>CM017563.1:43405159-43522659 GCA_007844125.1 Sinonovacula constricta | reverse complement strand
CAGTTTTCCTATGTCAGTTATGTGTAGCAATATATTATCTACGTTTGAGGGAATTGGAGCATAATTTCTGCAAAAATCTTAAAAACTTTATTGTAAGAAAAGACAATTCTGAACACTGCCTTAATAGTAAGACAGTGCAACTAGTGAAATAAATCGGTCTAAATGTTCATTCATTCCAAATCTACAAATAAGTACGATTAGGCTATAAATGAATATCCATGTCAGAGCGAATTGCCATGGTGACGATATAATGTGTTCTTAATAGTTAGTTGTCAAGTGGTTTTCTTAGTTTAAAACTAAGTTACTGTGCAGCGTGGCTGAGATAGGAATTACATGTTTTGTAATGACAAGTGTTTCTACTTTTACAGTGAGATAGGGAATCAATAATCAGAGTTTCATGGGATATTTTCAGGCAGCAATATTTATTTGGTTGTTAGAGAGAAAAATATAGTTGATAGTTTGATTGAATATTTGTATTTTAAGGTTTGTCTCTTTAAAAAAACAACAGCATCTACGAAGTTGGAGCAATGTCAGCGATATTGCTGTTGTTGTTTTCTCGTGTTTTGAAAGGTGGTATCCGACAGTGTGACTATATTAAATATCTAACCACCGCTTTGGGGAATTTGGTAATACTTTTTGCATGACTTTTTACAACCGCGCCAAAAATTCTCTATATGTCCAGTCTTTCCAACTCTGTAAAAAGATCGGTAGTGGTCTCTGCTAAAAATAGATAACGACGTCAGAGCGGCTTACCAGGATATCTATATAAATTTTAAGTGGTCACGTGGTTTTCCAAGGATAAAAATAGCTATCTCTGCAGCGTGGCTCGGATAGGAAACACCTGTTTTCAATTATCAATGTGGGATTTATCATTGATTGTATAAACGGATCTTTGGAATCAGTGGACAGCGTTTTGAAAGATCTTTTCATGTACCAATGACTTATTTAGTTATCCTTTAGATGAACACCATCGGTCTAATAACTGTGTTTTTGTTCTAGCAAACTCAACATGTGTTTGATTAGTTTCTTTTTTACAATTCCTAAATTTTTGTCTATATGCCTCAGGGACCAGTTCGTAGCCTTTAAGGATGCAATCTTTGACAAGATCATAGTTAGAACACTGTTCAATGCTTAACTGTGTGTAGATTTCACGTGCTTTACCTAACAGAACAGTTTGCAGAAGTAAAGTCCAGTGCTCTTTTGGCCAGTTCAAGTTATCTGCAACTTTCTCAAAATGCAAAAAGTATTTGTCAACATCCTTTTCTTGAAATGGAGGAACAAGTCTTATATTCTTTGACACATCAAATGCTTTATTTTGAAAGGGTGTCTGATCTGCTCTTTCTAGTTTCTTCAATTCTAACTGAAACTGCCTGTCCCTTTCTCTTTCTTCCCTCTCTCTCTCTCTCTTCGCGTTCTCTTTCTCGTTCTCTCTCTTCTCGTTCTCTTTCTCTTTCTCGTTCTCTCTCTTCATCTTGTCGGATACCACCTTTAAAGTTTGTGTATTATCTCATCTCAATGTTGCCAAACCTCTTTAACGTTTGACTGACATATCTATACCAATTCCGTGTGTCAGTACACTGCTAGTATGTGACACATATTTTAATATATATTCTCTTGGAGTCTTGTCACCTTTTCTATCCAGTACTTCAGTTCTTACCACTCGTAGTTATACACGTGATACACAATGCACGTTCTTCTGTTGTTTTCTTTTTATCTTAACATTTTTTTTTTCAGTATTAAAATATATACAAAACCTTAGTTCATTGCTATTGCTATAGACATTTTATAAATTTAGAAAAATAAAATTAGTTCAGAAATTATATGATCAACCGATATTTTTTTTTCGATATTCCCGGCCTAGAAGAATGACTATTGGTGTTTTGAGAGAGACAACATATAAATCTTACATTATTATCTATTATATCGGTGTGTTTCTACAACTAAAAAGTGAGGAATACTAGAAATTTTGATCCAAAAATAAGAAACATTTTTATAGAAATAAATATATTTAAATTTATTGAAAATGATTTAACAATAGTATGCAACACAAATAAATGTAAAATATATCTTTATTTTAATTGTGTTTGCATTTTGTTGAAGAATTTAAATTATAAAAGATCACATGCTGGTAGAAAGTTATCAAAGGGAAACAACTCGAATAGGAATTATCAGAAAACGTAGTTCGTTTGGTTAAGCATCTTTACTAAGGTTTTGGATCAGTCTTAAAAGTAACAGACGATTAATCAGAAAACAAACAAACTAAAGCTAATCGACGATAAATCGTTTTATTATTACTTTATGAAAATCCTAGTCTCAACATTAATATATCAATGAACACAATAACTGATTATTGAGAATTAAGTCAAATTAGAAATAAACTGTTGCTTACCAATTACTTATTTTTTTTATTTATATGAACTTTCATTACTTAATGGCACAAATAATACTACACTAAAATAGCAGAAATTTCATCGGAATATTCAACTGTGTTCGACAAATATCCATCATCGCCGTCAAGTCAGACGACTTTTGTCAACAGTCCATCGACGAACTGATTATTCGGTACACTAATCTTTCGATTTGTCAGATAAGATGCTTGGAAAGTCGATTTAACTTGAGTAATGTAGTTAATTGTTGAGTCCATGTATTGTTGGAACAGACTTTAAATAAACGTGTATCGACCAGTAATGATATATAGAGAGTTCATTATTTTATCACAGAACCAAGTTATCCAAAGCTAAGCAACGTGTCTATAATGAATCTTATTTATTCTGAATTAAACTGAGACAGTTCCTGAAATATTCAACCTTTTTTTGTTACGTATCAGAATTTGTGTAAGTCTTCTTAAACAAACAACAACAAAAAATCTAAGATATTACCTAGTATTGTTTTCCAAAAGGTCAAAACAGCAACAATAAAAGATTACATGTATTTATAAGTGACCCCAGAAGTATATACTGCAATAAATAAGTCACAATTTTGTTGGTTCTTCATTACGAATTAATGTAGTCTTCTCACTTGTATAGCCTTAATGTCGCCATTATGCAATTTATCAATGATAACATATCAAAATGATAAATCAAATAAATTTTTCAAATATCTTATAAATGTGTCTCGAGACTGAGGCCACAGTCACAATGTTTTGATTTTCCACATATTCTAGCAGAGTGAAACACTTATACTACAGAAAATAACATTTTGTGTCATGTTTGATTAAAATTAACCAGAAGTAATTAAGAAAATGAAAATTGACAACACTTTCTTTGCATGCGGAGAATCTTCGCTCTACGTCATTGCTTGCTATATTGACATAGATCTAGCTTCAGAATATTACTTGACTCTTTACATCGCAAACCTCTTTGAAAACCAGCGGCATTTTGATAGGACCAAAGTATTATTGACTCACAAATTCTTCCATTAACAGTTTTTTGTTGTTATTTATTCATCGTTATCTTTTTTTTTCTGTATGTTCATTTAAAGTCTGCTAATCTTCGTCATTCTAGTAATTTGATATTTTAAATATCATCATTTTAATATGACGTCATTACTTTGCTGCATGTAATTTGACGTAATCGCAATATAATCACTTCGATTTGTTTTCTGTAATTCAAACAAATCATTTAGTTTGCTGGGTATTTATCCCTTGTTTATTTTAGAGAGATTATCATGGATGTACTGATCAAATAGAGACTATCATGGACATATTGACCTAGAAGAGATTATCATGGATATATTGATCAAGGGGAGATTATCAATGATATATTGATCCAGGGGAGATTATCATGGATATATTGATATAGGAGAGACTATCATGGATATATTGATCTAGTAGAGACTATCATGGATATATTATTCCTGGGGAGACTACCATGGATATATTGATCCAGGAGAGACTATCATGGATATATTGATTTAGGAGAGACTATCCTGGATATATTTATCCAGGAGAGACTATCATGGATATAATAATCCAGGGGAGACTACCATGGGATGTGATGGGATGGGATGAGCCGGCATTTTTGCCGATACTGCGCAGCGACATTTCTATCATTACAGCACAGGGGCACTTATGAGGTGCCCAGGGACTGAACCTGGCCGGTCCATTATACTGACACCGACGAGTCAGGCGTAATGCTGTCCCCGTAGCCCCGAGCGTTAGGAGGGAAGCCACTACTACTAACTTTAAAGTCTTTGGTATGACCCGGCCGGGGTTCGAACCCACGACCTCCCGATCCGCAAGCCGAGACTACCATGGATATATTGATCCAGGAGAGACTATCATGGATATATTAATCTAGGAGAGACTATCCTGGATATATTTATCCAGGGGAGACTATCATGGATATATTGATCTAGTAGAGACTATCATGGATATATTGATCTAGTAGAGACTATCATTGATATAATAATCCTGGGGAGACTATCATGAATATTGATCCAGGAGAGACTGTCATGGATATATTGATCCAGGAGAGACTGTCATGGATATATTGATCTAGAAGAGACTATCATGGATATATTGATCTAGGAGAGACTGTCATGGATATATTTATCCAGGAGAGACAATCATGGATATATTGATCTAGGAGAAACTACCATGGATATATTGATCCAGGAGAGACAATCATGGATATATTGATCTAGTAGAGACTATCATGTATACATTAATCCAGGGGAGACTACCATGGATATATTGATCTAGGAGAGACTATCGTTGATATATTGATCTAGTAGAGACTATCATGGATATAATAGTTATGGGAAGACTATCATGGATATATTGATCTAGTAGAGACTATCATGGATATAATAATTATGGGAAGACTATCATGGATATATTGATCTAGTAGAGACTATCATGGATATAATAATCCAGGGGAGACTACCATGGATATATTGATCCAGGAGAGACTATCATTGATATATTGATCTAGGAGAGACTATCATGTATACATTAATCCAGGAAAGACTAACATGGATATATTGATCTAGGAGAGACTATCATTGATATATTGTACCAGGAGAGACTATTATGGATATATTGATCTAGGAGAGACTATCATGGATATATTGTTCAAGGAGAGACAGTCATGGATATATTGTACCAGGAGAGACTATCATGGATATATTGATCTAGGAGAGACTATCATGGATATATTGATCTAGGAGAGACTATCATGGATATATTGATCTAGGAGAGACTATCCTGGATATATTGATCTAGGAGAGACTATCATGGATATATTGTACCAGGAGAGACTATCATGGATATATTGATCTAGGAGAGACTATCATGGATATATTGTTCAAGGAGAGATTGGCCTCTGTGACGGAATAGGTAATCCAGCGTTTGAGATTCTCGTAAACGACGCTAAGATCAATTATGGGTTTTAGCCATGGAAAACTGACATTGACAAAGAGAGAGCAGGCTGTGCCATGGTTCAACTGCTTGTGTGTATTTGGTTTCTAGCGACAGGTGCATTTTACCGTCTGGTCGGCGACTGGTTGGCAACATCGATAAAAGACAATTCTTTTGTGCCTCTCGTAAGTAGTTATATAATAAACTCGACCTAACAAACAAAAATACGCGAACGAACGTCACCGGAACAACAAATATTTGTAAATAGGTAGCTTAGCCGAGAATTTTCTCGATTAGTTTTATGCAAAGCGATTTGATAAAATCTCAACTGAGCTGAAAGAAATATATTTGTGATAATAGCTAAGTTTGAAAATAATCTCAGTTGAGAAATGTTTTTGCAACGGGACCTTGTGTACATGTCGGAAATTTTTTGTTGAAATTTTAGAGGTAATCATTACAAAAATATATTCTTCCTTATAATTATCTGTGATTGTAATAAATTTAACGTTTATTGGTGGATTTTTTTCTGGCAACTCTACAGCGCGTTTTTCCTAGCATTATTGGAGTGGATTATAGTATTAATGGTATAATTGGTAATCAAACGGATTACTTACTTACCTTTTGTAACAAAAATATCTTTAGGTGTTTATTTCTTTACGTAATGTACATATATTGATAGTGCATTATAATTAGTCATATATTGTTTTTATATGGATAGTATTATTTAATCAGTTGTTAACTCCCGATGCAGGTGCCTACTGTTAGTTGTCTCAGTTTGATGGAATATTGTTATTATATTGACAATGTTTGTCTGTGAAAAACTGGAAGTACGAAGATGGGGCTTCATAAAACAGGTCTAAGCAGTTTTTAAATGACCGCTCCAAGGCGGTAACTGTTGGTTTTCTTTGCGTCTGTAATGTCTCGTTTCAGTGCTTTTTTAAACATTTATATTTACTTTGCGTGCATTTGTCTAGTGGTAGTTCAAAGTTACTTTTGTTGGTTATTCCCATTGGACCTTTTCATACATTCATTCATTTTTTCTTTCTTTTTATGAACGATAATACATTGTATATGTTAGAATTCCAATAGACCGTGTCATATTTTCGTAATGTTCTAGTATATAGTTTATTCCATGTTTTCAAACGAATCGAGTATACTCCACATCATATATACGTCACACACACACGCACGCACGCAAACACACACACAAAACCAAACACACACACATACTCTCACACACACACACACACACTCACACACACACGCACGCACGCACGCACGCATGTATAATTCTATACATAAGGGAAATTTAAACAATAACATAAGTCATACATTAAAACTATTTTAAATTTAATAAAAAAAGAGATAGCAAAGTGAATGTAAACATAACAAGATGCAGTGAAATTGTATGAACAAAGACAAAATATAGAATAATCAAACAAGTGAAAATTTTACGATTGCAAGCAATATAAACAACAATCTTATCAAGACCACATGCACCAACTTGAGCAACAGCACTTGACAAAATATCACGGAGTTTTAAGTATTTTGGCTATAAAAACGAAGTCTCATTTAATGGACCATTTTCCTTGAAATCAGAGATCATAATTAATTACATAACTTTATTGGTTTGTTTATCAGGCACAAAAAGCGTAAGGATTAAAAGATAATCACATACATATAGCCATCTAAATATATATTATTTAAATTTATTTTTAGTAAAGCTGAAATAAAACTGTTTCAAAAATAAACAAACAACCAGATATATTAATATTATGCTTTAAGAATCTTGGGATAAAATGATATATCGCAGCCATAACAAAAACAGAGAGGAGAGGCATGCTAAGAAAATCTTCAACGTTGAATTAATCTTTAAAGAACTTATTATCTCCCGTCTTTCTTCCCTCCTCCTGAGACATTAACACATAATCTGTGAAAGTCTGTGTCATAGGACTAAGTTATTGTAAGATTATAATATATTTACTATACGAAAGATGTACTCACATTAGGTTAGTGTATCGATAATTAGGTAACAAGGAAATATTAAAGAAAGATAACTCAGTTTATACTAATACAATTATATACCTATTACTTCCCTTGAGGTCATGACCCCTTACTTGATTAGCTTGACATGTAAATAACCAATAATCTATAGGAGCAGTTTGAATTGTTATGGAAAGCGGGCAGTTATTGAGCAGCCAAAGACTCTGCATTTTATTTTATTAAAGCAAATAAGTATCTTTTATGTAATTCAAATATTTTTTATTAATTTAACATTGTCAGAATACATTTTTTTTAACAATTTAAGATGATTAATATGTAATTGATATTAATTGATTTAAATGTTACAGAAGTGTAACCCATTGTTTGCAGTTGTTTTGCTCAACCATTGCTTCGTTTGAAATATGTACTTTATAATATGCTATTTGCGCTTTATTGCCATTTGTTTTTATGTTTGTAGATTGCTCGTGTGGATCCTTGAACCACCATTAAAACGAATGAAGAAGAAATCGATTCTTACAAACTTTACCCCAACCCGAAGCTGTTCCGGTAACAAATGGCGCCAGCTTAGTCCTATGACATCTGCACATATCAACTCCGTAAACATATCTGAACATAAAGTATTTCTCTATATCCTGAATAAGAAGAGTTATCGTTCGTAACTCATAGACACACTTCTGAAACAGGTTCGTTGGAATGTCAAGGTTACTTACGTAACAAAGAGAAAGAGCTTTATAATGTTTTAGAGGTTTATCTTGTATACTTGGTGTTTAAATACATTTTTATCTTTCGTAACTCATACTCACACTTCTGAAACAGGTTCGTTGGAATGTCAAGGTAACTTACGTAACAAATATGAAGAGCTGTATAATGTTTCGGAGGTTTATCTTGTATACTTGGTGTTTAATTAAATACATTTTGTTTTGATCTAAAACTTCGGATTGCTCGTATAATTAAGCAAAAAAAATGGAACTATTTTCTTCTATACCCAAAACAAAATAGTATGTCCATGTTAATATTTAATAGAACTGTATATATTAGACATATAAGTAGAAGTCGTTTTTCGACAGAAAGGTAAAAATATAGTTCAAATCTATCATCTTTATGACATAAGCTTGGTGTTTTATTACATATTGTATGCAGTACTGAATTTGCATGAATCTGGTACTGTTTAAAAGGAATTTAAATAAAAAAAATGAAATTATATGAACAATATTAGTATGCAAATATATGACATATTGATAGAAACTGTGTCCAGAATACTAAGCCTTTTCCGTCGTGCACATGCCATTTTACGCCTTTACGAATCATACACAATTAGCTATCTTATCGTCAGCAGAATCTGAACAGGTAACAGCTGAATTGGAGACTAGTTTAGATACGATTTATAATTATAAGCTAAATAAACCTTCGTCCAAAAATATATTACCTGTTTCAAAGAAAATTATTAGAATTAGGTAAATTAAAAAAAAATACCTATGTGCCATGAATGCAAGGGTTAAGCGCAATTTAAGCAGTGAAAACATGTAAAATTAAGACATCTTAAAATGCTTTAGTGCATACTTTGTCAAACTATGACGTCGTCATAACTGATATACAGGTGAAAATGCATTTAACAACAGTTTTCGGTTTATTTACAAACAACATAACAATAAACAACAGGATTAAGAAAAAATCTGAGATTCATTTGAATTACATGAACATTTACATGGGTAAGGTTGTATCCGACTCTGTGGATCTAAAAGTAGTAGCAGCAGTATCTGAAATCAATAACGATTATATATAAGGTATTGCTAAAAGTTAATTACTTGCTGATGTCCAAGTTGCCTGTCAAAGATTAAATAGACGATTGAGTATTTCATACTTACACCGCGTTACTATATATGTAGAACTATGTATTTTCCTAACTAATTGGATGATTGTACCTTTGGCTTGTCATCAATCCCAAATACCAACACCCAATAATATGCTTTATTTAAATGTAATTGAAAAATGCGTGTTGTCGGATACCGCCTCTAATTATAACAAAATCTTTAAAAACCCAAGCACAATGATGAAATATTTCATGCACGATAACAAGTGATACAAAAATCAACAAAAATATTAATGGGCAATAAATGATGCATAACATAAAACAATTATTGTAGTCATCAAAGAGAATATATTGTACAACATTTGACATTATCAACTGCTAAGTATTAATTTTCTTTTGTTAATTATTGAATCTAGTAGACATTTTCTATAAATGCATGTTTACATTCATCAAGTTACATTCCTTCAATCGGAATAAAAAACAGATGTCACTTGTATTAGGAAATCTAAGCTCTTTAAAAAACAAAATAAAAACAACTCGTTTATTTCCAGCAACAAAAGAGTGTGTCAATATGAATATGTTAACATTCACTAAAACACTTCAAGAAGATGTTTTCGGAGTTTTCTTTCCTTTTTCCTAAAAGTTCGAGCATGCAAAAGTCTTCAAAGAAAACAAGTGATACACCATATAATGTAAATGTCGATTTTTACATTTCATTAATAATCATTATCATGCTTAAACATACTTATATAAAAATGGAATGTATATTTTAATTCCATTATCTAGTTTGAATGATCTTTCACTGTCTCTCCCATAAAATTGCGACAGTGATGATATAATTAAATTGCTGATCACTGCAGAACACCAACAAAACAATATTAAAAACATAGCTATAAACATTGCTTGAGTGTTTAATGTATGTTCGTGCTTTATAAGAACTAAGATATTATATTTCATTTGTGACATAATTCCTTTTTAACAAGCAAAATAAAGAAATAATCTGTTTGGAAGAGAAAGAATAATCATAAAAATTATTATTCGAGATTGGAATGGACTCCCTTTAAACAGCTATTTATTTCTACATGTATTTTAATGCCATCATCCTGTTCAACTAGTTTAAAACGGATTTTAAAGCTGTTCATCAAACGTGACAGTACGCCCCCGCATTGACCGTAGTAAATGTCTAAACATCTCACACTTTAAAATTTGAATCTTCTTCAAAGATATAGTTATTTGGTATAAAACGGTTAATTAAATATGCTGTTTGATCTACTAACAGTTGCAAGAGCAAACACTTTCTGATTGGGAAAAATATACTGGCTTCGAAACTTCGAATCACGTTTATCTAGAACACTTTTACACAGAAACGTCAAGAGTTTGTTTAAAACTAAATCATCTTTTATACATATTGGTTCCGTTTCATAAAACTTTTATGAATTCTAAAGATAAGGACTCAGATATAACTTAAGATATACAATGAGCTCTTTGAAAAATAAGTCGTTCTCAACGAAATATATTTTTAATGTTTAGTAAGCAGAGATGTTGAATATATGTAAGAAAATGGTAAAACATTGATATATTTACATTATACCAATCAATATGATTAAGATCATGTCCAAAGGTTGAATAACTATTATACATAAAGAAAGTTACGGGTTCGACGTCATCAGTCATGGTTATATGGTTACCACATAAGTGGTGCTTTTCTCTTTGCCCGGAAGATTCGCTTCGTCAACACTTAATATTAGAATAACAAGGTAACATTGACGTTTTATTGGTTTAAACATATTAAGGGTAAGCGTTTATATTTCAAAATACTGCCTGTCTGAACTTACTTTTAACTAGCATTAGAGAAAAATACATTAAAAACCCGAATCATGCTACTAATGTACTATGTTACTCATATTACATTGAGTATGAACATTTTTATCACACTTATTTGGGCATTTTCCTTTTTTTCTATTGTGTTTTGTGTAATCTGATAGTATTGGATACTTTCGGTATGATACGTGAAGCAAAATTAAATATCTTTCTTTCTCAACCTTTCATTGGCACCAAATTCGATTGGATTGCTGTAATAAGTGATAAACACAACACTGTTTTGAAAACAAAACAAAACAATAAACACGTGGTAAAATATATCTGAATGTTTATATATCTTGAGCATTTAATAGTTTCTTTTTTGTTGTTTTTCTGGCACGACGTCCATTGAAGAAGGAACACATATCCAGGACGTTTTTGATTAATGTTTCCGCACACCTAACAGAATAGTTTAAGTGTATGTAATAGTAAAATCGCTCGTTGACAGTATTTTATTTCTTAGTATACATGTATCATTACTTTTAAAGATAAATGTGACTTATATGGTTCAATTTAGTATCCCCTTTACATCAAATTATAGGTTAATCAGTCAACAATTGATTTTAAATTAAATACTTTTTTTCTTTTTCTTTCACTTAAAATGGATTTCACACATCCGGATTTCTCTCATATATTAAGCAATATGTTGCATGTATTTGTTCATTAGAAATACAGCCCAAATGGTTCGCTTATTGACGCATATTCGTATTTCATAATAATTTTACACGGTAAAGGCATCGTGGCGTTGGTATTTGCCTTCTAGGCGCTCATGAGTACATAAATTGTTGGTTGACTCCATTAAAATAAGGTCTTGAACAGGGCAAGGCATAATGACAGTAATCCGACAAACACACAACTCGGTTTAGGTCCTGGAAAAGAAACAAGAGAATCTTTCTATAACATTATGATTTAAAAAAAAATATAACTGTATGCTAAATGTAAGACATCATTTGGTTCTATTATAATAGATTTTACGCCAATCAGCGAGCGAGACTACGCATGATTAATATAATAATAATATCTAATCATCTTTCCACAGTTTGTTTATTTTATTTATAATCAAAGATAATACAACAAACTGTGTTATCACCAAAAATGAAACAGACATGTATTGTAAGCTTTTATTGTTAAAGCAGCAAAATAATTAAAAATTATTTAATTTGAACGTAATATATTGCTAACACCTAAGGTAATACTGATCATTAATTGCAATGCAATAATTTGAATTTGAAAAATAGTTAAAGGACTAATTTTAAAACTACGTTCGGACTCTTCTCAAATTAGTGTAATAGACGCAAGCGTTTCATGTGGCTTTAGATATAAACTCTAAGAGAAAGTGCTTCGATAATAGTTTGACATAATTTCACTGATATCAATATTACTTATTTTAAAATACTTTAATATACTAGTTAAGATGGACACCGATGGATGAAATAACAGGCTTACCAGTGGCGTTGTTGTCGGTCTGAAAATTAAAAAAATAAATATTAAAAGAATATATAAGGACTAAATAATTTAAATTCTATTAGCAAGACTCTTACCTTCCATTGTGATACATTATCTTATGGAAGTCGATATGACCAAAATGAAAACGTTTCATATTTTAATATGAATATCTTGGAATAAGCAGAATAATAATTTTAAATGAACTTTAAGTATAGAAAATTAGAAATACATAAAGCAGTACATTATGACAGAAAAAATTGTACAAGTATTTATGTATTTACAACTTTTATTTATCGATTGATTTTAATTATAAATATACTGTACAAATGTAATGACAATAATGTATATAATTATAGTTACTGGTAGTATTATAAATTATATATGGATATATCAGTATTTCAGTATTCTCGTATATAATGTAAAATGTTTTTTCCCCAAAATCAGAGTTAATCTAGTAAGGCATGACTACAGTGATATTAAAAGGCGTATGTCTGAATACGGTTTATGGATAGCAGCCTTTGACAATGGCTTATAATAGTGCATTTATATATTCGTTCATATAATGAAGACTTTGAAGACTGTATGGAATAGTAGAAAGATACTTAGTCAAGAATATATTCTGCGTTAAAGGGATATTACTATTAAAAATGAAATATCTTTTAGGACAAGAGTCATTTTACCCTTTCCCGTTTTGCAATATCTCAGTATCTTACCAAGAATTAACTTTTACGACTTTTATATAAGATATTGGTTGTATTTACCATTAATTAATGGTAATAATTACTTATGTTTAAAGCCAGTTTGTCAAAGTCTCTCACATCTGCAAGCTATATGGATACACTTATACATAATATACATATTCACTTTACACGAATAATACTACAGGAACATGCATTTGTGAAGAAGGAGTATATGATTATGAGTATGTTATTTCTTACAAGCTCATCATTACGACAATCTGAATGATAGATAAAACTACCATACCAATACACACTGTTCTTGAAGAAACTCTCTTGGTTTTGCACTAAAAATAACCAACTTTGTATTGTGCCGAAAGAATGCAGTGGAGACTACAGATAACCGTAATGCTCTATATTGACTGATAGGAGATCAAAATCACCGAAATTGCAGCAATAGTACTGTTATCTTTCGATCTCGGTTTGCATTTTTTCTCTGTACAGTCAAATGTAATCTCAATAAATCATTATGTTAAACTATTTTAAACTAATATTAAACAGCAACAATGTGATATTTTCTTTAGAGAATTAATATAACATATCAATTAACATTTGAAGGGAAAATTTAAAAAGTCGCATTAGTATATCTTTATTATTCTATTCTACTATAAATGTTATTTATTTAAATAATTTAACGATACAAACATTTATTGTACAATGATGCTTTTATTAATATTTAAACATATAGTGCTCCAGTGCTTGAAAGGGTTTTGATTTTAAGAGTTTAGACTAAGTTTGTAATAAAACTAATCAGCCAATATACATATTAATTATGCATATTTTTTCTTTACATAATAATAACAACAAAACTACTTCATCTGTAAATGATTGGAGTAATTATACAATTTAAAGGCAATTAGATGGCAAGCCGCTCTCCGGATGCTGCTGGAAGTTCAGATGTGGCACTCTGAGTTCGGGGTGACAAACCTTTCATAAAAACACATACAGATAATAACGAATGCTTGTTTAAATACTATAATATTAAGGGTGTGGTAAGATATTGAATCCCGGTGCCCCTATCATATTAGTGGATATTGTGGTGACTGTATATACCACTTTCGAAAAATTCTTGACACGATCACTTTCTAGCGGGGCATCGTAAGTCACGCTGAAATAAAACACAATACTGGCTATGTTCTGTTGTAATCAAGATATGTCCGCATTTACCGCCTGTGACTAAATATAACGAAACTATTTCTATATTATAAAATAAATAAAATTCTTGTGAGTATGTATAACGCCTCGAAAACATTACAGTTTGTTAAATATTCTTTGAGACACGTGTGTCTTCAAGTGTTTAAATATCTACAGTCTTAAGGAACTTCTTTTGGTTCTTTTGTGAATTCACTTTGTGGTCCATTGCACTTTTGGTCGGACCTTTTTAATGCGATAAGCAGTTTTCGTTCGGACTTAAACGCCTGTTGGGTCATGCATAGAAATGGAGCTTTAGTGTATTAATGTGTACAATTCTAACGCACATTGGGTTCTGCGTGGTAGAAAAGCCGAATTTGTGAATATGTACCATACTGAAGCACTCTGGGTTCAGCAACAAGACTAAAACAAGGTACGCGTATTTAAACAACTGTAGCAACTATATTCATGTGACTAAAACCAAAACTAATTTTCTATGCGCATGTGGTCCATGTCATATTATAATATCTATACAAAACTTCTCAAGGATATTTGGCGAAAGGACAAACAAAAACAAAGACAAAACAAACAAACAAACACAGAAACAACAAAAACTAAATTGTATCGAAATATATATAGCTAATCGAATAATGCAAAATAACCAATGAAAACAATGAAACATGCTTTTTCTAGTAAATGAAAAAACGACATCTATCTGTACAGTAAATTGGCGAAATTATCAACATGCTACAAAACTTTACAACACCTTTACAATATTTAATATACAGCACTGAGCCAACGATGTTTATTTATATTTACACTTAAAATAAATAAATTAAAGCTTTGCGTTAAATGCGCTGGCGTAAAGAATATCCTTGAAAATGAAAATTTGAATATTTGACGGATTTAGCATGTTTTATTCGTTCTCAGTCAAAATCGAATCATAGCAGTTTAACAAAACAACGAACGCGCATATTGTGGAAATATACTATGAGCTTAAATATGATAAAATAGAGTATTGATTGTAAATTTCGAAATGCGCAGTTCGGAGATATACATGGTTGTTAATCAGACTCCCCCCACCCGCACAAATAGTTCGAAAGCGCCAACCTAACAATGCACTCATTTGAACAACGGCGTATTGGGATATAATCTAGTGGTCAGAGGTAATTAATTTTTCCTTTCTTAGACGTAGATAACAGTTATGTGTTATGGATAAAAAACAATGTTGACCTACTGTGTCCATGTCCCTCTCATACAGCTACTTTCAATATAAGATACAGACATAGGGTTTAGTGTCCTGGTTATGTTTAGCTCTGTTTACATTACAATGTATATTATTTTGCTTAAGGTAAGTGTGAAGCCAGTTGTAAGAGAGAATACAAAATGTGAGGTTTGAAATCATAACGCTGAAATGAACAAAAGGCCTAAGGTGGTAAATGCGAATTTGTGTCATAGCAGCATGAAGTGCTATTTCAGTTTTTCAACATGGTCACTGTTCATTCAGAGGAAATGAGAGTACGTTAAGCCATTACATTAACAAGAATTAAAGGATTTCATTAAAATAAACAATGAAACGGCGTAAGCCATATAAAGTAATGGCAGTAGTCAAATAAGTGAATATGCTCCAATAGACTTCTTGACGTAACACATACATGTATTTGTACATCATTTGTAATGTCTACCACGAACTAGACCGAAAATAGGCTACTGCATTGTAAGTATAAGTAAATAATGCTTTCATTCATTTTATTAGTTTCCTGCATGCAGTATTAGTATGTATCGTAAGGCCATTACTGTCTTCAAGAAATAAGGTCTATCTTCTTTTTTAAGTATCCGATCTTATGTCGGATCCGGATACTCAAACAATGATTTTGTTTTACCTGATCATTATATCAATGTTCATCAAATGTATTTTTAAATTGACATCTTTTTACATGGAATCATATGATTCAGTCACTAATTGTCCTTCAAGTTCACATGCCAGTGCATAGTTTAAACATATTTGACTTTTTATCAGGATGTTTGAGTTGAACAAGGCAGTTCCTGAAATTCAGTATAAACATTGAGCTCAAGATCATCATAGAAAGATTTTATTGAAAATGTTTTATACCTTTAAATTCTGAAGTGGCCACAGTTCATTAACGGTTGTAGCAATAATGTCCTTTGTAGTAATACATTAATTTTATGAGCATGCATTGTCATTAGGAATACCTCTACGTCACGACAATGGCGTTTCTTTGTTACATGAGCAACTGTTGTAGCGCTCGTTGATGCGGTTGTGTTTGCTACACTGCTTGCAGATGCAATAGAGCTTGCCGAAGCGCTTGCAGATGCGGGTGTACTTACAACAGCAGTTGAAGTGCTTTGGTTTGAACTTACTGATGTGGTACCAGCCACATATGACGTTGTTGGTATGTTTGCTGAAGTTGTTGTTTGTATCTCGAGAGTAGTCGTTGACCCCTTTAATAGCAACAATATAAGTACATCGTATACCTCGTGAACTGAGTCATCCGGTGTCTCAGGTGAGAAAGATCTCATGCCTAAACATATAAACTCATTCCAATTTTATTGGAACTCATCAACCTAATACCGTGTAGGTTCGATTCCCGATGGAAGTGTGAGTTCTACATCAGGAAACAACTTGGCGTTGCCAATATGTCTATGATTATTGTGTCGGAGCAGTGTATCAAAGACGTACACCTAACCAAATTTCACTGGCAAAGCTAACCAATTTACCAGAATTGCTTTGGCAGATAGGAATCTTATAATGAACCCTAATGGGAATGTGGTATCACGGATAGTAAGGGTTATAATGAGTTCGAGCAAAGTATTAAGCTAGAACAAAATGTCAAATAAAGATGTTGTCTAGCGAATACTAAAGGCTTTTGCTTAATAGAAAAGGTATCCGAGAGCTTGGGCCAATTTTCTTTCTCACACGCAACCTAATAAATTATTGTTACCGCGAAAAAACACGTATTGGTGTCCTAAATCCATGTGAAATATAAAACATTTACACCTCATTCTCAGTACAAAATTGTATTTCCTATCTGATCCACGCTGCACGCCACGTTACCTCTTACTTTTGAGATCACAAAAATTGTCAAAACACGGGGGGGGGGGGGGGTCTTATATATCGGAATAATGTGCCGTGTCTGTTACAGGTAGACATATTCATTATGTTAATGTAATCTTTTAAAAAATCGATAGCTAAAAGATAAATAAGACAAATTGCTACATAATGAACATTGCACGAATGATAAATTCTCAATAATGAGGAAATTGAAGCTTCCACTTAACAAAATAAACTCAACTACTGCAAACTTGATTCATATGACAAAAAGGTATGAATGCACAAATTACGAAAGAAAACGTTTCTCCCTGAAAAAGAGCTTTAAGTTACAAAGAAAAGAATATGAGATAACAACACAAAGAGCTTTAAGTTAAAAAGAAAAGAATATGAGATAACAACACAATAATATTGTTATCAGCATGGAGTTGACTTCGACCTAAACTAAATATTATACACGTATACACGTATACACACAAACCACAAACAACGTACATTATTAATCAACACAAATCAAAATTCTGAACATACATTAGGTCGAAGGTGAATATTTAGACACTAACATCCTTAATAATTTAATAATAATACATAAAAATAATATTTTAGTAACATCCAACATAGTAAAAGGACCTTCACCTATACATGAAGTGTAAGAGTTTACGTAAAATTTGTCAACTTCGAGAATGGTGAAACAAGATTCGTAAATATTTATACATGCGATAACTTTCGAGTTGGACAGATAAGCAAATTTCAGACTCTAGTCGGAAAAGCAATATTGCCTTAGAATTTCTTCATCATTTTTTTCTATTCTCTTCAACTGTACTTAAACGATGTTGTTACATCGACAGACAGCGAGCCAACTTCATGCTTGTTTCAGTGTGTTCGCTCAACACCGGATAACCCCTCCGAGCATTTTAACGAGAAAGCACGTTTAATTAAGCGTAAAATTAATCATTATCTTATCTCAAAAAGATAAAGCGATGTATGTTGATTAATGTTCATTGATAACAAATATTACCGAACTTTCAGTTTTTCCAACCTATATATATATATATACCTGGTTAGAGGTGAAAGACCATATTTTCTTAAATGCTCTTATAATAACTGTCATATACAAATATCTAAAAAAAAATACTTCTATATGAAGAAAAATAAATTTGGGATTCAAATTGGGTTAGTTAAAGCATTCGTACAAAAAATCGAGTTATTTTCATTGAAAAACACTGCAGCTATAATGCAGACAAGCCAAAATAAAACACATCTACCTAAACACCAGTCACCAACTTACCGGCGGAACTACAGTTGGAGAACCACCGCCTGACGACGTTGTCGTAGGTGTCGGCGTTGTTGTCGGCGTTGTTGTCGTTGCTGTTGTCGTTGTTGTTGTCGTTGCTGTCGTCGTTGTTGTTGTCGTTGTTGTTGTCGTTGTAGAAGCAGGTTCTAGAAAATTGTATTTTTTCAATGTCAAAACGTGGTACAAATAATCAATTAGAATGAACAGAATATCTGTCGTATGGTCTCGAAGCATTCAACCATACTTTGCAATTACTGGAACTAACGATCTTACATGAACAGTGAAAAATACTTACATGCAAAACTGCAGACGACAATTTCACCCTTGACATTGCCGTGTGAGGAGATTGATAAGAAGTAAATTATTCGCCATTTTAGTATTGCTTTACATAAAAAAGGTATTTATCGAAACATGCATATGCCTTTTAAATATCCAATCTTTAGGGTTTTCTAAAATCAATTACACAAAATAACATTTATAATATCAAAAGTAATAACATAAAGAAAAGATATGAATTATTGTATTACGTCGAGAATCTTATGACACTGTATTGTTAGGGCAACGGAAATTAATAAGAAAAGAAACTCTAATATTAGAATAAAAGCTATGACTCCAATGACCTTTATATGAAAAATAATGAAGAAAAAAAAAAGATCTGAATGTACCACTACAAAAATTGCTGCAACCAAACCAAAATGCAAACAGTAGATTGAAGAAAATGAACTGCAACATACCATGCAATAAATTTTAAGGAATAAGTGTTACCCTTAACAGTAAATATGGGTAGGCAATGCAATCAAAGTACATATGTATGTCTTTTCTTAGAAAACTATCATTGTTGATAAACTTGTCAATTACGCGTTCGACATATATATATATATATATATAGTGTGTGCGTTTTTAGAAACAATAATGATACAGTTCCCTACTGAACAATTTACATTATGATTTTGTAGTTAGTTAAATTAAGCTATTGTGTTTTGTAAATACGGTTCATTTATATTTATATGTATATAGTTAATATATGTATATAGCTGAAATAAGCTATTGTGTTTGTAAATACTGTTCATTTATATTTATATGTATATAGTTAATATATGTATATAGCTGAAATAAGCTATTGTGTTTTGTAAATACTGTTCATTTATATCTATATGTATATAGTTAATATATGTATATTGCTGAAATAAGCTATTGTGCTTTGGAAATGCTGTTCATTTATAAACGTATAATTGTATTTCCAAAACAAAATATCTTATTTCAACTAACTACAAAAGTAAATTTAAATTGTTCAATAGGGAACTGTAGATTTTTTTTATCTAAAAACGCACACACTCAAATTTTCGTCAATTGCCTTTTTTCAAAATACATCCCTTTCCATATTCGTTGTTTAATATGGCAGCTACCATGATCATTTGCAGATATGTATGTTTTTAATCTCGAAAAGGCAACTCTTTTTTAAGTGTGAGACTTTTGGGGAAAAATATAGATTGTAGATATGATGCTTTAAACAAACACAACTATTTTTATATTGGTAAGTGTTGTTAATACATCTAACTCTCGAAGCCAATACGAAAAAAAAAATGGAAACGTAAAGAGTAAATCAAACTTAAAAATAATTCTATCATAGCAAAAATAAATCTGGCGAGACGACATAAATAAATGAATAAATGAATAATCATGCTAATTAAAACGTTTTTAGATTTATTTCAACTTCGCTGTAAGTTAGTTGAGTATACCAATAAAAGTGTATAGACGAAAGTGTCTTTCGGTAATTCAACAAAGAATTTTATAAACTTATAAATTTATAAATATGTTGGAACTTTTAATTTATTCCTTAAATTTCCTTTATTTATGACAGATTCCGTTTGGTATAAGCAAAATTTCTTAAGTTCCATTCATAAAACCAATTTACCAAGCAAATTTTTATTTTTGGTATACACAGAAATGAAACAACCGTCTTTCTTTAAATGCGGTAAATAGCTAAGAAAACATATTGATGAGATAAAAGTATGGACTATGCATGCCTGTACATGTAACTCCAGATGAAAGGGTGTAATTTTAATACTTATTCCTATACTTCAGCGCTTTAAAATTGGTACTATCTCAGTGAGACATTTTCAGTAAGTTCCAACAACGTTAGATATGGTTGAGAATTATGGGATATACTGAATACTGCTGAATCCCCAATTTCCATGCCGAACCCTATATTCCAGGTACTTATTAGAATTGTCAATGAGCACCATCAATACATGTTTTGGTGTAGGATTTCTTGGCTAAGTCCGTTATTTCTCTTACCCACACCCATAATACTTAATACTCAACAGAATCATCATGGTAAAATATTTATAATAAGTACCAAAACATACGTGCGGTGTAGGATTTCGTTTGCTAAATCTCTTATTCGTCCCCTATAGCACTCTTTACTTGTTACTCATCTGAATCGTCTCAGTGAGTAATTTTCATCGAGTACCATCAATTAAGGTGCGACTTAGGATTTCTAAATCCGTTATTTCTCTCACTCTCATCCTTTATATTTGATACTTATTAGAATTGTCTAAATGGTACAATTTCAGTGAGTACAATCACATAACGATTTAGCGGAGAATAATATAATATATAACTTTAAAATACAACAACATATTGTAAAATCCTTTAATCTGGAGCAGAGCTTGTAAAGGGAGATTACTAGGGTCGTCTCATGCGTGTTACCTTAAGAAGAGTAATAACACTTCGTTGATAAGACACAGATCCTGAACAAGAATCCCGACATATTCTTATTTTTATATTATGCACCAGTATTAATCTGGTCTTGAGCTAAACTCAAGCATTAGCCGAAAATGCAACTAAATATAAACAAATCCTTTCGAACTCCATTCTTATCTTCCTGTGATTATTACCAATTAAATAAGTAGTGTAAAAATAGTTCGTATTCAATACATAGCCTAGGCAACTTATTCCTACATTAAGGTCAGGGTCGGATTAACCCATAACTTGCAGGAAACACCTTGAGGAATGCTTAATAATATTCATATAAATGGTGTCTCCAGCAAGTTAACGGTTAACGGTGGTGCATACTATATGCAATTACGAAACACTAAATGCACGGATTAAATTTGTTTAATATGTTCACTCCATATCTGCTAAAAAGCATATGTTTTAATAACGTGTTAAAATATTTATATCATTTTAAACGTGTTAGTTGCAATATATTTTGATAGTTGAAGTTGATATTTGTTGATTTTATCCAATTATTTTCTATCTTGTGTTGCAGCATCAATAAATATAAACCATTAGAATAACAAAGAAGATGAATGCAATAAACTGTTAAAAATCGATCATTATTTTTAAAGATACACTTGAAAGTAATACGACACACACAAAAGAAATCAGTTACTTTTGATAAGATAAAACGTGAATTACTGTTATTTCTGCTTCTACGATACAGGTATGTCCATCAAATTTAACCTGTTCTCTCTTCATTTCGAATATTTGTAAATGCACAGTTTACTAGCATAAATACTCCTGAGGAACACGGTCGCGGCAAGAACTTTATTGTATGAGTGTTCTTCAGCTAACCTGCGGTGTTCCGGTGATTCTACCCAGACATACGTCTCAGATTTTCTTCCAGCCATAATAAGCTGGACGTCGCTAGTATGCCCATAATGTGTCGGTGCGATGTAACAAAACACTAACACAACATACAGACTCATGATAAAAACTCATGAAGGGTCAAAACAAGTAGATTTATTAAAATTTTATTAAACTAAGCGCTGCTGGTCATTTATTGCACCCATTACTATAGATATATGTTTTAAGTCACGTTCGTGTTCCCTCCAATGGTGATGAAAATTCCGAATGTTTATAATATGTAATATACCAGATTAAAAACTACCCTGGTATAAGAAAGCTGGTTCACACATATAACAGAATTAGTTTATAATTAATTACATTTATTATTAACATTTTTACTTTATTTATCTTTACATTAATGTAACAAATTATCTTGCAACGTGCCACTCTGATACAAGTTCGTCCCGAAATATGAATATTGTTTTGAATTTTCGAATATCGCCTTCTGATTCGATCTGCATCCTTTTGTACTGTAAATAGGTTCTGCAGTTCGACAGTGATTTCTGTGTTTGCTTTTGTATGATGCTTTTTTCCGAGTTTTTATTCTCTTTTCCAATGTATTTACTTTATGTAATGTAACTAGTTTATGCTTTAATGGCCCTATTCGTTTTGTATGTAACTTAAAATGTAAAAGTCAATGATTGATAACCGTCTCCAGATAACGGAATACCAATAAACAAACAAACAAAGATTGTTAATGTCTGTACATACCACATAAGCCACAAGTTTTGTAACATTTGGCTTCCATATTTTCATTGTCACTTGTACATTTCCCAATAGCAAAATTTGCTGCACAGTCTACCGTCGCCGCGCCTGCATCTTCACATGGTGCTGAAAGTTAAATAAAAAGCGATCAACAAGTTTCACAATCAACTAGTTTATATATAAACGAAATGCACATACGTACTCCCCTAGTCTTATTTTGGTAGTTTCTAAATCATACTAAGGCTATGTACGCACAAAGTGTTGTAGACATAAAACACAAGTTTTTGTTGTTGTTGTGTAGACCTACTGCTTCTATGTGCACCAGACTAAACAACCAATAAGTTTGAAAGTGCTCCAAAAACAATAAGCACGGACTACCAGTTAACAATGCTGGTGATAAAACGCTCTACACAAAAACAGTAATTTCTGTTTGGTTTTCGTAACCACAAGCAACTTCACAAATAGGCAAAATGTGAATTGCTTCAGTACAGAAAGCCGTAACTGGGCGGATATGAACATCTGCAAGAGGTTAAAGAACATAACTGTTCTTTTACCTCTTGTAGATGTGCATATGGCACTAAAATATTAAACCATGGAAAAAGAACATAGCCGTAAAATATTTGGACCTGTATATTATTTTAATAATGTTGTAAGCAGTTCGTACAAAATTCAGAACATGCATTTAGAGCAATTTCACACATAAGTTACCTTTAGGTATCGCTTAAGCCCGCACCACCTCATGCACCCACAACCCATTTTGCGATGTAGAATCGTCCACGCATGCGCTGTTTATATTCATATCTTATAAATAAAACACAAGGTTACATTAACATTACACTTACTGCTACAGTCCAGCGATCCGTATCCAGGCGGACATGTACATCTACACGAGGTTCCGTCGAAGGTCCCACCGTTCTTGCAGCTCGTTACTTTGCAATCCCCGCAGTTTATACCGGTGAAAGGATACCTGGGCAAAAACTTACATTGAGACTGACAAGCTTTGAAGTTTATTACTTACACACAATAGGGTGCATTTAATCTATAACAGTTAATATATAGTTAAGATAATTATATGTGTATATAATAGTTTGGACAAGCGTGTTAATGATTGTTTATCTGATTTTCATAAAACAACAAATCTTATTCTAACGAGACTAACCATAATTTATATTATTCAAGGTTGTATCCAACAGTTTTGTCTACATAAAATACATGTTAAATGATGAAACTATATTTTCCCATGTAAAATGATGTAACTATATTTTCCCATGTAAAATGATGTAACTATATTTTCCCATGTAAAATGATGTAACTATATTTTCCCACTTTTTTTTTTTTTTTTTTTTTTTGGGTGGCGTTATGTACAGTAGTACACCAGCGTTTAAGGTTACGCTAGTCAGGTTAAGGGTTGTTTACCGTTGCGGTTTTGATGACGTAGCATTCGCGTTACTGCTACAAAATAAGGATAATGCTAGAAAGTTCATTTGTTTATTTTTGACTGGGTTTCGAGAGTGTTCTGGGTTTCGGGAATGTTCTTAATGCCTATATAAGGGCGTGTTAGCCGATTTAAAGCAAGTTTGGACAAAGAGTTTGGATACAAACTTTGGATAAAAGTTTGCTTTAGTGTTTGGACATATAGTTTGGAAATACTTTCAGCTTCTATATTAGATCTTTCTGTGTTTGAACTCACGTGGAATTACTATATTCTACAGTGATATAAATATTAAAGTGTTGGATTTGGAATTATATTATTAACATTCGTGTATTGTTCTACCTTTGGATTATTTCAACTGTACTTATCTACGAGGACATTCTACCGAAAACTCTTCAGGATTATTCGACGTTGGATTATTAATTGGACTGTTAAAGGGACACCTCCATAAGGGACAAACTGTAAGCTAGCATTTATTTTTCTTTCTGAATTTTTGTCGGATATATAATTGTAATTCTTTTATTACGCCATAGATTTATTTGTTTATTAAAATAAAACATTATTGTACTAGTTTGTTGCTGGCTTGTTCTTTCTGTTACACCATTTCGTCGTTTAGTAAACGTGCCATTTTATAAATAAACTTATATTAGCGACACCGGTCGTAACAGGGGGGGGGGGGGGGGGGGGGGGGGGGGGGGGGGGGGGGGGGGGGGGGGGGGGGGGGATTTAGGCATGATTTCTGTATAAAGTCTGAGTCAAACTAGAGACGATTTTAAACTATAGACATGGGCGCCAGAATAGTTTAGTGACGTCACGAATATTTAATTGGTGTCAGAATAATGAAAGACGTGGCATCTGTTATATGACATTATAATGTTCATCCGTGTTATTTGTACTTACCCAAAAGTGTTACTTACTTGCAGTTACATTTTGTCCCATACGTGTTTCCTTGACAGTCGCATGTGCAAGTTGTGGTTACGGTCATTCCATTTTTGCAGAACGTGTTGCACTTCGAAAGGCAAAAGGTTCCTTTAACCGAAACATTTTCATATTTTACTTTTCATTATGTTGTATAAAAATGTCAGATTACCATTAACAAATATAATAATAAAAATTGTCATATACATATTAAAATGTAGGCTAAATTCAATCTTAATAATGTTAGTTCTCGATTCGATCTTTATCAAAAGTCCTTGAAATTTTTAAATAAACCAGTAACAAAATTAAACCACGATATATTCAGAACTCTTTTTGTTTCTTATCTATATTTTCTTTAATTGTTCTGTGATCAAAAATATGATAACTAATTCATGTATAAAATTAAGGAGCTGTTAATACGAAAAATAGATGATAAAGACAAAAATGTCATCAAACCAAAAACAGAATATATAGTGCTCTACTGACTAACCCCGCATTTTAATGACGTGTTATGACTCTTACAGGTTTTTTACTGTCGCTCTTTGGTTCGTTTCAAATGAAGGTCAAATGAGGGACCAATCTTACTAATTTTGTCAGTCTTCTGTACTATTTATTGGCGATGCTCCTTGAAATTCGCACATGGGAGGAGAGTCTGTTTTGCGGACTCTCATAACCCTGATAAAATACGGGTCATAATTCGGTTCATGAAGTTCTATAACTTATTTATATATTTTTAAAATGTATTTGAATTAAGAAAACTGCCGAATATCATCTCTAATTAAGTTCAAAAATGTATGTCACACTTTCTGTTAAATTTGTTTTAATCGTTTGCGTCGCTTTTGATGCTTCGCAGAGATTTCTTGTTCTTGTTTTAGATTGTTTTGTTCTTATAATAATTGTGGTTTTCCAAATATATTTTGGCTTTATTTTTCTAATATCAGGATCAGAAAAAGACACAATAAATGAGCAATCAAATCCATTGGGGCTTCTTTACAGGTGGTATTGGACAGTTTGCGTATGTCAAATACATGTATATGTAAAAATACCCGACATCTGTTTGGGTTAATAGTGCAAAGTTTCTGCAGAAAGATTATACTTAAGTCTAAGCTTAGACGATTTTCATAGGTATCTCAATTCTAGGGTAGTAAAACTCGTTAATCAATACTTAAAATGTTCATTCTTTTTAAATCTATACAAAAAGAACGATTGGGACTCCTGCTGAAAAAAAAAACATCGACGTCACAGCGGATGACTTGAATAAGCTAAAACATAAGTGGTCACGCGGTTTTCTTAGTTTAAAAATAGTAAGCTGTGCAGCATGGCTCAGACAAAAATACATTTTTGTAATGACGACTGTGTCGTTATGGTTCACTTTTCGCATGAATAAACAGTATTTTGCAGGATCTATTCAGGTAATTATAGTTTTGTTTTTTATCGAAAACAATTTTGGTCCAAATTGTCGGATACCACCTTCAACTTGTAGAAAAATATTTGTTTCATAGGGTATGGTCATTGCATTTTAAAGTGCAGGGCGTGTGGCCCTATCGGATGATTGAAGAAGAGAACCGTATTAGGGAATACGCAATTTTGAGTTCCTGTTTATGTTAAGAGTCTAATAAAAGCTAATTATGCGTTTAAACATGTATTAACTCATTTCTATTTCTTTAATTTATATAGGATCAAGTGGTTTAAATACCCGATGAACATACATGTACATTGAAACAACTCCGATAATTCACTTAATCACGAATCATCTCTTGGATGTATGGCAGGAAAACCCCGGTTAAAAACAACAAAAATAAAGGTTTCATTACATATATAAAAGTGTGGTAAAATTCTCTGCGTGGACAAGACATGAATATTGTGACTGCGCCCATTGATACAAGCGACCCAGAAGACAGTTTTCAACGGAGAAAAGTAATTCTAAATAAATGAATATTAAGTAAAATTGTTGTTTACCTTAAACGACTACATTTATCTACATTGAAAATTGTTTATTATAATATTGAACATTGTTTATTATAATAAATAATAAAATTTAACACGCTAATAATTTCGGTTTAACCCAGTAACAGGTATGATCAAGTTGTACTCTGCATTAGATTGAATTAATAATAAATGCGTTTTACCACTCCATCATATGAAACGCCTTTACAAAACTCTACGACAACCACAGTGCTTAGCTTAGTTGAAAAACAAACGTTTCTTGGACTAGTAAATGACAAATTTGACCACACATTCAAAATATGTTACATCTACGTACCATACCAGGTAGCAGCGCAGTTGCAGCAACACAGGTTTGTGTTAAACGTCCCTCCGTTCAGACAAAAGCCGCTACAGGTAGCTTAAACGGAAATTAAGACGCAACAATAATTTTATTTCAGCATTGAAATATTCGGATCATCTTGGCTTAACATTAGTCCGCAACTGCATTTTTAAACGTCTGTTTGTGAGATTAAAATTTAATCAAAAGGATAATAACAAACGAACATATACAAGTTTATGGTGCTTACTTGATGAGACAGGCATGGTGTAGGCATAGTTAATTCCTGGATTCGCATTACCGCCTTGATTAAAAAGCTGAAAGAAATATTAAGCATTATCTTGTAACGTTATTACATACACACATTATAAAAAGAATCATTAAGGCTAAATAAAATAGTTTGTGATAAAAAGAACAAAAATACATTTTGAATAGGTAACTGTTTATTATGAATTTAGACTTCATTTTTTTAGATCACATTACACCGATGTGAACGGGCAGTTAGTTTGCATTACTTCAAATAGTGTGTAAAACCCTACTGAACAAAATATTACAAGAAAAAAGTTCCATCAAAATTTATTTTTACAAAATAAATCAGAAAATGGATCATAAATGGTCCACTGTCATCACTGTCAATAAGTATTTTGTTAACATTGATTCAATTATTCAGTATTGATCTTTATGATCAGTTAACTATAAGTTATTACGAAGCCAGAAGAATATCGTGTACGTCGTTTAAAATATTCCTAAAACCTATATCGTCACTCATTATATGCCTTACAGACATATATTTAAAAATATCCCTTCTAAACCTTGCTATGTAAAAAGCATTGTTCGGCGACGTACATACGCAAGCACAACTAAAGAAGTGATTGATCTATTGAACAAAACAAAGCTCATACGCCAGACTACAGTGTTTGAAACATGTTCGATTGCTAAGAAAAGTGATCAGCACGAATAATTATCATGAATCGAAACGGCAAAAGACGGTGATAACTAAACTGAATGCAGCAGTGTAGGGACGCCTGTTGATAGTGCGTGAGCAGCATAGAGGACTTGTCTGGTATCATAACAATTAAATGCGCCGCGACCTAGATTGTTGACGCAAAGATGACGTCAACTTTTGATGTAACTTGCACCGGAAATGAAGCACTGAACATAACACCTTTTTTATTTACAGTAAACTTGGAGAAAGTCTATATTTTTGGACAAGCAACGACCAAAGAAAAGATAAATACATCACTACAAATAGTACGTGCTTGCTTTTGTTTTATCTTTAAAGCTTCCATTTCGGATACACATTGTAGTATATGTAAACAAGACCCATTTTTATACTTTTGTGCGTATTTTATCAGCTTTCTCATTACCCCTTGCTCGATAGCATTTCATGAGTTATAATATTCCAAGCCCGCCGTACTTTGGACATTATGAATATTTAAAATAAATTAAAAGAAACATTAGATTAACTCATTAACTTTATACCTAAAAGGAGATAATTCAACGCTGTTTGAACTGTAAGAGCATTCCCTTGTCTTTTTTTTGTCAAATGGCACCAACACGAATAATTGGAGAAATTGGAGACTTCTAGACTGACAGACCCTAGACAAATATCTGGGTTGAACCACTTGCACATTGCAGGTCAGCTGGAAGACCTCTTCACAAAACAGTTCCCAACCCTTCCTACCGGGACTCCTGGAACGTTAATCCATGTTGTATTGGGTTTGAGGATCACGAGCGCTCCCTGTACGTTCAATGATGTAACAAAGGCGAGAATGTACGATTCCTATACAATGTGCTAACCATAATATGATAACCATAATTGTTATATTATTGTAAACACAAATTTAAAAGTTACTTTAATAATAGCAGGTTCTGTTAAAGGTCCATCCGCATACAAGTACTGCTTCAGTGCAACGTAGTACCAGTAGGTGCCGGCAAATGTGACTGGGTTCGCAGTCGTATCCGCGGAGGATACAGGGGAATTCGCATACCCAGTTATCGCAGCATTATCCTTATTAAACAGATCTGTAATTATAACATTTTAATTGAAAATCTCAATAATAATAATAATAATAATAATAATAATAATAATAATAATAATAATAATAATAATAGAAATATTGATAGCGATACTACTATTTATATATATGTGTGTGTGTGTGTGTGTGTGCGGTGTGTGTGTATGTGTGTGTGTGTGTGTATGTGTGTGTGTGTGTGTGTGTGTGTGTGTGCGTGTGTGTGTGTGTGCAGAGCCACAGCGGCAGCTCGCCTCGATAGATGAGCGTAAGGACAAGCAATAGAAGGATAAACGTCGCCACAACACAATGTTTCAGTTGTTAAATAACTCACTTATAATGATCTCGTTCATGGACCTACAGTTTTATGTTGATGCTGTTGTCGGTTAAGTTATCTTAAGTTCAAAAAAGTTGGTTTTTAGAGTAACTATATACACTGTAGCAAATACCTACCCACAAGTGAGGATATTTGAATATTGTCCTTTTATAATGAATATAAGGAACTTGTGGAATAACAATTAAAGATTCACCCACAGTTCTCTTATATTACTATACGTGAACTTTATAAAGGATTCTGATCAGAAGATTCAGTCAATGTATTTACTTCTACAATATAGTAAATATGTTTCTAAATTTTATATATTTTATACATCTATATATCTATATTTCTCTCAATATATATATATTACATATTTTATTGAGATAGATATGCAACAATCAACTTTGGGACCATTATAGACACACGCTTGCAATGTTGTTGTGTATATATGTGATAGATCTGGTTTGAAAGCAACCATTTAAAGAATCTATACACCTGAAAAACTACGGCGGCAGTGCCAAACTATAAGGAATATGAGACAAATAAAAATAGTCTCCCTTGTAGGATAATATTCGTGGTAATCCAAATAGCAAGTAGGTCCTTTTTGTTGGAATTCTTTTCACTTTATTGCCTGTTCTTTTGGAGATGATGTAATTACAAACAGAGAAATAGCTTTGAATTTATTTAAATGCTTATCGAGATATGTATTGTAAACAAGCACACTTTTATATCAATGATCGTTGATCATACGTACGACAATGCAACATAAAAGGCAATTTACACCCCAATGAAAATAGGCATAAAACCGAGAATTCCAAATAAAAGGACCTACCTGTAATGAATGATTAATACAAAAATACTTACGGATAAAAGCATTCCTCATATCCGTATATACATACCACACCTGGATGTTGGACGCGTCTTTCGGAATGCTGGCAATGGTTCCTCTAGATCCTGAAACAATACACCGTGGCTAAAAACGTATTTAAATCAGTAAGCAAAGACAAATCTTATAAAACTGTTAAAATATTTAACGTACAAAATGGTATTAAAAAGGTATAAGTCTCTTTGTTAATTCACAAATAGGATTAGCAAAATCTAAACAGGAAAATTTTTGCCCTCAGAGATGGTTCACACCATATGACCGATACCATGTACGTGTAATGATAAGACGCCTGTGTCTGCGGGTTCGATCCCAAGCCGCAACATACCAAAGTCGTAAAAAATGTAGTGGTATAGCTCCCTTGCTAACGCTCAGGCAAATATAAGAGAAGTTCCACGACTGGCAAGCATTGTGTCAGGATAATGTGACTGTGTGTGGCATCATGCCAGATGTTTACGACGGCTATAGTGGAGGCAGTACTATATCTGCTTTGAATGGACACAGTCTCCAGATGACTGAAATGGTGTTGATTGAGAGGGTAAGACAATTAAACAAACATACAAACGCCTGCGCGTATTTGAGAATGATTTCAGGCTTGTAGAAAAAATTAATGTGCTAACACCACAATCTTATCAGGCTGGCACAGTAATAAGGATGAGGATGGGAAGTAGAGTAGGTGGGACTAACTGACAGAACAGAGTTTCGGGCTTATGCGGTGAGGGTGAAAGGGTGGGGTCATTGACATTTGAGTCTTCTGCTGCCTAACGACAGAACAATAGACCATCGAGCATCAATTGTGAATTATGGTTTTATAACCATCTCCCCTGATATAGCCCAGTGTATAGTTAACAGACTGATTGGTTACTGGCCCTTCCAGGGGCACTGAATAAGGCCATTTTCATTTGTGTATAAGATTATTTTATGACTTTTTAATAGCAACACAGTTCAAACCATAGAATTTTTTCATCTATTTCTCACCAATTCTGCTTGAATTTGCGATTTATTTCTCATCTATTTTTATCTGTTTTACATGTGATAAGGACTTCCGGATAATGAATATGACATACAATTTTGTTTTTCTTTGACATAATTTTGCGACCATTATACAAATATCAAACGTTGGGTCCTATTAAAAGACCAATAGTGAGAAGATTACAAGATAGATAAACTACTTATCTGTGCCTTTGTGTATATGTTTTGGTCTAATAGAACCTGCATAAAGTATATTGCAAAATTTAGGAAATGGCCAAGTCCCTGGCGGCCATGTCTTTTACCCTTTTTAACATTCTTGTCTGAAGGTCACCCAAGGAGTACAAAAATGATAAAGATAATATGAAGCTTTATGTTTTGTATTTTTTCACAAGAAGATAGACATACAGGAACATTGGCATGAACTGGCAATTGTTTTCTACCGAGATTTTAAACAATTTTGATATAGGGCCACCCAACAAACGTGTATACCAAATATGTAGCCTGTAGCTATTGTTCCTGATAAGAAGATATTAAAGACCCTAGCTGTCATGTCTTTTGCCGATCAAAGCTTTTAAACAATATTGATATGGGGTCACCAATGGAACATGTTTTCAATTAATGAGGCTCTCGTTAGTTGTAATTTATGGGTATCATTCCAAAGTTTAACTACATAGTCATATTAAGTGACCAAGCCCCTGAAACCTATGCTCATGTCAGCTAGCAACAAACAAACAAACAAAGCAAACCTTGAGCAACTGCAGTTGTAAAGGTGCCCGACACTAACTGACACGTAGAACCATCGCCATTACAAACACCACACATATCACGTGAATGAGCCGGGGACGTCTCATCATTACATCCGAATTCCTACAATAAAAAATCTTTTATGAGACTTTAAAAAGGCCGTAGCGGGATATTGCTAATCTAAAATACGACCGTTTTTACACCAGAATCATCTATGTACGGCAAAACTGAACTGATGGTCCCTGTAAGTTGCATTCTTTGTCGAATATTAATCACTACTGGGTACTAAGAACAACCTGTCGTTCGATCTGAAGAGTTAACTTCTTGTGTCTTCCCCTGTTCGAGGGACCACGGTTTGACCGTATTTAATGTACAACTTTTCCATATGTATGCTGCATTCGCTGTGCTGGATATACACTTAAAACAAAAGCAAAAGACGTTGTCATTTTATGTTTTCAAAATTTACTTGTTAAAAAAGGACAACTGTAATATTATTTCATAACAATAAGTATGCATTTGTAAATTTTCTTACAAATAAGCTTGTATTTTGTTTGGGGTTGGGGGCGGGGTTACGGCATACCGACACTTGACAGGTTATACGTCGAATACAAATAAGAGACAAAAACAAGATTGAACGGCAACGAATAGTTTTTTTTCACTTACAAAAATGATGGTCATAAAATGCAGTAACTTTTATATGCTTTAATTTATCTGATAACAGCCCTGAAGCTTTACTTCTAGTAAAAGAAGAGCCATTTAGCTTCCCCATAGCTGACTGCAGACTGTCATGTTCGAATGTGTCATTCACTATCTTCAATGATAATAAATTTGTTGTTTCTTCATTTATCCTTTTAACAAATCTTACCAAACAATAGCCCTGTACACAGCGACCGTATTTTCCGCTAGCCTGCGGTAGGCCATTTCTCTCTGGAAATGTCAAGCCTGGAGGGGTACATGGTGTTCCGTCTGGCATTAGGCCAAATCGCTGATTAGAGGGAACGGTGTAGCCAGCGGCAGGATCGCATTTAACCTCACACTGACCATGGGCTGCGAATAAAGGATTTTCGATTATTGTACGTGCGTCGTTTATTTTGAAAGAAAATGAAGAAGAAAGAGAGAACTGCATGCATTATAAAAGTATGCCGAAACAAAGAATATATCAATGTGAGAGTTTATTCTCATTTAAAAGTCATTGCTCGAAATTACCTTATTCTGACAAACAATATGAACACAGCAAACATGCTTTACTATTTTTTTAAACCTACCATTCCAACCGCACAATACATTTAAGTTAGGAACATCGAGAAGCGGCATTATTTCATTTTATTTTTAAACAGAGCAATACCTTCAGAGGAGAATTTTGACCCGGTGTCCAAGAAATTGGCTTGATCGAGTCCAATTTGCGCATAGACGTTGTTTGTTTTCCAATTAGCACACACCTCACTTGCCCTTTTTGTAATAAGATCTGCCGCATCATCGCCTTCACATGGCTGCAAAATCAAAATTAGTGCAACTAAAAATGACAAGGAGAATGAAAAATGAAGCGACTTTTAAGCTAACCTGCGGTCACTGATCATATCAAAATATTCGCCTTTCCTCAGAACTATACCTGAAAGTTGCCATTATGACCATACTTGTGTCTGTTTATTGGCTGTTGGTAATATACTTATGGGTTAAATTGTTTTATTGTTTTACTTAGTAGAATACACAATAACGTTCTCAAACATTGAAAAAGACTTAGTGTTGATTTAAAGCAATGATTAAATTTCATAGAATCGTCACGTGTTGTTAAATGTATGTTTTTAATAAGAAACATCTCTGCTGATATATTGTCTTCAAGAACTGTCATAGTCGATGGCTACCTATAAGTGCACAATTAACAATGTTAGTAAGTTTTCATAATGTATTTTATAATACATGTGGTGACTTGTATTTGTTACACTTTTACAGAACACAAAATAGTGAAATAAACCCGTACGCAATGCAATATAATACTCGGCCTTACGGGTATTTAGTTATTATTTCAAAAAGACGTTACAGCATACTGTTATTCAGAGTAAGTGCATTCATAAGAAACCATTAAATTTCCATGAGCACATTGACTTCAAGAACTGTCATACTCGATGGCAGTTAAGATCTTATTGTAGAAACACTACCGAATCAAAGACAATGGCAGTCGGAACGCGGCCTTATCTTGCTTCACAGAGGTAGGTTTATGGATTAGAAAAGGTAATGGAAGAAAGGTGGTGATTATAGTCTTGCTGGCCAATAGCTGTGTTGTATGCCAATTTTTGACTGATTGTTTATCGACCTCTCCTCAATGTAATCTCTGTGTATGTATGGGCTAAAGAATGCTAATTTCAATGACCATAAACACTGCCAGCATCAAGTTCACTAGATATTTTGAGAAAATAAAATGTTGTAATGTATAATATTTGTATAGTGTTCACTTACGTCTGTATTACAGGGAATGGCAGAATATTCATCTCCTGGACAACCAGCTGAGTTTTGGGGTCTAAAGCATGGAGATATAAAACAGTTTTGCTTTTAGCATCTCAACAGTTTGCATCTCAATAATATCGTCGTATTCGTAATATATATTTCTTTAAAATGCTAAGGATATGAAATAACATTGGATTTCCCCTATTAAAAAGTGAAACTTAAACCACAGATAGGCACACATATATCGTACGGATTAAATAGAAATTGAGTAATCTCATCTTTTATTTTTTATAATAAATGACAACTAATGTTTCTGATTTTACTTGCATAATGACACAAAAGCATGGAAGTTTTCATTAACATCTGTTTAATTTTTGTTACAAGATAACAAACCATAATTTGAGGACATGAAATATTAAAACGGTGTATGGTTGATTTAAAAGGCGAGACAAAGAGCCCGCGAGCAATCGTGTATGACCTTGCAACAACTTTAAACAACTTTCAATTAAATTGACACTTTTAAGTTATAAATGAATCGGATTTTGATCACCAAAATCACGCGCAAAACCGTTTCATATACATGTATATTGAATAACAGTTTGTGAGTACACAGTTGTTGGTATTATTGCAAATCGATCAACATCTAAATATTTATATAATCTTTAAACACTGCAAGACATATAATGAGTTCTGTCGAATCCCCAAATGTCCTGATAAGTAACAAAAGCGTTTTGCATTATCGCGTGATCAGCATTTATGTTATCCTTTTTTTTAAGTGTGAAGCATTTTATACGCGCGACTGCAATTTTTTTTAACATGAAATGTACAATCCTGTCACCTACAACAGCACCCATGATTAGTCTTCATATACGATCATATCTTCAAATAACGTTACATTTACGATAACGTATGAATGTATTTTCAAACAGGATCGACTACAACAGCCGGGTTTTTTGTATTGATTGCGTTTTCAGAGAAAAGCAGCCTATCCGACAGATTTCAACTATTCCTGGCACAATTAGAAATAGTTCCACGTATTTCCATTATAGGAAATGAATCGATAAATTGTCATAAAGTCCTGCAGCAGTACAAAATCACCAAATGTAAGCAAGGGAAAATCTAGCTTGTTTAAACTTAAAGTACATGGGACTATAAAATGCAACATAAATGTAACATTCGCTACACCGTGACCAACTTTTGATACGAAGTTGATAAATAAGCATACAAGAACAACATTATTGCAGGAATATGAGGATGTTGTAAATGTCTAAAAACTTATTACAAAGAAAGATTACTGGTATATGGTACAATTGCGACAAGTAATGAGACGGCTTGTGGAAACGTATAAACTTTATACAGTGTATGAAGACTGATGGGAATTATAACTTTAGGTTACTCTGGGTAATGGCAGGCACAGGCCATGTGCCAGGCGATCAGTTGATAAATACGTATAATTATTAAATGAAAAGATAGCTTGTAATACAATTTCCGTTTTCTTACTTAGGGTTGTTGCAGACCCGGACTCTGTGTCTCAATCCGGTGCCACATGTTCGGCTACACTCGCTCCAAGAGCCCCAAACAGACCACGCCCCCTCGACAATTGTAAACAGCGAAGTAGACAAACCCGTGTCAGCCCAACTCAAGCATTGGTAGGCTCCATCTTTTATTTCCGAGCTGCACACCTGAGGTCGTAAAAATATATTCATCGATCATTGTTGATGTGGTACTGCTCTGAATTCGCGGGTCAAGGCTACGTTCATACGCTACATGCATGCGTTTTAGCATACGTCAGAATAATATTAAAACGTTTTCATATAAAATGAGTTTTTTTTAATTCTCAACCATATATGTTAAGCGCCATAAGCCTTAGGTAAAAATCATTTGGGTCATGGACTTTAAGACCCAGAAATCTCCACAGTATCTTATATAAATTTCTGATATTTTACAAAGCGATTTAGGTCTGTTATCTCAAGGTGACAATCACATAAAATCTTCTATCTAGAAAATATGAAGTAGTTAATTAAAACACTTATTCTTAAACTCTGCGAATTTATATTTAAGATTTAAATTTAACCCTAATTAACAGTCTCTTGGTAGTTGGCAGACTATTGGACGTAAAATGTAACAAGTTAAGCAAGAACTTTTTGTATGAAACTAAATATTAACATAAGTGTTTATATACTAATAAACATAAAATGTCTAGATATTATAAACTATTGCATCATCATTTTCATGCATACTCTACCCGACTTGCAAATACGCTAAAGAAAACTTGATTTATCATACCTTTTGATCACCGCAGTATTTTCCATCCGTCGGTTTGGGGTATTTAAACGAAATACCGTAGTACGCCGATGACGTGTCCATCAAGATGCAGGACGTTAAGGTGCATATTCCCTGAAAAAAGTAAAGAATAGTTACTTTGAGTTTGAACCTATATGCTTCTTGTTGATTTTGGAACTTATTCTTTCGACTAATATCAATCCCTATATACGACAAACCTCCCGGGTAGAACCTGTATAGTTGGTAGTAACTACCACGGGCTGAGTGCTGTAAAAAGGCTGTAAAAAGTAAATTCTTGAATGTTTTTATGGGTGATAAAACTAGTACACTCTCGATGTGGCATGTGTAGACCTTCAGTACCAGCCGTGAATACACTGGGTTTTTTTAAAAAAAAAACAACACCACCAGTGTGGGATTATTCATTCTGGATTGCAGCTGGTGCATTTTTGGATTTATAGTGTTAATATCAACATCATCGGACACAATTGTTGATAATTAAATATATAAATATATTTTGCATTGGCTGACAAGTATTATTGCAATGAATAAGTTAAGATGTAAAACAAAAGATCCCATAACAACAAATAACATCAAGCAAAGTCTAAATTTAAAGGTGAAGACTTTGTAAAAAAAATATTAATTTTTTCTTACCCATGCCGAAACAGGGTAGGACCTGAATTTGTACAATGGACCCTTTTGAAGCTGGCAGATTTCATCGTCTGTATATACCATACCTGTTGAATGTGGTATACATTTTGATTAAAACGTTGCATATAAAAAAGTAACAAACTGTTCTACAATATTTATTTTATTTCAAACACAGACAAAAATAAGCAAAATTTTAAACTGTTCCATAAAATTTTGACAATTGGTCATCTAGAACAGAGAGACTAAAATAGAAACGTAAAAGAAGGTAACAAAAGGTTTAGAGCCAAAAGGAAATGTGTGAAGATGTGCAATAAAACTTGAATATGTGACACGAAGGTGTACACCTGCACAGTTAAAGCAAGAAAAGTAGGCGGCAAATCACATAAAAAACAAAGGGCCAAGTTAACCAAAACTCAACAGATGATTTTCGTTATGTATTATGTCATTTATGAGAAAAGATAATACACTTATCATTCGAAAAAATAAATGTGTAGTAAGTAAATAACCGCAAATTACATATACATGATTATGCTATTGACTTAACTGAGCTATGAGTAACTAGAAAGAAAAGATTTCATTAAAGGTGGTAACCGACAGGTTTGACCAATACTCTTTTCAAACAACCTAATGAATTATGAATCTGAATATACGAAATTCTGTCCAGTGACGCCATATTTCTTTGTTAAAAGTGAATCTTAACACCTCACACATATTTGCCATCTGAACCACTCTGCACAATGAGACTTATCGAAAAACCACAACAATCACTAAATGTTGAGACCACATTATATCATCGTCAATGTAATCTGTTCTGGCGTCAATATATTTTTTCGTAGAATTCTCTATTTTGTTTATTTATAGGCTTTGAAAAAATGAACTTCTAATGTTTTTTCCACGATTCACAATCATCTTTACTTAAATGTCGACTGAAGTATGCGTTTATGATAAAATATTCCCGAATTCCCAAAATATTGGTAAGAAATTGCCACGTCTTTATTACAGGCTAAAAGGAAACCTTAAATGTAGTATCCGGCGCTTTGAGCCACAAATAAATCGAAGGAAATGGTAACAAGATATAGTTAACTTGAAAGAATGCTAGGTATTTGCTAGATACTTTGGTATGACCTCATTGTTTTCCGTGGACGTTGTTATTTAACCAGTTAACAGTGCTTTAAAACAATTATTTTTTAAAAAAAAATGCCTTATAGGTTAAAAAAACACAAGCTGTCTTACCATAGAAGCTGTGCTTAAGATCCTTATGACTCTAAGTACGAGTGCTTCATAAGCCTATTTTGACTATATTCTCGTACACACACAGCAATGCTATAATTTCAAGTATTATATTAAAGTACATAGCTGGATACCACCTTTAAATAAACATTTGAACCTAAAAAATAAAACGTTTTGCATATGCAAACTGACCAGGCCATGCTTGGGTTAATGACAAGACTGGGGCGGTGCTAACTTCAGTAGTCCGCAGACAGGCGCTTTTGCTTGACCTGAAATAAATGGCAACCAATCTTAGCAAAGATAGTTTATTAACTACACAGTTTTCATCTCTTTCCATTTTTATGTCTATATTTAGAAATATATGAGCAGCTTAAGGAATACACATATGATGCGTAGAATTGTTTTCGAAATACACCACAGCGATTAGTTATGGTCAGTATATGGATGCCCAGTTAATTTTGTGGAGAAAGTTCCCAGTAAAATATATTGGTAGAATTACCGGCGCACTGCATGTCAGTTTGAGGACATTTCAAAAGGAAGTGCTTTGTCCTAAACAGGTTCGAACCTAAGCGGTGAGAGGCTAAGCAGCCATAAGCTTTACAAGTCGGCGATTCTACCATTCTGCCACAGGCGCCAAATATAGACGAAAGAAGGATCATGGAAAGTAAACATTAACATTATTAAACAAACGCAATTGTATTTCGTATTACATATAGTATAGATTACTTTGGAAGAAAAGTACATAAGTTTCATTGCTTAGCTTGTCTCAGTTGCAGATGTAGAAACCAAAACATATGTGTGACCATAATTTGAATTTTTATGGCATAGTAATATCTCTGTAATTCCAATTAGCTCGTTCAGACTCCCTGGCAAACAATTGGAGGTCACTACAGTACAATTCAAAATTATAAACTACGTTTGTAGGTATATATTATAAGTATACAAGACAATTTTTGAGTTAAAAAACAACAAAATGGCAGAAATTGTTGAACCATTATCGGCACTGTATTTGAACATAGTCGAATATGAAGATGTTTATACATATTTAGATTATATTTCGGAATCCATTTATACTCGTGAGTGTACTTTGTATATGTTTTTGATTCCGGGAAAGTATCCATGTTCGTTTATAAAGGGTCGTTACTCTGATTATACAGACTACAGTGTCTTACCTCCCTTGCAGTATATATTTAAAGCAGATTTTTTTCCGAATTTTTAACTATAAAGAATGCATCACACTGCAACATCCACGTACAGGATTATGTTGTAGAATGAGATATTAAGGGGTAAAACTGCCTGAGCAATATGGTTTATGATGAATGTCGGCTAATTAAAAATGGCGATTATAGATAAGTATATGAATATAAATAAAGTATAGGAGAATACCTATCAAAAAGAAAACCTGACTTTGGTGACACATTCAAGAGGAAGGAGTCTCACAAACAAACCAGCGGCGTATCTTAGTTCTGATGTGAAGACCTCATCCCACTGAATGTCTCGTCCCGACTAGGACCCAAACCAACTGGATGGGTCGCTGACGAATTACAAATAAGGGACTCTATCGCTATGCCATTTACGCCCTATGTTACTGATATGACGAAACAAACTTCAAGTAGAATAAGGAAGAAGCTTACTCCAAATAGGAGGTCATGTCTCGAACGCTGCAGCTGCTCCATCCGTAGATGTTTCCTCCCATAATTCGTAGTTCATTCGGACAGCCGACATCCTGATCGTGTGCCATTCCGAGGCTGCAATCATCATCATCATTATCATCATCATCATCATCATCATCATCATCATCATCATCATCATCATCATCATCACATCCGCATAATAATCATCATCAGCAGCAGGAGGAGCATCAACAACATAATCAAACCATCATTATCGTCATAATTATCATTATCATCGCCATAATTACATCTTAACTATAACCATTATCATCATTACAAAATTTAATCACACCTAAAATAACTATCACCAATATCATCATCACCATCAGCAGCATCAGCACCCCAACCACCAACACCATTATCGACGTATTATTTCATAAATGAAACAAAACATTCAAACATTCAACAGACACATACTTATGCCCCAGTTCGTGGGCTGCTATTGTGAACTCAACAATCCCTGTCCAAGACGTCACTGCGCATTTGAGGTTGGAGGTACAAGCTTCCCCGATATATGCTTTTCCAGCCACGTCTGTGCCACCTTTTCTAAATACAAGAAGAGTTAAACTTACACAATATAAAAGTGTCTTCTATAAAACAAAGCATTTGGTTGTGCATGTAATCTATGTTGTTATTTAGTTCATCGTATAAGGATTGTTAACGTGTATTTTCCAATTGTACATTGATTCCTCAATTTCATCTTTACATGAACAGGATGTAACAACCATTTAATCGTCTCTGGGCATGCTTTTTTTCGATTCAAAAAGTTAATTTCACTTATAATCAACCATTTTTGTGTCGTTTTACTAATCGAAATAATACCCTTTTCTTTTCTAAACACTATGTGGACATTATTTTTCAATGACTTCACTACTTTCGTCATAAACATCAGCGCTTGGCCATTTTGTAATCAAATAGATCGGTTTTCTTTTCATTGCTTACATTTGAGAAATCCACCAGGACGTGCGAGGTTTGAGCTGTGTAAAACCGGTTTAAGCACCCCAGTCCGCCCATGTTGCAGAATTACCGTTCCAAGGCGGTAACTGTCGGGTTTGCTCTTTTCGTTAAATGACTCATTACAAATTTGCTCTTACTTTTCACTTGGCTGTAAAAAACCTTTGTCGTGTGCCTGTTCAGAGTTTGGTATATGTTGCAATGCTCATAGTACTTTGTCATATATTCTTATTAATTTATACGCTTCATTTTAAACACTGTTTTACAGTAAAAAAGGGGATGTAACTCCAATTTGTCAAATAGCATTCTGATATCTCCATGACACAAATCAAAGATCAAATCCAGAATACATTTATATGGCTCAGTTAAACAAAACAGAAAGACAATGTCTTCTGAATATGTTAAATATACACATAAAACGTAACAAAACTACATTTGCCAGGCTTGATTTTGATAAGTATGTATGTGTGTTCCTTAGGTGCTAAATTATAATCTTGCTCATTTTTTATAAACACCATTAACACCAATATATGCACCCTACTTTAGAGGTCCTGCTCTTTAGAGCGTTAATGAAATGTAAGAGATTTGGTCACCACTAGTCAAACACATGTGGGAGATTTTATCTGCCTCCGATCTCAAAGAATAAGATTTTGTCATTCAACCATCTTATGTTATCTTTTAAAAAATCCGCCGAACATCATTGTTATATTTGTATATTACACTTACCCAGCAAACAAGTGGATGTGATCATAGGAGGACAGGTAGCTATTTTCGGATGCACCACTGCACACAGAATTCAAGGTACTAGACAAGAGGGTACTTGAATAATACCAAGCCTAAGGAGAGAGAAATATACATATTAAACAGTATTAAACATAGAACTACTTTTTTGTAGCGCTAGAGACATAAACTGTCAGGTGTAAAGCTGCTACTTACTGCAATAAGTACAAATATGAAAGAAATGCAATCAAATGAGTACAAATATGAAAGAATGCAATCAGATGACTACAAATATGAAAGAAATGTAATCAAATAAGTACATATATGAAAGAAATGCAATCGAACGAGTACAAATATGAAAGAAATGCAATCAGATGAGTACAAATATGAAAGAAATGCAATCAAATGAGTACAAATATGAAAGAAATGCAATCAGATGACTACAAATATGAAAGAAATGTAATCAAATGAGTACATATATGAAAGAAATGCAATCGAATGAGTACAAATATGATAGAAATGCAATCAGATGAGTACAAAAATGAAAGAAATGCAATCAATCAATAAGTTATGCTAAACAATCTAAGGCATTCTCAAAATAAGTTCATTATTTTGAGAACAGTCCTAAATCATTCCAATCGTATTCATCAAATTCGTTGGAAAACTAATTCCGGTATAACAGATATCTAACAAATGCCCCGAGAATTGTAGCAAAATACCTAAATTGATTATTTAATTAGCAACTTTTTTATTTCTTGCAGAAATGACATTTTCAGTAAGATGCTAAGATGCTCCTGATCGGTAGATCCCAGACTTGAACTTTGTGCTGACTACTGTATGCGAATCTGTGCTGATTATTGCATGTAAATTTGTGCTGAATGTTGTATGTGTATTTATGCTGATTTTGTGCTTGAGGTGTTGTGTTGAATATTGCATGCACATTACTGTTAATTATTGTAAGTAAATTTGTGCTAATCTTTGTATGTGTATTTGTGCTGATTTGTGTATGTGTCTTTGTTCTGAATAGTGTTTGTTTATTTGAAGAGAATATCTTGTTCTTGTAAAAGAACACGTAAGAAATACGAAAAATAAAGTAATACCCTATTTGTTGTCCAAAGTTCTATAGCTTTGATCTGAATTCTGACGTCGTATTGCAAAACGCTAACTCGGCCCCATTCTGCCTGCGCCTGAAATTGGATACATCTGACGAAATAAGAGTTATCTAAGACAATAAAATAACAGAGAGCATTGATGCAAGCATCAAAGGTCTCGGTCGAGGACCAGTTCAAGAATAGAATATTTTTGTCTAGTATACACATACTGAACATTAAACAATTTCAAGTGACAGGTAATGATGTAGCAACGTGTATAATTTTTTTAAAAATAAACGAAAATCAATGCACAAAAGAACCGCAATTCACTTGTTCACAAAACAACACGGCGCCATTTGTAAGCATTTTCTAGGAACGAATACATATAGAATACCGCTGGCACTCGCGGCGACAATAATGACGAGGAGCTGTGCCGAACTTTGTTGACAGCGAAAAAAAAAACACGATCAAGATGACATTTATGCCAGAAGGCCGTCAATTGGGCTAAGGAAAATTTTCAGCGCTCGGCTCAGTTTCTTGTATATTTTTGTATGTATTGGCCTTATTAAAAGAAATAATTGTTAGAATTAAATAGACAACGCTCTTTGAATGGTCAATGAGAATCGAAACAGTACATCGACAGACAAGAGACCGTCGAAGACAGGTAATGCTCCCAAAATGATATTTTGTCACAAACACGGTGTGTTGTATAACTATGAAGGTCAATTTTGTAAATAGAGAAGTGCTGTAAAATCAGACATTATCAAAACTGTATCTACGAAGGTTGAAGGGATTGGCTTTTTCAACCACTGAGTTAACTTGGGGAACTGGTCATATAAAAAATGTCAAAGAATTCAAGATATACAAATCATTGCGTATTGACTGATGACTAAAAATGTATTGGCTGGAAACGATTTTGCAAAAAACAATGTAATTGGCCGGACTAAATCGTGACCTTGACCTTCAAGGTGGCAACCCTAATTTTGCGCGCGACACTCCTTCGTCTGATGGTGATCATTTTTGTGAAATAAATTTAAAATCCAACGATAAATAACAAAGTTATGGACCAGACACGATTTTGTTTCAAGGTCATGCTATGACTATGTGCGCTATTTCAATCAGGCGACTTTTTTGGCCTTGCAAGATGGCGGCTGCTACTATAGGACAGGCTTGCCAGAATAGCAGAAGCCGGAGCTATGTACAGGTGAATTTCAGTGTAAATTCATAAGTACCCCATTCCATTTGATGATCATCGCGGTGTTAATGTCTTCAACAGAAGTAATACCCGATTCTGCAAGTCTGCTAAGATATTCCTGGTCCAAGATAATCGCCATTTCTATGGTGATGACCTCCTCGCCCGCTCGCTTCTTACGGGAAAACGCATCTAAAACGATATTTATTGAATAAGCTTGGTTTACAGAAAGAAAAAATGTTTACTCAAAACCTATTTATTTATAGTCGACTGGGAAACAAATTATTTCCACTTATATAACTCATTATATTTTATATCAACTGCCCACTTTATGGTTAGAACTAGAGTAATGTCCGGTAAATAGTCATGCTCAAGAATTAACATCACGTGGTCAGATTCGGGGTTGATCCGGATTACGCCGTCTTAACTTCGGAGGCACACACAAGAATGATGTGTTAATCCATTAATTATAATAATTATAATTATAAGTCATTACCCTCTGAAAACAGTTCTGAATTAATCTCATACAACAAAGGAGACAAGCGGAAATACTACTACAGGTAGAAACGTTCAAAACCATGCGATGAAATCCCGGTTACAGGGGAATTCCAACAACAGGTTGTGACATTGTTTATATTTAAGAAATGTTTCATTTAAGTAATATTTTGCTTATTTTCAGTCTTGTCATTTCAAATAATATTATATTAAAAATATTATGCAAAGTAATGCAATGCAGTATCATTTTATGTGAAATGGTATGATTAAATCTTATATAAAATAATATAATTAATTTAATATACATATATTATAGTATACTATAATACTATTTCGTAATTTGAAAAATGAACTAAAATAATACATAATAATAATTTATGATAAGTGTCGCACTTGGCATGTGGCAACAGTTAATAATCAGTTTTATTAAAATATCTTTTCAAACAGTATGTTTTTATTTGATGGCTGCGTAGCCTTTTAGTACTACTTTCAAATTCCGATTTATATTTTTGCAAAGCGTTTTAGTTTAAGAGAAAGAGAGAGCGGTCTGTACAAATTTTGCTCTGACTGTTACTAGTGTTCAGCCTGAAGAGAAAGTCACGTGACCTTTTGACGCGTCATTGAGCCGCGGTTAAAATATCCACGGTAATTTCATTTGGGTATTTTGTAAACAATCGAAAAAACACGGTTTAACCAGTGAAGGATGTAGACTTGCGCTTTATAGCCTGGAGTGATATTTTCTTGTAACGAATACATGCGTCCACTAATATTTTCACGTATTGAATTATCCAGGGAACTTAAATTTAATACTTGACCTATAACCCACTGCCAAAGTTCTGTAAGAACGGATAATAGATATACGTGTTTCACTTTGGTAACTTTGTTACTTATTGTCATACTTTAAAAAAACTTAAGTGTACTTATTACTATGGGAAGAACTAATTTTGCTGTCACGTGTCTTAAATAATTCATAGCAAATGACACTTAATAATAAACTGTCATATATTTAAGAATGTGGATTTTTTAATTTGCATCAAGAATCTGATCAATTTAAAAAAAATCATTAAATTATCTTTTAAGGAGATGTTCTTAAAATTTCTTCATCGATAATGTCGTTGCCAGAAATTTTCACATACGATTACCCGTTTAATCATGTGTAGGAATACCTGTGAGATTACTATGAAAAAGTTCATTTACTTTTGACATACTGAGTTAAGAAATACGAAACTTTGTGTTTGTTAAAATTATAGCAAAAATAAATAATTAAGTTTCTAACTTAATGCGAGCACTTGTATTATATCTTGAAATAACATTAACTACAGAAAACAACAGCACAAAGAAAGAAAAGAAGTTATAAATACCAGGAAATGCCAATTTTACACAATTAGTAACATGTTCAACTATTTAGACGTTAAGCTGTCCAACCGGTGAACATAAACAATATTTGCAATTCATAACTCATATGAACAATCAAAATGAGAAAGTAATGAGTATAGATGAAATCAAAGAGAGACACTTATCAATACACAAATTACCTGGGACTCGGTCTACCCATTCAGTCTTGTTAACTAATGACTGAGAACATGTATGGCCCTTTTCAGTTGGTTTCTTGGCTAAGAAGATTTGTGGCCCTTTGGTATACAGGTTGCCTCCCTTAGTATTGGCAAGGTTTTCTTCTGTGTCCATATGTTCCAACCAATAGGTGTGGGTTTCATCAGTAATGTGGCCATACTGTATAGTACACGTAATAATAATAATAATAATAATAATAATAATAATAATAATAATAATAATAATAAAAGCACAATCAGATTGTTGCATATTTGTTTTTACATAAATCGAAACTTCACAAACATAATTTCTAAGGTTAAACCTTTTTTATTTAGTCATTTGAGTCACGCGTAGAATCCGTACTCAGGTACTAAGTACCTGGAGCAATGTGCTGTAAACAGTTTTGCTATAGGACTATTTTCCTTGGTCGAACCCGGGACCCACCTCCCCCACCCCGATCCGGAGTCCAACGTCGTAACCAGTTCACCACGGACGCCTTTACATAGTATAGTTGTGACATCTACGTCCCGCTATAATTGATGCAGAAAGTTCCCAGACAAGTGTCTGGGTAGAACCAAGGGCAGCTGGAAGGCTTAGTCTCCTTACATTTTTATACGGGACTCGAACCCCTAGGTTGAGTGACTGATCAATATAATTGATCAAAGCGATGAATGAACACGGAGGTTCAATTAACCGGTGAAGAGGATTAGACTCTTATGTTTCTATCGAAGAAAATCCCTGCAGATTTTTGGTAATACCATGGTGCTTTACTTGAAAAGCCAAAATTATGTTTGCCCATGTTCATATAATTTTTTTGTAAACATACGAACATTTATATTTTTAAGAAAAGAAATATAAAAGAGTATTACAAATTGTATAAACATGTCACAGCGTGTATAATAATTTGTATTATATATTGATATATGACAAATGACAGCATTACCACGATAAACAAAAGGAAGCAATGAGCCAACAAGTTTATTAAACGCGCTTACATTTCTTTCATATCTCATATCTCATCGTAGATTGAAACTTTCGATGCGTATGAATTCGTAACACGACAGACTATCTAGGAAAGATCGCTCACCGTTCTATCAGAAATATTCAATTTCAATATCCGATAAAACGTAACTCTCAGTACAACTTAACTAGAAAGATCGGTCACCATCGGAAATATTCAATGCCGATGTCGATAAGACGGACTTCCTAGCAGATAAGCTGACTGGCAAGATCGTTAACCATTCTATCAGAAATATTCAATGCCGATATCGACAAGACGTAAGCTGACAAGCGAGATCGGTCACCATTATATCAAAAATATTCAATGCCAATATCGATAAGACGTAAGCTGACAAGCGAGATCGGTCACCATTCTATCAGAAATATTCAATGCCGATATCGACAAGACGTAAGCTGACAAGCGAGATCGGTCACCATTCTATCAGAAATAGTCAATGCAAATATCGATAAAAAGTTAGTTGACTAGCGAGATCGCTCACTATTCTATCAGAAATATTCAATGCCGATATCGATAAGACGTAAGTTGACAAGCGAGATCGGTCACCATTCTATCAGAAATATTCAATGCCGATATCGACAAGACGTAAGTTGACAAGCGAGATCGGTCACCATTCTATCAGAAATATTCAATGCCAATATCGATAAAAAGTTAGTTGACAAGCGAGATCGGTCACTATTCTATCAGAAATATTCAATGCCGATATCGATAAGACGTAAGTTGACTAGCGAGATCGGTCACCATTCTATCAGAAATATTCAATGCAGATGTCGATAAGACGGAATTCTTAGCATGACAAATTAACTAGCAATATCAATCAGAATTCTATCACAAATATCCCTCGCCACTATGGATGAGCCGGAATTCGTGATAAAAATAAAAAAGATAATTCACTCACCATTTTATCGCACATATACATTGACACGATCGATGAGTCGGAGTTCTTAACACGGCCGGTAAAGAAGCAGTCCGGGTTTGTGTTGCTAGGCATCTCCGTAGAAACGTTGCCCTTGACAACGGTGATTTTAGTCTGTTCACTGACCACCGAAGGGGCGCGGTTGAGTTCTAGCTCCAAGTGGTCACTGTCGCCATGCAGATGGATTTCAAGACGCTCCAGTGCTGCCCTCTTGTTACGCACATGTCGGCGGACTTCGTGGTGACTTAGGTAAGATAATTAACATCAAAAACAAACTTTGAATACACTAGTCAAACTTAATACATATTATATAGATAACCTAGTTATATAAACTAAATAATATAAGAAACATGCAGTTACAATCTTGGAATCTTAAAGCGATATAGTCCAAGTTATCATATTTCGCCTGTAGTGGTGTGTTCTGGTTGTTCTTATTGTTGTTGCTATCGAAAACACTTTTTTCTGCTTGAAAAAAAAAATGAAGAATAAAGTCTGACCACTAAATTAGAGGTAAAACATTCGTCAAAATATTGTACTGTCAATGGATTGTGAGTATTAAAAGAATTGCAACGGTTTTCAACTTTTTCTCGCATGTTTAGGTTAAATTCCAGAAATCGGTCTGAAATACGCATGCAGATCTATACGTTATGCGTATACGTAGGTCATAAACAATGCACTGATTTGTTCGATAGTGATTTGGCAGTTTGACTACATAACTGAATTGCTGATCGCCTGGTTCTGTATATTATGTACACACACTGTACTGTGGTCGGGCAGTTTTACAGTTTGTATCACAGAGTTTGCCAATATCTAATACCAGGCGCAGATCCAGAAAATTTTGGTGTGGGACTTTGAATCAAGATCAATTTAATTTTTATCGCAGTAAATACTAGATATATACATGTATGAGTTTTCACAACTCTACTATTTTACCCTGTTTGGGGAATGGATGCATCCCCATCGCCCCCCCCCCTCCCCACCCGGATCCATCCCTGTCCATTACATGTTACAAAATCTTACCCCTTTCTATGAAATGTGTGCCTAATTGCTGCAGAAACTCATACTTAAATTAATGTAAACCATGTTTACTCAATTGTTAGACCGGACAAATAGTGAAACATGTCGCTTTAAAAGTCCAGAATTTCCAAATTTATAAATAAGCACGTTGAGGATTTCGGTTAAAATATCAACATCATAACTGATTACCCCGATGATAATGTAACGTGATTTTAAAAATAAGTGGTCACGTGGTTTTGTTAGTTAAAAATAGCTAAATATGTAGCGTGACTTTGATAGGAAATACATTTTTTGTAATCACAAAAGCGAAAAACAGTTTGAAGTTTTCAGTGCTATTTTAATGTTAATATGTTTGTTTGGGACAGATTAATAAATTAAACGCCTACATTAGCATCTTATTAATCTATTTGGCATTGTATGACTGATTCGCAACATAACGAACCGCTGTTTTCTTTAAAAGTTTGGTTCTGTTTTAAATTGACATTAACCGTTCAGCTAATATACATGATGTGTACTATTCTTATGCTACTTGCAAAAGCATTAATATTGTATTGTGTGTATAAGCTAAAACTACAAACTGATACAATGCTATCCAAGGAAGCTTTACATGTATACTAAATAATATTCTATACATCATATTTATACCATATATTTAACTAAGTCATAACATCATTGTTTAATTAAAATCTATGCAAATATTTAAAATCTTTATAAGGGTTCATATCTTGCAAATACATCTTCAATTAATGCAATAAGATTCAATATTTACCTGTTTAAAATTATATTGTCTTCGAGGTGGAATTCAGTTCGGGCCGACTGAAAATGGGTAAACCCTTCTGTAGAAATAAATAAAAATAAACACCATTACAAAGGATTTGTTTAAACATTAGGCGAAAAAAAACACGCTATTAATTGTGCAGCAACAGTAGCCGCCTCTGTTACAGTCATTTTGTTTTGTGCAATAAATATTCAGAAACATGCACATTTCATTGACATCCAACTATCCGTAAACTTATGAAATAAGGATTGACTTAAAATTGAACGCTTGGCCAATATTACTCGCCGTCTGCATTCAAAGTGAACTGTAGCACAGTTGTCATGTATCTTTATTTATTTATCTAATTTAATTTATCCATTTATGCATTCATGAACGGAGAAATAAACAGACTGACATCGATTTTAACCCATAACGTTATCGCCATATAACGGACCGCCATCCTGCAGTTAGAACAATTTATGCATTAATGAAATTGTACGTGATATCTTGACATAAACTAGGTGGATTTTGAGACTGACACAATCCGTTAATTAAGAACAACAAATAAAGTTAAAATTACACTAATTTTTTCACGATTCGCTCGTTGTAACATGCATAAATATGCTACCGTCAGCAATTGACAGCACAAAGATGATCAAATAAAACATGAAATCCAACCATTATGCAGACGACTATACGATTATGTGAGAAATTAATAGATTTTATAAACCATGACAAATTGTCCATTTCGTTTCTTTTTTACTGTATAATCATTCAGAATATGTGCATCTAGAACATTGTAACCAAATCTTGCCGACAACAGAATTTTTCAATTTTAATTAATAATGAGAAGAGCTATGACGGTAGTGCATTAAAATACACACTTTCTATATTTATTAGACTTTTGATTTATTACTTTCTACAAAAAATGTGACACGTCTCAAACTATTCTTTTTCCTAATCCTTAATTTCGATTCATTAATAAATACGAGGTCCCTTATTCAAGAATGAACACTATAAAGCGCTTCTCTATCTGTCCTATCAATATATCACACATTTCGGTTCCCGCGACATCGTTAAATTCCGTTAATCTCCGTAACTTTGAAGTCATCAACATGAAATCTTATGAAATTCAGTCACATTTTGTTGATATCTTTTGCTTATATTGACTGGATAACGCAAGCTAAATAAAAGTGAATGTTGTTACTGTCTTATATCTGTTCGAATAAATCAATCAAAATCACTTTTTACCACGTTACGAAAAAGAATGCTTAAGTTAAAAAATTATACCTCCTCGTAGTTGCCTCTTTTGGATAATGTGCTCGAATTGTTGAGTTTGACACAAAGTCGGGAATATCTGGAAAAAAAACAACATTTTCTTTTTCAATTTTATTGTTTTTATGGTTGAAAAATGAGTCTTTGTGACATATGTGAATCAGGACAGGATCTGATGAACCTTAGTATGTCCACGTTGATTATGTTTTGCATTTTTATTTTATGGTTTAAAAGCATATTCAATAAAAGTTGTCCTTTACATTTGTACTTTGCAAAGTAAGCACTTGCACGTTTCATAAATAAGAATATATGATAAAGTCCAATGAGCATTACAACATAAACCAAAATTTGAAAAGGCACAGGACAAAGGTATTCGCATGGAAGCCAAATGTAAAAGAACAAATCTGTAATAAGTCCTTTAATAAATATAGTAACCCCGACAGTTACCGCCTTGGAACGGTCAGTCAGCAATATGGACCGACTGGGTGCTTAAACCGGTTTAACAGCTTTCTAAGCGCACTTCCTGATTGTTTTTTCATAAATCTAAGTTAAGTTATTTAGATTAACTTTCATGTATTTCTAATACATAGATGGATATCTTAGTGTTCGTGTCACTGTTCATTTAACTCAAAAGCATTAAATTTTACCCTTGCTCGTGTCAATTGTTATTGAAACTGTCTGCGCTTGCTCGCCTTTTCTTTTTCTTTAAAGGATATTGTTGATATTAAAGCTATGCTCTGTATTTGAAGACGTAATATAACGGTAATCAAGATAGGTTTGTTTAAATGTAGTTTACAAATGTAAAAAGTTCAAAAATTATAGATAATGGATCGAACTTATGTAATATAACAGAAATACATAAAGAAGACAGGCCACGGTAAAGAGAAAACTGACAAAAGCGAGGAAACAAAAGAGAAAAGGTAAAAACACGGTTTTTGTTCCAGACAGAGTTGAACAAGATGGAGATATATGTATAGAGAATTCTGGAAATTACCATTATAATATACATATATAACATACAGTTAAGAAAAACATACATATATAGTTAAAGTAAAACACACAATGTTGGGACGTGTTATGTGCCAAATATGAATGCCAATGTGGCAAAAACATGAGTATGCAAGTATACGATAAAAAAATTGTTTTATTTTAAAATGTATCGCAGCGGCGTAGTTACTGTTATGACAGTAAAGTGACGTTCAGCTATGTTGTGGTACCAAACACCAGACTAATGTCTGGGACGAATCAACAGCACACTGAAGGGAAGCTGGAAGACCCTTTCACATTTAGTCCTTCCATCCGACCGGCCACAATAGCTCAAGTGGTAGAGCGTCGGCTTGCGGATCGGAAGGTCGAGGGTTCAAACCCCGGCCGGGTCAAACCAAAAACTTTGAAGTTGGTAATAGTGGCTTCCCTATTAACGCTCTGGGCTAAGGGGACAGCTCATAAGTGCCCCTGTGCTATAATGATAGAAATGTTGCTGCACAGTATCGGCAAAATGCCCGCAAATCCCATCCATCCAATCCCTTCGATCCGACAGGGTCTCAAATCCATGCGGCAGAAAGCTGATCAGTCAGAGTTTGTATTAGGCATATTTTACTATTTCTATCAAATCATCAAAATAGAAACATGTCATTATGTTTACTTCGCTAATTAACATGCAATATTTTCACTGGAAAGCGATTCCAAATTCGCTCTAGAACCATCACATGCGCAGTAGCTAGACACTCGAGCATTGTAGTATTTCTTTTCAATCGTTGAAAAAGACACATGGCAGCAGAATTTAATACGAATTAACAAGTACGTGCTTTTTAAAATAGATCCTGAAGCAATATATATACGTGTCAATCCATAGTTGATATTTGCGGGAAGTCGATTATCAATAGTTGCTAAAACGCTGTTGTCGGGTTGCTAACAACAGAAAACAAGTTTTATAGACGCTTTTGGAAAAGGATTAATTTTGTATGACATTAACAACTTAGGAAAGTTGAACTATTTTTTATTACATCTACTTAAATATCGTCGCATACTTTTTTCGAAGAAAGAACAGACACACACATTAAGCATATTGGCAAAACGTAACATTCCAGTCGACTTTCACTGCATGGGTTCGAGTCCCGGTCGGGGCGATGTACTTCCTGTGGGAAAGTTTTTCAGCTGACATTTGGTGCGCCTGGGATTCAACAAAGACACAAGATTTGGGTGGGTTGGTGGAGTGGGGGTGGGGAGGGGGGGGGGGGCGGGTGGCGGTGGGTGGCGGGGCTCTTCTTCTAAAGAAGCTGGACGGCGCTTTAATGACCATTATTAAACTATATCGCTGCAACGAATTACTAAAACAAAACAAGTAACATCCGAGAATACGCAGCGTTTACTCCTGTTTTAGGGTATTTGAGAATCATCTCCTCATAAAATTGTAATTAAGTGTAAGTATAGACGATTTTGAACTCTGCTTCAACTTTTTAGCAGTACAAATCGTGAAACTAATCGCTCAGAATGTTCTTTTTTTCAAATCTGTAAGTAAAACACGATGGGGATTTCTGCTAAAGGCAGACATCGACATCAGAGAACATTACCCGGAAATGATATAATGTGAACTCAAGAGTAAGTGGTCACATGTTTTTTCTTAGTTTAATAATTGACCAACATTACAGCGAGGCTCAGTTAGTTAATACATGATTTTAAGGACAAGAGGGATGTTATGCTTTACTTTTCACATTGATACAGGGTGGCAATATGCAGCATTTCGAGGGACATTTTCTGGTAACAATTTTCTTTTTTGCTTTCATGTGAGAAACAAATTGGTCTAAACTGTCGGATTCTACCTTTAAGTGTGGACTGTTTGTTTCTATGTTATATATTCCTACCCAAAACAATTGCCCAGATGCTTTAGATAGTTAAACTTTGTTCTAACAGGGCGTGGTTGTCGGAACGAAAAATGCATTCTTTCTTTAAAACATGTTTACTTCATGCAGCTTGTTAAATAAGTGGATACTGTATCGACGCCTTTAAAAGCCACTCAAGTAATATTGTCGTCACAAAACCAGTTTGTTCAAATTCAATCATGCACAAGTAATTGCATTCGACAACATTTGAAGTTGTAACTATATACGCAATACGTCAACTCGCCTCAAACGACGTTACTAGCTACTTGATTTTTTTTCTTTTTAGGTGTGACTTTAATTATGAACGGAGACACATCTGTATTTAAAATGTAGCAGTTTTATGCGAATAAACTGCCCTTTCAACACCAATGTGTTTTAGTGGGAAAAAAAATCATGGAACCCAGACACTGACGAGTGTGTGATGTAAATCAATAAGTAATTTAATTTTTAATTAGATTGGCAAATAAAATGAAAATGGCGTATAAATAGAAAACATACGGTTCAAGTAATTTGCAGAATGTAATGACTTGTCATAAACTTAAAATAATATCTTTGTGTACATATTCACGCCATTGGAGTCTGCTTTCGTCGACTTTTCTCGCTATATTTGATTTCACAAGTGTTTATTTACGCCAGATTTTAAGATGTTACACTGATATTGTGTGAACGTTTATTAATCTAAAAACGGAAACCGTAATTCAAACATGTTCACATTTTTCCTTCGTATCGCATCTTGCTAACAGAGTAATATGTTTTTTGTTTTTGTTTTTGCTTTCGGAATAAATCGCAACTATGGTCATTACTGTTGACGTCCAGCGCATAGTGATTGGGGAAGAATAAATACAGAACAAGTGTGAAAAAACCCTCTCGAAATGTAAGTTCTCGCCCCGACCGGAAATCAAACCCCGTGTGGAGGCGTCATGGAGTCAGAGGAGTTCCAAATGTAAAACTCTCCAAACAAGGCCACGGACACCCACCGCATTCCATGTAAATGCCTACAGTGAAAAAGAAGGACTGACGTGAAATTAAATTAGTATTTTATATATCGCAACTTTTGAGTATTATTACTATTAGCATAACTAATAGATAGTAGTAATGGTTACAAAATTCAACATGCAATTACCAAACATCATAATAAACATAATGACTAAGACATTTAAACTTAGATGCTCTTTGCAATTCATCATTCCACAGCAATCACCGTGTTAATTTTAAATTATTTATAATCTTAATATTCATGGCAAGAGTAACCCTCACGCCATAAATTTTGATAATCTGTGATACTTTCTTTTATAAAAATCTCGCAAAATAAACTGTTTTGGGCGAGGGTAAACAAACCCTTTTAGTTGGCATTATGGATATCACTATTGAGGTTAACATAACCCTGGAAATACGCACATACAGAATACTTGAAAAAAGGTTCACTCCTTAAAATCACTTTGTAATGTTATGTATCCCTTAGCAAAAAGAAACTATGTAGCTATAGAAACAATAAGAATGGGAATTTTGATGACAGAAAAAGATTGTTACTCTCTTAATCGAAAGAAAGTGGACGTTGCACTTAACATTAACTGTAACTTTAAATAAATACAAAAAGCAAGCATGTAAAGAACTATGCAAATACAAACAATGCATAACAAGGGCGTTTCTTATAGTAAACATGTAGAAACCCACGCACACATCGAGAAACATGAATCATCGTTTTCGTCACAAATTTTCACCAGTCACAGATTTTCACACAGAAAGTAAAAACTCATTATACGTAATGCTGGTCTAAGTCCGCTGCCTCCTACTTGGCAAAGGACCAAAGGGAGTAGAATGTGAAAACTGATATACAATTAGCAAATGTGAAACTTGACAATCTGTATGACATTTCTCGTTTCTCGATGCCCCTCGTCACAATGTAACTTCTTTAAACACCAAGAAAAAGTGGACTGTAAACATTTGGCAAAATTGCCAAAACTGGCACGGTAGCAATTCTTTCTGGATTAAATTAAAAGGAATGTTGGCATCTTATCCACGATGCATGAAATTCAAACCTCAATTGCATTATTGTGTTAGTACGTGAAAGTACGACTGGTAAGAAACATAATACATTGCTAAAAATACGATATTGCTTTCGTGACTTTGTATCCACTAAAAACATATATGGCTGGAACAGGCAAATGTCATCGCCGTGAAATTAAAATGTGTAAATAAGGTTTGGCCAAAATAAAGAAGGAATTGTGTAATCTATCAGAATTGGTAATGTTACTGCTTTAAACCTACTCATGTTTAGCTTCTCGCGTGACAATTAGAGACATTGATGAATAGTTTCCCCTTATTTCTACCTTACGACTATAATCATCATCATCAGTGTCGTCACCATCATCATCATCATTATTACGACCAGGTTCATGATTATCATCATGTCAGGTATAAAAACTTTTCAATCGTGTTACTTTTTTGCTCAGCAGTAGTTCACAGATTACACGTAACATCCAACGGCTTACAGGAATACAAACCAATGAAACTGAATGTACTTTGATTGATCTAGCGCTAATATTAATACAAAAGTTAAAAAAATATCACTGCTAGTTATAACATCACGGCAAAAAGAATCATCGATTTAGTCCAAGGACGCCAACTAAAAAGACATACTTCCTATTCAGACAATCTCGGATAGTATCAAACAAGTGAAGTCATTTCACACTTTCACAAATGATCCCTATTTGATTATCTTAATTCTTGAATCTTAATAAGAATTTTCTATCAGTGTTTTGTGCAAAGACTTTCAAGTGAAGCATAATTTAACATGCTCTTCCTCTAATGTTATTTATTTGATTACCTGCATGAAATGTAAACTACAATATGTTGGCCAGACAAGTCAAAAATGCAGTGTAAGATTGAATATTCATAAGTTTGATATTAAACATTTTCCAAATACATTCACAACTGTTGCAGAACACTTAAATTCCAAGGGGCTCTGCAACGAATTTCTATAACAAAACAAGTAACATCCGAGAATACGCAAAGTATCAGGTACTTGTAAAAATAGTTTACTTCTGTTTTAGGGAACTTGAGAATCATCTCCTCATAAACTTGTAATTAAGTGTAAGTAAAGACGATTTTGAACTCTACTTCAACTTTTTGGCAGTACAAATCGTGAAAATACCTTTTTGCTCAGCAGTAATTCACAGATTACACGTAACAACCAACGGCTTACAGGAATACAAACCAAGGAAACTGAATGTACTTTGATTGATCTAGATCTAATATTAATACAAAAGTATTAAACCTTTTCCAAAATTATTCACTACTGTTGCAGAACACTTTAATTCCAAGCGTCACTCAATGAATGATTTTTCATTTATGCTAATTGATAAAGTTAACAACAATTGGAAACGCCTTTTGAAAGAAACTGAATGGATGTACACACTTTGTACAGTTTTGCCTGATGGTATGAACACAAAGTTATTTTACTAATTATCTGTATTGTCTCTGGTGTACAAAAACTATGTATATGGTTCATACTTGTATTTATTAACATGTTGCTTTTAATATTATAGCAAACAGTACGCCAATTATGTATTATGATATTATGCATTTTGACGTTATGACGTCATGACGTTATCAGAACATTCTTGTCATGACTTGATGAAGGACTGTTGCCGAAACGTTGTTTTACATAAATAATTATATTATGACGTTTGACTTCTTTTAATATATTATAAAGTGATCTTAATTCATTATTCTACAGGCTCAACTTTATCATGGAAACTAGAAATGAACAAACAATCCGACGTTTGTTCTTCCAAATCTTTGAAATTTTCTAACAGTATTTCCTAAACTGTGTTTTATTTTTTACAATTTTTAATATCTTTACATACTACAAAATACTGGTAGAAGTTTTGGTGCGCATTGTTGCTTAGGAGTATATATTTTCTTTGATGTATTTATGTATTTTATTTAAAGCGTCTTTGCTCGGAATGGATACTTCATTAAAAACGCTATTCTTTTCAAATAAACATTATTTTAATGGCCTTTAAACTTTCCTTCAATAGGAAAATGTCTTAAAACACCCATACAAGACCAAATCCTAATTACTTGCACTTAGACTTAACATTTTGCGGTTAAATGTTAAAAAATCAGAGAAAAAATATGATATTAAAGTACCGTATATGAATTGTAACTAATTAAACATGTCAAGACACATACTTTACCGAAAGTAACTGTTGCTCGGTAATGACAACGACTGTAATTAAAATGCACGTATGACTGGTTGATCAGTTTGTGTTTACACTAGGTGGCAGATATCATGTATATGTAATGATAAGACACCTGTGTCAGCGGCTCCATGTACGGGAGGCCCCGGGATCGATCCTGATGCCGCGACATACCAAACTCGTTAAAATGATAGTGATATAGCTCCCTTGCAAATATAGTGGAAGTTCAGGACTGGATGGCCTGGTGTCTGGATAATGTGACCAGTTGGGGGATCATGTAAGGTGTTCACGGCATGATTTATACAGTGGGTGCAGCTCTATATCTGCTTCTGTCTCCTCATAGCTTGAATATTGTTTATGGTAGAAGATCCAACCAAATTACTTTACAGAGAATCTTACAGAAGTGCTTATTTAATACTGAAAATAGGCGCTTTGCTGGGTTTTGTATCGAATCATCAACTAGTTAATATTTTCACTATTTTACAAATTGATTTTGAACAGTACATGGAATTATCGTGCAACCAAACATTAGCAATATACCTGCATTGCCCGAAATTATATATTCATCATTATTATGAAAGCACGCTAGATTATGAACAAAACGTAAAATCATTTCCTGGTGTCATACTGTTTCCGCTGTTATAACATATCTATTTGACATTTACAGAGCTGATATCTTTTTCTCCGCATGTAGTCGCCCATGGTCTTTGTTCGAAAGCTTGTAAAACGATGTAATTTTCAAAAACTTAATTACATTCCTTGATATCTATTCAAATTTTCAAAATAATAATTAATATGTAAAGCTGTCGTATTCATGACTAATGGATTTAAATAATAAGCGATGTGCAACTTTTGTACGTAAACTGTTTTGATATTACTGGAAAATTTCAGTGACGAATAGTTGTATATAGAATGATGGTGTATATATTATAAATGATGCAAGATCAAGTTGTGAAAACAAAGGTAGCATTTACATCTTATTTGAATGACACGTCAATAGGTTCAAAATGTGCGTGTAAAAATGTTGATATTTTTCTTCCTTCATTTTACATTGAACCAATTTGTCTCATGTGATGTAATATTTGCAAAAGGTTCATGTTCAATTTTCTCTTTTTCTTTTTTTCAATAACTCACAGCTGTGGTCGTCATTGCGACAACTAGTACCGGCAGAATAATACCTTAGTCTTGAAATTCATCATAAAGAGGTTATCTAAAGTCGATTGGGAAACGAGTTATTTCAGCTTGTTCAAATATCTCTAGATTGCCAACTTCCTGGATAGAACCAGTAGTCAGGCACTTATTATCTAAAGCAATGCACTTCCTCAAGCTCTAACTCGGCGCCGGTTTGTAGGTTTGAACCCAGGACCTTCCGATCCGAAGTCCAATGCCTTAACCACTAAACAAAGGACGCCAACAGTTATGAAGAGCTTGCGATATACCCCCTCAAAACATTTCCTTGTTTTTCATCAATGTAATTACAATCGACTTAATGAGACTTACAAAAAACAAAGTCAAACAATCTTTTTATTTAAATATGAAATCGGTACAAAATAAATTAAAATAAAACAATAAGTATATTGTACAGAATACTGACCACAAAAATAGCGATTGACCCCTGACTAGACCCAATTTTAATCCTAAAGAATTACGATGGAAACCATTCAAACTCCGAACATCGGATAAGTTGCCATTTTAATGTAACCATTTAACTGTATCCTTAAACTACAGAAAATCAAGTAAAACTCGTTGATACAGTCGGTAATACACTGGGCTGCCTTAAAAAAACTTTTCTTTTCATTTTTTTGACAATTTAGGTTTTATTTCATTTCTGTCTTTTCATATTTTTATATTAGCAGCTTTTAAACTGAATCGACGATTTAGTTTTTAGCATACCATATACAACTTTTGTGGATCGGATAAAACAACATGGCTACCATGCCAAGGGTTCGATCCCGGGCCGCGACATACCAAAGTCGTTAAAAATGGTAGTGGTATAGCTCCCTTGCTAACGCTCAAGCAAATATAAGGGTAGTTCCACGACTGGTTGGCCCGGTGTCAGGACAATGTGACTGGGTGTGGTATCAAGCCAGGTGTTCACGGCATGCTATACATATATTCAATTAATTATAAATATAATAATAATTATAATTATAATAATAATAAATTGATTATTACTCAAGAGGTTCCCACATTACATAACATGTTTGATTTTCACAATATAGCGCTGTATAATGATTAGCATATAAAAAGAATATTAAACTTCTGCATCATTGGCCATACTATGAACCTAATCAATAAATATACTATATTTTAATCAGTTTTTTTCACAACGAAACTGGTATATTCTTCACAAAGAAGTGTCACATTCTCACTTATCATATTTCTACTTAAAAATCAGTTTAACTGCCTCATGTTGTGATCTTTTTATATATACATCACAAGTACTTTCAAACGTTAATGTATTTTTATTAACGCTTCATTTTCCAATCAATGAATGTATTAAATTTTTCAATATTCATGCTAAAATGGAAATTGATGTAATTGTAAGGTTGATGAACCATTTCGTTGATGAATAGTATAAAATAACTTGAATACTAATGTCTCAAATACAAAAAGAAAAAATCAATCACTTTTGATGTGAAAACGTTAAAGGTCCGAACTAACTGTTTGTCTTTTTTCAGTTTCAAAAAATCGCATAATTTAAATAAAGAACTATTGAAATAAATAAAAAAAAATCTTATTAACAAAATCTTTATTTTAATTATGAAATAAATACATTGAAAATAAAACTCAGCTAGTTGAACATGGGCCTAAAATATAAGATGCTACACATGACTTTAAAAAATCCTGTCAGTCAGTTTTTCGACATTTTTTTAATTCTCAAAATTCATAAGATATCCTCTTTTCATAAAATAAATTTAATAAAATCAGACCTTTACCAATTCTTTATTTTACTTAAAAAAACAAATGTCTTTTGAACATGGGGTCTTAAATATTAAAGCTAATTAGACCAATTGTTAGACATAACGTTTAAAGGTCATGTCAGTCCGTTTATCGACATTTTTAACAATTCCTAAAATTATTAAAGTACTATCTTATATGTGACATCCGACAGTTTGCCTATATCGAATGCATGTAAAACTACCTTTCTACTGTACTGGGCCATTTATGGATATTTTCTGCAGTAACTCTTTCTTTAGTCTAAGTAAAACGATTTTGAACATTACTTAATACTTTTATTTAAGCTTCGCGGTTCACACATATCTATGGCATCAATAAACATCATGTTGCAGGACAATTTTCAGGTAACAATGACTTATTTGGTTATTTGAGAAAACAATCTTTGGTCCAAACCGTCGATACCACCATAAGTTTAAATGCTGATGTTTTTCTGCCAGTTCAGTGTAATATACCTTCACCAAACAACTAACAAATTAATTAACTTGAAAAGAAGTATGTTTTATTGATTTGTTAAGATTCACCAAGCACCTAGATGTTATTTATGGCCAAAAGTTCAAATAAATGCGTCAAATATGTTACATGCTTAGTTTGTAAAGGGCAACATCGTTCAAATGAGTGTACCATAACGGAAAATACCGAAAATTGACGATTCAAACAATAATTACCGATGATTCCGGACATTGCCGAATAAGTGGAATCGGATGCGAGTAATTACATCGCTTTGTAACTGGACTGAGACACGGGTCCAATTAAAGAACATTTTATTCATTTTGTACGACCATCTAAGAAACCACTCTTCATTATAAAGACCTGTAAGGCAATCCAGACAGTGTTTTTGCGTGATAAAGGGCGATCCACAGAACTGAGTAACACGTGTATAATGGTTATTTTGTTTTTCTTCAATGAACTCATAAAGCCATTGTCAACCCGCGATGTATTTCGACGGTTTGACTTTAGGAATCACCGACTGTAATGATAAAGGCTTCATCGTTTGTTTTATATTGCATCTATAAAACATATCCTACTCGTAACACCAGGTGCGGATATGTGACGGCTGTTTAAAAAAATGGTATTTATGTGGGATTTCAACCTTAAATTTTCACGTTTACCATTTTGACTATTTTTACCAACCGTGAAAAAATCGCCTCAGTGAACATAATAGAGAATGGTTGGTTAAAAGGCTTTATCACGTGACCAGTCGGGTTATTACTATTATGTGTGTATTTTATGGTTCATTACATAAGGTGCTTTAGAAAAGCAAACCATCTGTGAGTATCCAAACATTTAATCTTCAAAGAATGTGTATGTGTCTTTTAAAATTTAGGGAAAACAAAAACAAATGCTGTATAAATTATGTTGAATTATGTTTCATTTTTTTAATCCTAGACTTACAATGCTTCTCATTTTAAATCCATTTCGTTATATTTAATTGGAAAACAAGTTCTTCCAACCTATAATTATCCATCTCGATTGTCTACTTGTTGTGTAGAACGAAATTCCTTTCCATTCATATTGAATTACGCCATTAATGGTCTATCAATTACAAATAATAAAACCTTAATCCTGTTTAAGAAAACTTTGTTACAATATCTCTATACACTCATGTTTTAGCCTAAAAAAAGGCGAAATTCTGGACTCTTAACTTAATTATTACACCTTACAAAATTTGATAAACTCGCTCTAAATGATCATTTTTTAAATCTATAAATAAGCACGATATGGATTTCTCGCTAAAGGCAGATAGCGACCTCAGGGCGGATAATGCTTAAACGATCTTCAAAGTAAGTGGTAACGTGGATTTCTTATTTTGAAAATAACTAACTGTGCAACGTGGCACAGATAGAAAATATCTGCCTGTACCTGACGATTGGGATGTTATGCTGCTATTTTATATAACTATAGGACATCAATTAACAGATTTTGCAAGATCTTTTCAGTAAACAAAAAATATTTCAGAAAAAAATATGGTCCAAACCGTCGGATACAACCTTTAAAATTGAAAAGTCAATGTCGGACCTAATGAACACCCTAATGCGCACAGCTTCTAAACTTTGTTAAAACGTGTCCTTAATCGAGGTCAAAGTAATCGATAGAATCAGTCATTTATGCAGAACATCAAATTTGACGACAAAGTGAAACAGGTAAACAGGATAAAGCCATACAGTAGTGAGAAACAAATAAATGATTTATGTTTTGTTAAAAGTTTCAGTCATTCAAAATCTCTAGATAAAGAAAATATATTAATATAGAGCAGGATGCATAATTGGATATTATAAAGAATGGTTTAAACATAAAACACCAACAAATTAAAAAATTCTTTTCAAAAATATTACATATATTGAAATATTTTATAACTTTGCATACACTAAAGATTTTGTATACATAATATATGCTTTATTCAGAATAAGATACGTTTGCAATGCTACTGTTTTGTTGTTAACAGATAATCTAACGGCATGAAAACATAATGGGCATGCCGAGAAGCCGTTCTATCTACTTACATTATGAATATATATATATATATATATATATATATATATATATATATATATATATATATATATATATATATATATATATATATATATATATATATATATATATATATATATATACATATATATATATATATATATATATATATATTATACATATGTATCGTTTTTCTGTCATGACAACAAAATAGAGCGCCGTTTACAGAATTAGGACCGTAGTATCAAAATTCAGAACGTCCGCAAAATAGACCGTAATTTCCATGTCTGAATTGCAGTTACATGTAGCATTCCATGGCAAAGTCGCCACGTTATAGGACATCGCCAATCAACTACGCCATTACTTATTTAACTTTTATTTAAACTTCAAGTTTTCAACGCACAGATTAACAATAACAACTTCTGTTGTTGAATATCACTTCGACTTTGTTCAACATTGAAAACCAGACGTGCATTGTGGTCACATGGAAGTCCTTAAAATACTTCAATCTTGATAAAAAACTATATTTAGAAAGCATGTAAGTCATGACATCATTTAGCAATCGATGTTAACTGTTAGTGTTGTTGCGTTGCCCCTAGAAACGGCGTTGATTTTGCTATCATGTGATTTAATTTCCGGTGTCATAAGGTCTTCTCAGGTACTGGTGCAAAAGAAGATTCTCGTTAGAGATATATATCTTCAACCCTTAATGGCCTAAACCAGATGTCCATAATATTTGAAAAAAGAACACAAAAACAAAAACAACAAAACAACAACAACAAAAATGGTGATCACGATTAAACTTATTTAATGCTAGCATGTGGCATCAGCAAATACTCTGTTTAATTAAAATCACTATTTTAACTTGGGTATTTCCATTTTAAGGCTGCGGAGTATTTCAAGATTATTTTTTAGATTCCGCTCGGTTTTGCAAAGCGTATTGGATACGTGATGTGACGATTGTTACTGAATTGTCAGTACAAACCTTACTCGGGCTGTCACTAGTGTCAGCCATTTTGTTGTTTATCTCAAAGGAGCGGTCACGTCACCTTTTGTCGCGTCATTGAGCCGCAGTAAATATAGCCGCGGTGATTCCCTTAGGTATTTTGTAAACAATCAAAACCAGCACTGTTTAACCAGTGAATGATGTAAACTTGTGATTTACAGTACAGATTTTTATCAGTAGCAACGAATACATGCGTCCGATACTATTGTCACTAATAAATTATCCACAAAAGTCAAATTAGATACTTGAACTTTAAATAAAAGTGCCTTTAAATACATTCTCCGGTTTTTCTATTGTGTAGTTTTACAATAACAAGCAAAGTTATCATAACTAGGCTTGAGACTAAAATAGGAAACAAAGCATATCCTGATCCCAGGGCTTCTAGCGGAATCTGCATGGTCACACTATCCATGCCTGATCAATTCGTGCTCAGCAGGGGAAAAGGATAATGAGGCGAATCCATGATCAAAGGAAGGCAGTAATTCAACTGATCTGAAGATATGAATATGTCCATGTGATTGATGAGTTTCTCGTGGTTTGACGATAAAAGAAATGTCTAAAACTAATTTGAAACTTTAAATAAATTGTTATTTATTAGGCTGATTAATTTTAAATGTAAGCAAAGTGAACTGAAAAATGTGATGCAAATGTAAAAAAAAAACACACACTATGTAGCAGATAATTCCTGATTCATTTTATTATGATTTTGTATATTGTTTTTGTTTTGATACATAGACAATCTGACACGAATTGTCATTATACTAACATTTATCAAACGAGGTCAGGAAAGGTAATAGAAAGCGAGCTAATATTTACTTACTATTCTTTGTCCTGGACTAGTTTTGTAAATGTTTGCATTAAATTACTAACGGGTTTCAGATTCTTTTTATCACATGATTTTAGTCGCCAATATACGATTTTAATTTTGTTTAAAAAAACAATACATGGTGAAATAGTGGTATCTGACGATCTGCATTATGATAAGGTCATCAATCAAAAAACAGTATTACACTAGTTTAATATAACAAAATATGTAATAGGTGTATTGAACTAAAAAACAATGGGAATCGCGTGATAAATACATACGCAGCGATACAGTTATGGTCATTACAGCCAGGTATCTGTGTATATAAAACAATTGGGCGTATAACACCTGGATAAAGTTTCCAGCGCTTGCGTGTCAAAGAAGAATTCAGTACATGAAGGGGGCACAAATATGTAATGTTATATCAGAAGCATGTAATGTAGAAAAAACCGGTTCGGTTTATGTATTTTTATATCATACTATGACAATAATATTCGTACTGGTTTTGAGTTTTGCAGCTAATTTTCTTGTGACAGTAATGCCCTTATTTCTTGTTACATCGCACTAACACAAGTATGGTCTTATGAGTGTAAAATATATCTGGGAATTAGGAGATGCGTATATTTTTTGGCAATTAAAGTAGCCTTAGATGGAAATACACGATGAAATGGACCGTCGCATATTATGATATGGTTGATTATAATCCCCTGTAGCGAAATTAGAGAGTGGAGACGGGGATAGGGGGCTGGGATGGATCCAGGCGGTGGGGATGGGGTATGCATCCCCCACAAACTAGGAGAAACAGCAGAAAAATGCTAAGTTTTTAAAGTAAATTTTGTCTGTTGACTGCTTAGGCAAAAGTTAGGGTCCCTTACTGTGTGTGTTTATTTATGTGTGTGTGTGTGTGTGTGTGTGTGTGTGTGTGTGTGTGTGTGTCTCTCTCTCTCTCTCTCTCTCTCTCTCTCTCTCTCTCTCTCTCTCTCTCTCTCTCTCTCTCTGTGTGTGTGTGTGTGTGTGGGGGGGGGGAATTTGCTGTGATACAGTTAAATGAATCTTGATTTACACAGAAAAATTCTGGATCAGCCCCTGGGGGGGGGAGGGATGGGGGTGGAGGGGGGGGGGGGGGTGAACCCGAGGCGTGACTCCTCTGACATTTCTGAAATATACATAAACATTTATATTATATATAAATTGAAATAGTCTTTCGGTTGGGCTGCGATGCGGTGGTTCTGCACAGATAGGAAATAATTAGCTGGGCATTGGACCACAGCTGTGTCGGTGCGATGTAAAAATATTTTAGGTTTACTTAAATTATCTAAGAAAACTTGTATCATGTTATACAAAACCAGTTGTCGGGGTAGAAAAAAAAATAACAAAGTCTCGCGGTAAACTGTTACCGGATATAACAAAACTTGTTTACAATGATTCACCTACAAAGTGAAAATCTATTACATGTTTGTAATCTAAAACACTTTCTGAAATAAGAACGATGATTCATGAAAGATTGATAGTTGTAAAGAAATACGAGTTTCAGTCGTTAAAGGCGGAGTAAAACATTTGAACGGCACGTCTACAACATAAGCAGGATTAAAGCGACTCTTGGATTTTTTATAATTTTGTTTTTGTTGAACCTAAATACGTAGATTAGACTATTACCGCAAAGTAACTGGGTAGTGTTTAAACATGTTGTCTTTCACAATGTTTGTTGTATGCATGTTGGAAGAATCAATCAAGAAGGTTGCAAATATTTTAGCCGTTTCAAGCTCAATATGTCGAAAGGATGTTTGAGGACTGACGGAAGGAAGTTGCTTATGTGTAACTCCTCTGCCTCCTCGGACCTTTCCAGCGCAGGTTCGAGTCCTGTTGGGGACAAAAGGTTTATGAGGGGAGGTGCTCGAGGATCTTTCAGGTTATATTTAGCAAGCCGGTGCCGGTGACTCAGCACTGGCTTCCTCAGCCAACGAAATGTACGAGTAATAGGACCCCACTATTGCGTTGCTGTAATGTTTCTCAAAAACAAAATAAACGTATGTCAAATATTACGTGCGTTTGAGTCATTACAATTTTTAATAAACAAGTCATTCGTCTTTATTATGACAATTGTTATCCATATCGCATATATTGTTTTTGTTGACAGTAATTAGAGACATAAAAATAACACAAGTCAATATGGAGTTTACGCCAAACGACTGACGATCCTTTTTACATCCAGTATATACACGTTCAAATTGGGGTATAGTTCTTTGTTTATTTTGCCTATCAGCAATAATGTGTTTGTTAAAAAAATGTAAATACATTATCGGACCGTGTTTGATCATTGACATCATTGTTCATGACAATTTTTACCATCGTAATTTTTAGTGTATAGTGTTGGTAGTTTTGAAATTGAACGTACAAATGCGTGATCACAAACAAATTGATCAGTATATGCGGCAAAAAAGTGACCATTGATCATTCTCAGTTTTGGCCTTATCTATAATAAAATTGATCTATTTGACTCTAGGATATTTACAGCCGCGATATAAACCATTAATAGGATTCACTTCGTTTTTCTGTTCAAATTAACTTCATCTCACCGTAATGGATTATTAATTTTGTCCTAACCTGTGAGCTTGACTTTATTTCTAACAACACTTTCGGTCGAATAGGCGTGCTGTTTATGACTGTCGAAGTTATAGGACTAATAAATAGGTTCCAAGGGTTGCAGGCATCAAAGCACCGAAAGTACAAGGTACACTGTAAAGCCCCTTAATAACATTGCAATTGTTTATTTTTTCTTTTATTTTGGGAGTATACTTGCCTGTTTTATGCAAAAAATGCCAAATCACTAAAGAAATATGAAAATGCACAATTACTGAACTTTTAAGCTAAACAGAAGTGGACTAAAGGATTGATCCACCTTGACTGTACCGGCTTATTACACCAAGGGCGTCCGTGGCGTAGTGGTTGAGTCGCCGAATTGTAACTTCTCTGACTTCAAAGCCTCTCAAGGCGTGGGCTCGAGTCCCGTTTGGGGCGAAAAGCTTAATGTGGGAAAGTCTTCCAGTTGACTTGCGGTGTGCCGATGGTTGGCATGTCTGTGTTCTTCTTTCGCTTAAGTAGCTGGACGTCGCTATAGAGACCATAATTAGCCGATGCGATGTATTTCATAAACACGCAAAGTTAAAAAATAGAAAATAAATAAAAAATGCAACTGTGGGTAGAGTGTTAATTATGCGTTTCATGTAGAATACTTTCCTTCGTCCCTATAAATAAAAGTTTAGTGTCAAGAAAAAAAAAACGTCCGGTATTTGTTCTCATGTTGAACTTTACTTTGAGAAAACGTTTTGTTAAATATCTCCAAAATGCCCCTCCGACAGCCCAGGGGGGGGGGGGGGGGGGGGATTTTCCCGGTTGAGGGAGTGGGTGGCTATACTTCAGACCCCTAGTCATTGTGCATAATTTCAAAATGAGCACAGGTACGCCCCTGACCAATTTCTTTTCTTTTGTACACTTATTTTCTTTCCAGTTTTCCTGAATACTTTAACATTTCAAATGCCTGGATAGAACTACTGTTGCACCGCATGGCAGCTGGAAAGCCTCCTAAAAGTTCATAAACTGAAGAGATAAACTCAACTTGTGTAAAAAATAAATAAACTAAAGTCAAATCTACCAAACAAAGTCAATAGTTTTACTTAACACCCTGCGCAAAAATACATAACAAGGCAGAATGATGTATTTGAACCGGGTGCTTCAAATGAATATGCGATGCTTACATGTAACCACTTGACCAAATAAACAGATATTACAAATATAAATATTTATAAATAGTGTTTACATAAATGAACTTAATCGGAAATCATAGATCATCTTTGTTTAAATATCTGTCCAAGAAGTAACTGTTGTTGCACTTTACTACATAACTAAAGCAGTAAAGTTCATCGTAAAATAGATATAAAACCTACGTGTACACCAATGTTTAGACATTTAAAACGTTAAACGTTCATAAAAGGTTAGATAACCTTAACGAACTGACTGTGGTACAATTTGTTTTCTTTCTATTTTAGTTCATTTTTTGCACGTTCATTTTAACGACTCTAAATCAAAAGCTATCAGTGGTACCATCAGTGTCAGTTATGCCGATTAATTGTCATATATCACTGTTACTTTGTCTGTATATTCAATAATAATATACTCCGTGGCATGTTACGTCGTTGTAAGGGAAGTCATTAAGTTTTGAGAACTTTAAATGTGTCAAATATTGAGTCTTTGACTGAGTTTAAGTAGTGTTTGCCGTGTGCGTAATTGCTGCTATTTTACCTTAACAATTGTTTTCTGGTAACACACTGAGGTAGCTTTTTTGTGCATGAATTAAGACCGATGACATTGTCATTCTAAATACGTCTGTAATTGACATTTGAAATTTGTAAGAGTCTTAACATTATCGTACTGTTGTCATTTAAAGATATTATTCTAGATAGATTGTATTTGCTGAATGGTTATAATTTCCACTAATCTATGTTTTGTTATCTAAATCTATTTCGAATAGTACATTTATGCTCACGGCCTGCACTTAAAATGGCATTTATTCTTTAAATGTGTCAATATCTTAGTAGATAATACAAAGTATATGAAAAGCGCAATTGTAGATGTATATCACTATCATTAAGTTCTATTTCTTGATTGCTTTTGGGGTTGTACATTCAACTAAGGTGTACAGGTCCCGTATTTTTTATGCAATTTTATGCTTATTACATTCTAATATCATACGTTTTCCCGACTTTTGCATTTAAACAGAAAAGAAACTTAAATTTTCGTGGAAGATACAAATTTCAAAAACTAAAATGTTACACGGAAGGAGGTATCTAGCACGTATCAATTTCGTTGTGCTTTAATGAAATCCGACGGAATGGGGGGGCGGGGGGGGGGGGGGGGTCGCGAATTCAAACTGAGTCACAGAAATATCAGGCTGTAAATATGTATATTTGTTTAGCTTCCTTGCATAGCTTACAAATGCGACGACGTCGACGACGTCGACGACGATGACGAGAATGTAAAAGAGAATGGTACAAGAAGAGGTTGTTGAAGTAGTATTGAATAGTGGAAGTGATTGTTGTTATTGTTGAAGATTGTAGTTGTAATTGTGGGGCTGTTGGTGGTGGCGGGGATAGCGGTGGCCGAGATTGAGGGTGGTATCGCTGATACTACTGATGATGATGATGATGATTAAATTATAATTAATGATGACTGATGTGGTGACGATGACGGTAACGTTTGTTTCGCGTTTATTTGTTGTTGTTGTTGTTGTTGTTTTACATACATCGCAGCGATAAATTATTATCATTATAGCGACGTCCTGATATTTGGTGGAGGAAGACCCCTATACAAATGTCAGAGTAGAACCACCGGCGCACTGCAAGTTAGCTGGAAGACCTTCCCACATTAAGTTCTTCGCCCCGACCGGGACTCGAACCCACGCGGTGAGAGGCTAAGCAGTCAGAAGAGTTACAAATCGGCAACCCTACCACTACGTCACGGGGGCCCCTCGTTTCCCGTTTAAAGACTCTGTTTAACCCTTTGCAATAACAAAAACAACACTTTTATATTATGATTAATGACAGGTTTCAACTTGTCGTCGTTATGCAAGGAATTTGATGATGTTTGCTGCTGATGACGATGGTGGTGATTATCATGATCATGATCATGATGATCACAGGTGGTGGTGGCGGAGATGATGATGATGATGATGATGATGATGATGATGATGATGATAAGGATGATGATGATGATGATGATGATGATGATGATGATGGTGGTGGGGTGGTGGTGGTGATGATGATAATTTAATAATTATGACAATGACGACGTCAACGACGATAATAATGATGATGATGATCTTTTCACATAATCAATAACACAAACCATTATCAGCCGAAGATACTTTGTTTCCTGCATGTGTTTACTGCATGTATGGGATTGTTATTAACAGGACTGTGCTGTCTTTTTGATGCAATCAATGAATATATTATTAGCTCAGAGATAATCAATAGTAGGACATCGCATGTCTGAGGACCTACCTGCCAACCTTGCAATTAAAGCACTGACGGGTCATCGATCTATACGATCTTCAGTAGCCGGAGCGTTACATTTGAATTTTTAATTTATATATGTACTACATGTATGAATAGGTAAATGACAGAAACAGATCGTCTCAATACAATCATGTAAGACATATCCGAGTTACCTAAGTTATGGATTTTTCTATTATTTATATATACTCACCAAATGACTGGTTATTTCACTAACTTCACTCACTCCCTGAATGCATTCTTAAACGCCCTACCTTCCTTTAACCATCACTCACTCACTGCATCACTCCACTTACTTTCTCAGTCACGTGCTTCCTCACTCTTGCTCATTCTTTTACTATCAACCCCCTTCTCTTTCTCACTCACTCTTTCACTCACTCACTCATTAACATACTCCGTTACACTCTCCCTTTCTCACTCACTATTTTTCTCACTCACCCACTCACTCACTCTCTTATTCACTCACTCATCCCTTAATTACTCACGTTTTCACACTCATACCCGTTCTCTCAGGTATGCACCAAGTATGCACTTACTCTATACAAGATTCTAATTCTAAGATCATTGCTACCGTTTTGCACCAAAACTCAGCATGTAAAGTCATCCAGTTAAATATCAAATCTATTTGATGGTTTGCAAATGTCGTTAATGGTCAGTCAATAAAATTGCGATTAGAGACATAAAGAATTCCAACGCTTTGAAGACTGGTGGTTTTAACAAGTTCAATATTTAATGTCTTAACAGTTCTGTTTGAAGCTTCAATAAATGATGCGTGAATGAGGGTAGTTTTATCCAGGTGAGAGAAAGCAACACTAAAGCATAATTGTTTAAACTCATCGTATTTAAGGTATTCAAATTTGACTATGTGACATTTCTCAAACGGTTTGAATAACTTAAATGAAATGATTTTATGGAAATGGCTGGCGATAAAAAACGAACAAATGTAAACAAACATGATAGACGACCGTATAAAAGATGTGAAAATTGTCGCCCTTGCTTGTCTATGCCTTCGCTTCTATAGTAAAGATATTGCGATTTATTACACCATGTGAACATGTTTCTCACCTTAATGTCTGAAAAAGAAGATAAAAAAATGTACGCATGTATGTGCATGCAAATTTATGAACATCTTTTATGATCAGTAACATTTAACGTGTTATAATAGTAGGAATAGTTATCAATAAGTTTGATTTTCATTTTTCCTTCGAGGTATTTTTGTAACAGGTGCATACTTATGTATATGATGCAGCAAACGTCATAGGCTAAAGAATGTGATGTATTGTAAATATTGGACGAACGTCCTTGGGTATATGCATGTTTAAATGGGAAAGGAAATCGCTCGTATTTCAATAAAAAATGACCATTACTTTTTTATCATCTTTCAAGAAAAAAAACAATTAATTATGTTCAGGCTATTGGCAGTTTAAATGCGATCACACATCCCTTATTCACTTAAACGACAATATCCAAAGTTTTTTCGAGGAACTAAAGATCACACCATATCTAAAAACCTGGCCAGTGCAGGAGCACTTACCACTCCACCCCTCTCCACAAAAAGGTTTGTTCGTGCGGAAGACCACATACCATACTTTAAAAACCTGAACAATGCATGGTGCCCCCAAACCCCTCTCAACCCTCCACAGGAAGATTGTTCGTGATGAACAGAAAATCAGACCATATATCATACTCTAGAAATCTGGCCAATGCATGGTCCCTTCCCTCCAATAGAAGATTTGTTCGTGAAGAACTGAAAAATTAGACCATATATCATACACTAAAAACCTGACCTATGCATGATTCCCACCTCCATCCTCACCCCTCCTAAAAGCAAGATTTCTCGTACCCGCCTTCTCCAAATGAAAATGTGGCTTGCCACTTCATCCACACCATAATAGTTTCATTATTTACATTAGATAACGCTTGACTTCGCTTGGTCTATGCATAATCAAGAGCCAAGGACATACACTGTACCGAATGAACGGTCCTTCTGAAGATCAGTTAGTAGTCATGATAAGTTATAAAAATAGCGAGGATGACAAGGACGATAAGCAGAAGGACGAGGATGCTGATGTCGCTCATGACGCATAAAAGCAAAATGTGCTCGCCTTATTACGAAAGGTGAAATGTAGGGTTAGATAAAACCATTCGGTTGGAAAAGCAAAAATACTTGATATGCATGATATATATCATATGCATTAGCAGAAAGTTGCAATAACCCATAGCTAGGAACATGCTCTTTAACAATTAAACAAACGTCCCAACCTTGATCAGGGCATGCAATAAAATCGTAATAATTCCGACTGTAGATATGTTTACGTGCCATTACGACTGGTCCGCTCTGATGGCAACATGACGATAATGTCATTCTCTTTGTACCAGTCAGTGCATCTTGTAATCAGATGGACTGGGAAATTCATGTCAGTAAAGAAGTGTTCTTTGAATAATTTATACTCAGTTATAGTCGTTCTGCATTTTCTCTCCTCGACCCTTTCAACTCGTACGTTAATCTGAGAGCAGCAGAAATATGACATTAAGTAAATACGAGAAGGAAATGGTAAGATAACCATGCCTGATAGTGGCAATTTTATATTATATCCGACCTTTAAAGATAGAGATGATACATATTAAAGCAAGAAAACCTGTTGTTTGTTAAGCATGCGGTGAATAAAAGAAACAGAAAGAGAACAATTGCGAGAAAGAAGAGGAAAGATGGTTCAAAAAGAAAAAGCAAATGTAGTAAGAAAATACTGACAGGAAGAGAGGGATATCGACGAAGAAAAAGGTATTAGCAATGACGTCGCTGGTGATGATGATGATGATGATGATGATGATGATGATGATGATGATGATGATGATGATGATGATGATGACAATGACGAAAATGATGATGACGATAATAAATAATGATCATGGTGATGATGACGAGTACACAAAGCAGGAGAAGGAGGGTTCTGATGCCGCTCGTAAAATATAAATAGCAAAAATATTGAATTTACATATAACATATGCATTAGCAGAAAGTTGCAATAACCCATAGCTAGGAACATGCTCTTTAACAATTAAACAAACGTCCCAACCTTGATCAGGGCATGCAATAAAATCGTAATAATTCCGACTGTAGATATGTTTACGTGCCATTACGACTGGCCCGCTCTGATGGCAACATGACGATAATGCCATTCTCTTTGTACCAGTCAGTGCATCCTGTAATCAGATGGACTGGGAAATTTATGTCAGTAAAGAAGCATTCTTTGAATAATTTATACTCAATTACGGTAGGCCGCATTTTCTCTCCTCGACCCTTGCAACTCGGGATGTAGGCATCAACAGATAAACGCCATTAAGTTAACACAAAAAGGAACCGGTATGTTAACCAGTCCTGAGAGTGGCAATTTTATCATATTATATAATACGTTTGAAGATAAAAATACCGGATATATATTTGATAGCGGTGACATTTTTGTGTATTAAAGCAAGAAACGAAGTGTTATTTGTGAAACATTTGGCGACGAGAAGAAGCAGAAAAAGAAAGGACTGGTGTTAAGAGGGGAGAAGAAGGTTTAAAAAAATTCAAATGCAAAAAGAAATATTGACGCGAAAAGAGAGATACCGACTAAGTAAAATAGTGATGGCAATGAAGGTAATGATAACGATGATAATGATTATGTTGTTGATGGTGATGTTGATGGTGATATCGGTAATGATTATAATAACTGATGATTATTACGATAATGATGACGATTTTCTTTTGTGGTGGTTGCTGCTCATGCTGCTGCTGACGATAATGATGACGGTGCTGTTTGCTGCTGCTGTAAAACCGATACACCATATCATCATAATGATGATGGTGATGATGATAATGATGATGATGATGATGATGATGATGATGATGATGATGATGATGATGATGATGATGATGATGATGATGATGACGAAGATGGTGATAATGATTATGATGACGATGATAACGATGACGATGTTAATGATGATGATAACGATGATGATGATTACGACGACGACGACGACGACGATGATGATGATGATAATGATACCGTTTTTTATTATTGTGTTGGCAGTAAAAAGCGTCACGTGTACAATCGTCAACTCAATAATTTCTATATGTTATATAATTAAATTTCATTCACTGGTATGTAGCCAGTGCGTGTGTTATCATCCGGGTCCCATTAAATTTTATGTTACAAAGATGGTAAGTTGCAACATCGCCATTTACCACCGCAATTCTAAAGGAGGTTATTTATTATTGACCCTCTGTGTTACGAAGTGCGCATTTCTTTGGCAGATTTGTAATAAAAAACCCATATAATCGTATGTCAAATGATAGTTTACTCTCATTATTATTTCTTTTAATAGAAAATGTTTTATCGACGCATTTATATGCCCCATTTAGTTTTGCATATTTTCATTTTGTATATGTTTTATATTTTATGATATATATATATATATATATATATATATATATATATATATATATATATATATATATATATATATATATATATATATATATATATATATATGCCTCTCTCCTTGGTATCATAAAAAATGAAGATCATTCATATATATATATATATATATATATATATATATATATATATATATATATATATATATATATATATATATATATATATATATATATATATATATATTTAACAAATAATACATGGCCTTTGGCCTTGAGGGCAATATGCAAGTTTACGGACTGGTTTGTCAGACCGAGGAAGGTATATGGCCCTCAGCTCCTTTCTCGGTCTGACCAACCAGTCCGTAAACTTGCATATTGCCCTCAAGGCCATGTATTATTTGTTAAATATATATATAGGCGAACATGCTATTTTAAATGTAGGTCCATAGAGAATTTGTTTCAGGCGATGCTCTGTTCATGTAACTGTCAAAAGCGGTTGTTCCTGGAAACGGGATCAGAATGATTCTGAAAAGGGGATGGTCCAAAATAGCAGTCTGTGTTTAATAGCGGCAGAGTTCTAATAACGGGTTGGTCCTCATAGTACGATGTTCCTTATATCTGTGTGACCCTAAGAATGGGTGGTCCACATATCGGAGTGGTCCAAAAAGAGGAGTTTAGTAGCTGGGTGTCTCTAAGATTGAGGTGTTCCTAACAGCGAGTGGCCCAACCAGTGTGATGATCCTAATAACGGCGTGGTTCTAATAGCGGGGTGTTGGTACCTGCACGATGGAATTTGTACCAGCGATGTTTTCCTGACAGAGGGGTGTTCCTACAGCACGATGGTCCAAATAGCGGATATGGCTTATTGCGAGTTGTTACTGAAACCGGGGTTGTCATAACAAAAAGCGGGATGGTTTTAATGATTACGTGGTTGTAATGACTTGGTGGTTCTAAAAGTGTTCCTTTACGTAGTAGCAAAAAAGTCCTTAAAACGACATTGTCACGAAGCATGACGCTTCTTTAGCTTGCTTTTCTTACAGCAGGATGGTCTAGATGGTCTAGACAGCAAGTGGTTATATTTATTATAGCAATGGTGACTCGAAGATTTTATCAAATGAATAAAAGTTAACCAAACGAATGAAATATTGTGTCAGGTTTTTATAATAAACCGCGTTAAATTGAATGTAACTTCGGTTGATGACTAAACTTATTTTATGGTGTTTGAAAATACTTGATCGGATTAAACTTAATTCCAGACAACGTGTCTTGAAATTCGAACAGAGAAACAATCTAAATATTCTCTCAGTGCATACACAATGAAACAATTGTGAACGTTATTATAAATCATCGCCGCGCTTACTCACTCCATCAACATCGAATTTAATACGAGTGAAAAATATTTTATCATAGGCGTGGGAAAGTCATGCTTCACCGCGCACTATGAACAACCGGTGCAAATATATGTTTTTAACATCCAGACATATGTTCACATGTTTATATCATCGCAAAAAGTGGTTCGTCATCAGCATAATATTCTCAACTCTATGTGAAACGTTCATCCCTGGGGAGTTACGCAAAGTAGTTAAGTAGTAACGCGCATTATTTAATGCACCGATTGCGTGTGCGTCTACACGTGCATGCATATTGATAGCATCTTTAAAAAAAGCCTTAACAAATGTCATTCAATTATTTATTGATATTTTTACATTTCTTTTTAATGATATATAAATATAATGATATATATATATAAATCGCATACATAACGGATCACAGTATTTAAATGACGAACTTTCCCCGTGCGATTCGGAATATTGCACTTTGAATAAATTATGAAGTTGGGATTTTTTCTGAAATTCGTATGAACAAAAGCTCGACACAAATTAAATTCTTTGGTATATATTTTAAACATTTGTAGAATAAATTTTTGGAATATCAAATAAAATTAACGGCGTTAATTGCCCTTCATTAAATTTATAATGCATATATTACAACTCTTCAATAAGCGTAATTCTCTTTTAGGCAAAACACATGAGCTCATATCAGCAAATAGCCCCTTTAAAGGTGGTATCCGACAGTTTAGACCAAAACTATTTTTATTAAACATCTTAGTAAATCATAGTTATCTGGACAGATCTCGCAAAATGCTTTTTGTCGATGTCCTACACCTGTCTGAAAGGGAACCATAACGCCACAATCGTCATTACAAACATGTATGTCCTATCTATTTTTAAACCAAAAAAACCACGTGACCACTCATGTGACAGCTCATCCACGTCATCCACAGTGACGTCGACGTCTTATTTATAGATGTGAAAAGAAAGAACATTTTAAGTTTTGATTAACGGGTTTCACTGCCCTATAATTGAGATTATGTTGCAAATCGTCACAGCTTAGACTTAAGTATGATTTTTCCGCAAAAATTATGCACAAATACCCCAAACAGAGGTCAGATATTGCTACATATATTAGATATAGGCAAACTGTCGGATACCACATATAAGAACCTTTTTTTCGTCTTGCCAATTGTCTGTCACTTTTGATTTTATAACATTCCAGAATAATTTCCGTCTTGTTTTTTTTTAAATGTTATTGACACAATTTTCGTCATTATGGTGACGTCAAATGACTGATAAATGAAACCTTATAGGACGAAACACGCCTAAACACGCCTTTTTAAGAACTTATTTTTGTCGCGTATTCTTCTGGCGACTGAAAAGTGTCGCAGTACACTTCATATCACTGCACTTAGATCAATGAAATTATTAATCGTGCAGAGGATAGAATGACCCTATAGTTCCGTCTAGCTCTAAAAGTTAAACTTTTAAAGAAGTTTTTGCGTAAAAATGCACGTTTAGTCATAAACTGTAACGCCAAAGTACCTGTCTATACAGCATTCTACAGTTATTCAAGAATGTTGTAAGGAAAAACAGATAATTGCAAAAATAATATGATTGTTGGTGTAATTAGAAGGGACGTTTAAAAAGAAAACCTTAATGTCTGGCTCTTCTTCATCTGCGCTTAAATGATATTAATTCTTATTCTATGTCATTATCCATAAGTTTTTACAAACTTTCTTATTTACAAAATCTTTCTACTCATTAATAATGTACAAAACCAACCCTGTTTTATATGTATATAAGCTCTCCCTGTGTATCTCTCTCTCTCTCTCTCTCTCTCTCTCCCTCTCACTCTCTATCTCTCTGTCTATCTCTTTCTCTCTCTCCATTTCTCTCTCTCTCTCTCTGTCTCTTTCTCTCATTTTTCTCTTTTTACCGTTCCCATTCTCACACCAAACAAATTATCACTTAATAAAAGTAAGTATTCCTCTCTTAAAGCTTCCTATCTATTCATTACTTTCCTCCTTAAACATAAAAAATCATTTACATTTTACCGGGTTGAACGTAAAATGTATACGATATATGGTCACACTTAATGTCACTTTATTGCGTCATTTCTGTTTCAACTCTCTAAATAAAGCACCGTTTACTCAGTGGTCAAAAAACGGCTTCACTGACGTATCCTTTATACATGCATCAAGTGGTTAAGTAATTGGGGGCCTATTCACTTTTGGAAGCTCCCAATTAACTCTTCACATTTAGGTCAGGACATGGGAGTGTGGCTCAAAGCACTTAATTACCATAAGCAAGATTGTCTGAATATAAGGTCGTAAGGACAACGTTTTAATTTCGGCGGCGTCAGCCTCTCCTACATGGGTTCGAGTTTCGGTCATCATCATCATCATCATCATCATCATCATCATCATCATCATCATCATCATCACTACCACCACCATCACCACCCATTACCATCTCCACCATCATCATAATCCTAATCATCCTAATCATCATCATCCCCACCACCATCACCACTCATAACCATCATCACCACTCATCACCATACCCATCATCATAAAAATCATCACCATCTCCACCATCATAATCATCACCATCACCATCTTCATCATCATCATCATCATCATCATCATCATCATCATCATCATCATCATCATTATCATCATCATCATCAACAACAACAACAAGAACATCAACATCAACAACAACAACAACATAATCATCATCATCATCACTGCAGTAGAAGCAGCAGTAGCATCGTGTGGTATCATCACGGAAGATTAAAGACTCATAGACACAAGTTACTAATTCTTGTCGTCCAAGCACGGAATGACAACATGATTAGGCAAGAAGTGTAGGACTGGATGAACTATCATTCCCTTGGAGCACTCGGACCGGGGTATCTTCGCTGGTGATGTTTTAATAATAAGTCAAGTAACCTATGAGTGATTTAGCTAGCAAATAATTAAGATATCAATATATAGGTGATTAACAAATGTTACATATGTTTACCCTCTCACGATTACTAGACTGTATTTTATACGCTCAGATTGTAACATGATTAGCTTCATATAGAGTAATTTCCGGTTGTTCAAATAACGCACTCAAGATGAACAAATGTAAACATGTACAATTCTTATTATAGCAATGTATGTACAGCCGTACTACACGCGCTACGTGTGGGGCACAGCCGACATGTCATAAGATCGTAGATTACTGTAGTTTTAATTTAGCCGCGTATTAACATTATTAATGTAAAGGTATGCTCATTGACACACTAATAGTGTATATTTATACGTTGTTGAATACAATTAGATAAATTAAGTTCTGTACAAACAAACCAAAGATAGGCAGAGAGAAAAGGAGTAAAAAGCATAAACGTAGACAAATACATAAACGGATAAACGGATACCTGTTCAGACCGTATAATAGACAGACGGATAGAGAGATGGATGCCAGTAAGAATGACAGAAAGGATGGCAGATGGCAAAATACCAGAAATACACAGGAAAGTACAGACAGACGCACGAACAGAAAGTCAGACAGGAAGACAAAAATACAACTATACATAAAGACAAGCAGACGTAAAAGTAGACATACAGACATACAGACAAGGCTTATTGACAGACACATGGACAAACACGAAAGCCAGATAAAAGACAAGAAACGAGAAAACACACGCTAAACTGTGACATAAATAAAGTATAAAACAACAATCATGCACTTACTTGCAAACCCAGTGCTAAAAATAGCAACACAACGTCTAACGTTATCCTTCCCATGACGTCCGTTACGTCACTTCAGCCAATACGCCTACAAAAAGTAAAAATTCACCCTGTTTTAACATTGCAATCTGGTCTGCATCTTACATACATATAACAGACTCTACAAAGGTTTAGTCCACTTTACATGACTCTGAATCATCCACAGTGCGCTTTTCATTCATTTGAGCAGGATTTGTGTAAATAAACCTCCCTCACAAATGAAATTTCTCCAACATCATATGGTTGATTTGGTCCAGTGAGGATATAAGGAGGTCGGCGGAGATGGTACCCCGATATACGGTGCGTCTGCGTGTAATTGTATTGGACCCAGAAAGAGCCAGTGCAACAAGTTAAATGGTTAGAATTGTTAGAGCGTGAAACGATTGGAGAGGTCGCTGGATTAGGGCGAGCTGGCATTTATGCAAATCCACAATGACGTATAGAAACATTGTTTAATCTTCCAAGTCCGATGCGGCGATGTCGATCGTTTTGTTGGACAAAATATTGATAAAACTTCCTCAAATAATCACATATCAAGCCAAGTTAGTATCATTCATTGAAAGTATGCTTATTAAAGAATATGCACCACAATATTCAAAGATGTGTTTTATAAAAGAGTGCTTTGGTGTGGACCAAAACACACAATATAAAGCAGTCAGAAATAAAAAAAAAACGAATACGCAAGGGGCCAGTTAAACAAATCTTTAGGTTTGTTTGGCCTAATTGGTACACAATACATAACACACAATTGAATACCACGTCGAATGCCTATTAAATGGCGACTGTCTGTCAGTGACTCATGTAAGATCAACTTTGTTTGGACAGCCTTGTTTCAGGACAAGGTTCGTCTTCACCAAATATTTATACTTGTGTAAGTCTAAGTACCGACTTAAAGTTTATTTGTATTGTTTTGTTTTGTTAAAAACATCGCTTAAGCCCAAGACAAATGTCTGAGTAGAACCACCGCACGTCAGCTGGAAGACCTTCTCAAAGGAAGTCGATGGCCCGACCGAGACTCGAACCCCTTTTATTCCGCCAACCTAGAGTAAGTTCATTTTTTGAGGATCGCGTGACTTCTTGAGCGATAAAATGTAATATTTTATTTATTTAATCTTGACTTTTCATTGAAGTTTTGCTGTTTTGTACCAAAAACAAACAAGCAAACAAACAAATATGCACAGTTGTCGTACTGAGACAAACTGAGGGTTTTTTTTTTACAATCACGTATGGCTCACATCTTGAAACACGTTTAAAGAAAAATATATTTGCTTAGTTACAAAGATTATCTCATCGAACATGTAGCATTTAGTCTCCTTACTGATTAATGAACACGTACATGTGCAATGCGTTAACAGTGAATACAGTGTTATCATTTAGGGAAGTACAGACGACCTAACATAGTTCAAATATTCACAGTGCGACAAGAAATAGTTCCAGATACATGATACATGTATTTCCTTAACAAGGCTTGAAACGCGGGGGAGTCACACAGTCAAGAATAAAATCATAAAATGTTCACAATAGTATAACAATCTGTTTAAACCAGTTGCAAATGTGACTATAAAATGCAACATAAAATTAACTTCTATCTACATAAACCACCATCTAGATAGCGTAGAAAACAGCATCCTTTGTATCATGGTACGTGTCATGTAAGAGCGATAAAGATCACTTCTCCCGGTCTCTGTTCTAGACCCTTAATCTTCTGCTTAGTACATGTCCACTACACTGAAATCGAAGTATAGTTTAAGAAGAGACACTTTATCTATCACAGAAACTTAACACGGGGCACTTTATCGAACACAGAACTTAAGAAGGGGCACTTTATCTAACACAGAAACTTAAGAAGGGGCACTTTATCTAACACAGAAACTTAAGAAGGCACTTTATCAAACACAGAAACTTAAGAAGGGACACTTTATCTAACACAGAAACTTAAGAAGGGGCATTTTAATTAACACAGAAACTTAAGAAGGGTCAGTTTATCTAACACAGAAACTTTAGAAGGGGCACTTTATCTAACAGAAACTTAAGAAGGGACACTTTATCCAACACAGAAACTTAAGAAGGGGCACTTTATCTAACACAGAAACTTTAAGAAGGGCACTTTATCTAACACATAAACTTAAGAAGGGACACTTTATCTAAAACAGAAACTTAAGAAGGCACTTTATCTAACAGAGAAACTTAAGAAGGGGCACTTTATCTAACGCAGAAACTTAAGAAGGGACACTTTATCTAAAACAGAAACTTAAGAAGGGGTACTTTATCTAACACAGAAAAGTAAGACGGGGCACTTTATCTAACACAGAAACTTAAGAAGGGACACTTTATCTAACACAGAAACTTAAGAAGGGGCACTTTATCGAAAACAGAAACTTAAGAAGGTGTACTTTATCTAACACTCTAACTTAAGAAGGGACACTTTATCTAACACAGAAACTTAAGAAGGGGCACTTTATCTAACACTCTAACTTAAGAAGGGACACTTTATCTAACACAGAAACTTAAGAAGGGGCACTTTATCTAACACAGAACCTATGTACGACAGTTTACATACACCGGTTTGTTTCAAAATGCGACGACTTTTCGGAAGCAGTGTATACCCAGTGCTGGCGTCACTTTCATTAATTTAACGTAATTGTCCATCTTCGCTGTAGAGATAACCAGTGTAAACACAACTACAATGTCTCGTTATTTATGTTATTAAACCAAACAGAACATATCTTCCCGTCATGATAAAAACAACAACAAAGGGATTAGATAAAAGTAAAGAATACATGCACAACTATCAAGCTTGTTATTAATGTTTATTTTATTGTTATTATTGTGGTCATGAGATATTATTATGATATTATAATTCTTTGAAAATTTCTTCAATTTATCAATATTTTGTTCACATTGAGGTCGTTTTATGTGCTTACGCATTACCATTGTTCTAAACAAAATCGTGCCTCCAGTTATTTCCCTGTATGCTACTTTTATAAAACATTGTTTTCAAAATAATAAATTAAAAAAACTGGAAAAATATTTTAGGATTTTAACTGGTTGAAAGGGTAAGCAATTACAAGATGTGATTCATCCTGTTTTATCCGTGTAACAGGACTGATGTAAACAGTCGCGCAAAATATAGCCGAAACTAGTGTTCTATTTATCACCCATTGTCTGGTACCAGATTTTATTACCTGTTCAGATTTTTGTGGTTTTAAGTTCGACTCATACTGAAAAGTACACAAATAATTTCGATTTTTTTTTCATGAAAATAAAAGTCTTTAGTCCAGACATTATGACAATTATTGTATCAGAAGAGGGCTTAGTCAACCACAAATTGTGAATAAATCTCGGCAATTGACCTTTTTTCCGGTAGGTGTCTCGATATCCCGATAATAACATATAATACCAAAATCACTTCCATTGCTCTTCGCCCTATTGACCTGGTAAGGGTAGACCTCACTAAATGCGTGTGTCCTTTATTCTGAAGTGATTGGCGAAGTATCAGTATGATCCAATTATGTTTCAGCCTTATAACAATATACAGGCAACAATAGTTTCCTATTCTAAACCAGAAAGCCCCCAAAACAAGACAAGACAGAAGTTTCCGCCTAATCGAGAAAACATGCTGTAAATTTGCCGAAGTCATGAGTGCCATGTTTGTACAAAAAATCACTGAGAGTGTAGATTTATCTATTTCTTTTTCTTTTTTTTTTTGCTTCTCCATCGAGCTTTCAATGTACTTGCTACACCATTATTATAGAAATATTTGAAAGAGTTTTGGTGGGACGCTGACCACCTAAGGCACTGTTGTTTATTTCTCGAGGCGTATTTATGAACGATTGCTGTTGATGAAGATATAGAATGTAATGATAGAGCCCATGCCATCAAATGTCAGATGAAAGATCTAATTTAAATGAGAATGGATGAAATTTCTTTCTCAAAATTTAGGTATTTGGCCATTCGGCATCCAGTGGGCGGTTCAAGTTACGTAAACCAGTTAATCCAATTAATGCACGTGACTAATAGTTGACCTACTTTACATAAAAGACCACGTGCGTTTTGTTTGTGAGCACCCAAGGTTAATAATTAATGCGCTGCAAGGGCGGATTTATTCACTGCTTGAGACAATGAAAACCTTTGTAGACATACTGTCGTACGCGCCCTTCTTGAACTACATATTCACACGTCAGGACTGGTTCGACCTTCATTTATATTAGTTCAGAAAACTACAGGATGTAAAATGGTTGTGATAGTTCATCCATTTACTTCCTATCAGTGAGAAATGTGATGATTTGATACGGGTATAAAGGTTATAACCAGTAATCTAAGCATAGTAAAGATGGGATTATTTAGGGAATATACATCTGTTTTGTTTATACATGTAACGATTGCTAACGCACAATAAATGCATTGCGTAAGCGTTGTTCAAGTTTTTTGTTGTTGTTTTTTTTTCATTTTTCAACGTGTGTTTCAAATAAGGCTATTTCTATTGTAATCTTGTAATCCGGATTATCATTTTTATTTTAAGCTATAAGCATTATTCTTTATTTTCTTTTAAAATCAATGCAATCATAGGGTATATATATATATATATATATATATATATATATATATATATATATATATATATATATATATATATATATATATATATATACTGCGGTGTTATTCACAAATCGGCAAACAAATGTTTATTATGTGCTTCAAACAACAGCCATATAAAAGAGAGCGTATTCTGTGTGCATTTCTTTTCTGAAAACATCCGAACATGGTTGGTTTCTTAAATGGGGCTAAAGTCTTTTTACACAAGCCGATGAACCCAGTAAGTACAATACATAACCACAATGGCGAACAGTTGACCGACATTGCAAAAAAGATTACATCAATTATTTCTCCACGTATTTTAGCTAGTTCTGCCAAAGTCATGTCGTACGGACCGTTTCAATGTGAACAATAAAGTTTAGCAAGGAAGATATTACATTGTTGTTAACTACAACGCATTTACTCATCGTAACAAATTATGCTAGAAAATATTATTCTTTTCGTTCAATCCCGTAATTTTGTTTTATCACGATTTGAATTACCGGGGTTAATTCGACTGTAATAACCCAAAATAATTTTCTTTTGACCTTTTGACCTTAAGGCTTGTCTCACGACGATGCATTATTCACGGTGCACCAATGAGTGCGCGCTAAAAGGACACTACCTTAACTAGGTCAGTAACAAGAAAGAGCCAGGATGTGAGACATCCAAGGTGCTGTAGAGAGCATGCGCTTTAAACAAGAAGATGACTTTCATTGGAACTAAATACTCTCTAACACTGTTGATTAATAAGATAGAAATTTGACAGTAACGAAACAACTCTGATGGGAAGTAGAATTTTTGCTACTTTGTTTTCTTTGTTCTCTGCTACATCTGTATTTTACAAGGTCCATTGCTAACATCTGTATACTCGGTTTCTTTTGTTAGTTAAATTGCAAGCTACACTTTATTGTTGCCAGCTAGTCTGTTACAAAACGGAGTGCTTGGTTCTTTTCTCTGAAGAGTGTCTCACAGAACACCTGAGACATCGTGTAATTGACTGCTACACTATAGTCCCTATAAAATGCATTCCATAAGAGGCACAAGAGTAGAGCCAATGATGTATTTAACTGCAATTCAACCGGCGTCAATTATTAAGTCATAAAGCGTATTTTGTAACGATAGTGTCTATGCCTTGATAATGGACAAACAATCTTTAATAGCTATATTGTTGGTATTAAGGCGGGAAATTAATCTCATGGATGATAATTCCTGGTTTGCAATTTTTTTATCCGTAAGATTTAGAAATCAAAGCACTTGGTCGTAAATATATTATACATAATAGAAATTCAGAACAGAACACATGCCTCAAGGCGAACTATTGTCAGTCAAGTAAAATAGCACCAACTAACGAACTACTTTTTCTTGTTAAGCAAAAATGTAGAATTGTTAAATAACCACATAGATTAGACATTTTATTTCAGACGACCTTTTGAACTATTGAATGATTTTAATTTAGTTTATGTTATTATGCCAGCGTCATAATTTGAGAGTGTGTGTCACCACAAATATTTGCCTTTTGGTTTAACATGCATGATAGTTTTAATTACATAAACGTATTATATATTTTTTTCTTAGCAACAATCTTTTATGTATTTTAAGTAGTACGCGTATGATATCCCAAACTATTAAAGTTTATGTCTGTCAAAAAAGAAAAAAGTGATAAATACTAATAATCGTTATGTTAAGTGTATGTCATTACGTCTGGTGAACGTTTTATTGTTCCAAAGACTGGTTATGCGTGGTTTTTATGTGTTTTTTAGATTAAAATCTAATCCGTTTAATGGAGGAAAATTAAAAGTTAAAGATCTGTTACTGACTGGTCGAGGTACTGAGAGTTTGTCAGTTAAAACCTACAATATTTATAAACGCCGGTTATGTATTATCTCAATGGGTGGTAGAATGGTTACTTGTCGAGAGCTCACATGGTTCGAACCGTGCGAGAAATTGATCTATTTGATATAATCTCTCTAGAAAAGTGGCGACTTTGTTAAATATTTTTGTTTACAAAAACATTAATTATGTTTTAACTTTGTCAACTTTGGGAATTATTACCCATGACGACATACTTACAGGCAAGAACTTTAAAATGTGAAGGAAATTATGTTTTATATTTAATTATACATTATATTAAATTCAAGATAATCGAATTTTTGGAAGAGGTAAAACCACCTTATTATGCTAACACTATCCAGTAAATTATTAATTCGTATTTTTGCACCAATTAAATTATAAACGCATAGTATTGCATCAGTTAAATTATTAACGCATTTTTGTACCAGTTAAAACATTAACGCATATTTTGCACCAGTTATATTTTTGCCCTAGATAGGAGACCTTTGAAAGAAAAACACTTGTTGAAATATTACATAGACTCTCCTTCAACAGTGAATAAACTGCCACATGCGCATCCGTGTTAGGCGATGTGCTATCGGTCACCAGAAGCGCTAATTTGCCGAAAGCACTAACAAGCACAAACTTGTATGAACATACTATTATAAGGTACCATGGTAGTTGTATGTACTTTCACGTAACTAGATAACTATTGATCAGTATTTTGATACTATCAGAACCTAACATAGAAATTGATGTGAGACCAGGAGGTAAAACCCCAGGGTGAAGCATTTTTCGAAAACTAAACTGGGTGGGTTTCAGTTCAAATAGGTCACATGTGGGTTTGGAACTGAGAATCTTGCATCCAGTCCTATGTTCGATTGTTTCTTTCTCTAACCAAACAGCAAAATAAAAAAAAACCCACACATTGGTACGGATAAGTATGCAAGATAACATATTTAGCATGACCAAAGCACAAAAAAATATTAAAATTTTGCTTCATTTGTTAATAACCTGGATTAATTCTTAGTCAACTTAACATTGACATGCAAAGGTGCCTAGTCATATTGCTAGAGATTCGGCAGCAAATAGTGCAGATCCTATCAGACAGTTTCCAGCAGAGACTGGCTGATCTGGATCTATACTGTTTGCCCAAATCGTGTAAATATGTGTATAGCATGCTAAGGGTTTAAGAAGGAAAGGAAACTTACTTGTTAGTTCACCCTATATATGTACTTAAAATGAGTAAGTAAATAAGTTATTTACATCATATATTATATTTAATGGCCGAAAGTAAAGACGCCATTTTTTTGTAGACGTCAAACAACGTCACGTACCTTCCCGCCAATTTCATACGAGTTGCATTATACGAATATAACTTACCATTGTTAATTATTAGAATCAAAATGATCAAAAAACATTTAAAAGAAGTAATGAAGTCAGAGGAAAACATATTTTATCCATTAGTAACGTGTGTTCAGTTTGGGTAATAACACGGAGATTTGTTTCAGCGAGTATGAATACTTCCACCAGTGCTTTACTCACAGGGAATAAAATCCATGGTATTACACCAGAAAAAGCAAATACTCCATTTTTCCTAGAGCTTGATTTTGAAAAAAAAAGACAAATACTTCAATATTTAAAATTCTTATTTGCTACCCAATTCTCCGCAAGTTGCACTAAAAGTTCAAATACAACCTATTCCCTCTAAAAATAGTTCCTAATAATCCACTTTATTTCTTCAATTCTTTTTATAATAAAAATACACATAAAAATTTAAAACAATACTGTCATGTGGGTTCATCTGTTTTATTGGACATTTGATGATTACTAGAGATTAAAACTGATAAAATACGTTTTACATAGTAATACAAGTTCAAGTAATGTTTGTTTTCAAGTAAAACGGCCGCCGTCATTTTTTTACATCAATTCAAAAAAAAAATATGGATTGAAATGGCAGTGTCAATTTACTGATACACACTTTGATCAAAGTGCCAAGTTGGGGCATGTTAAAGTTTATTCACTAACGTAATTAATCGCCATAGACTTGAGAAGAGTAGAGCTATTCCGTTAGTAGTTGCTAAATAGTGTTATTTTCACAGTAAATGTATTATGTATACCTCACTGTAAAATCCTGATTTCACTGATTTGAATAACATAAACGACTTTGGGGACTTTTTATCCACAAGTTGAGAAAAAAAAATCCGCAACGTTTTTAACCGACATTTTGGAACTTTTCTATCTTTTCTAACAAGAAAAGATTCTCCACCGCGGCTTTTAAAAACATTTTGGGACTCTCCCCATCTAGTCAGTGAATACTGCATTATAATACTATACGTAAATTACTGCTTTTATTAAAATCTGTACGGTATTCTCGTTCTTCGCGCTAACTCTGCATCTTTCTTTAATTCCTGGCCTAGTCTTAGAATGAAATAATTGAGTCTTAGTAAAAAAAGTCTCGGTTCCGAGATGATTTATCAGGATCTGTACTGCAAGGGGTGTTCAGAAAGTTCATGGACTGGTTCCATATGATCGTATATGTGCTTATAAAATATATAATCGTGAATTTACTGACTTTTGTAGTTGCCATTGGACCCTCGGCAAATAGGACATGTAAGCTTTTTATTTAGTTGGTTGCAAGGAAATAAGAATTGAATGGATTATTTAAAAATTTAAATTAAGTATTGTAAGGAATAGTAAAAAAACTTCAACATATTAACCTTTGAACGATCTTTTGAATCCAGGAGTAACGCATAAAAGAATAAAACATATAAATAACTTAAATTTGCATATACATAACATCTACATGTGTAATAAGATAATGAATCAATGGTTATCTTCCTTGAGTTAATTACATTAGAATAACCATACACAGTTTCTGGTACAGTGTCTTTCATTCTCATTTAAACCTGCCTATTAAGCTTATTAAGACTTTAAAGTTGCTTAAGCTATGAAGTTATTCTTCCTGCTTTTGTGGCAGGCCAAAATCCATTGCGATGTGTTAGGATGTTCACTTTGGATTCCATTCTATAACAATAATCACAAATATTAACTGTTTAACTTAACATTACTTTATTGTTATCTATGTGGAAAAATCGTTACGATAGAATCCAATGACATCTTCGATAGAAGCAATAAAGTCTCTCTCTCTCTGTCTTTCTCTCTCTCTCTCTCTGTCTCTCTCTCTCATTCTCTCTCTCTCTCTCTCTCTCTCATTCTCTCTCTCTCTGTCTCTCTCTGTCTCTCCGTCTCTCTCTCTGTGTGTGTCTCTCTCTCTCTCTCTCTCTCTCTCTCTCTCTCTTTCTCTCTCGATCGATCGACTTACATTTCTATATATTATGACTTCAAGCATGCCGTATGCGTGATTATTTTAATCAAATATAATTGAATATTTCCGATAAAATTTAATAAAAGGAACACTATAATCAATTATGTCTATATGTCCCTTTTTAAATAGAACGCATCTTTCATGTTTGGATGAGAATATAACTCTCAATTGTCTTTATCGTTTGTGGGCAAAGAATGTAAAAAATATTTCATCTTTGGTAAAATAACCTTTTGATTAAGTTTAAGACTCAGGAAAATAATTCACTACCAGCATAGAATAAATAAAAATATGTTATTCGTATATACGATTCAGATTTTCTAAAATCTGAAGTCTAAAATGTAAATAATAAGACGTCAATTCCAATATAATTTAAATGATTCCTTTTTTTGCGAAAACGTTATTTTAATTTTGATAAAAATAAAACAAAACAATTTTATTAAAACTGACAAGACATTGGGCATTATTCATTTAAATGTGTTTGCACATTCATTCAACAAAAGAAAACATAAAAAATGATGACTTACCTCACTAAATTTCCTTATAGCTCCACAAGAAATATCCTTATTTCACGTACAGTTTATATCATATTACCAACTTATTGTTAAAGGTATAAACTATTAAATAATAAACATTTCTCAACAGAACATTTATAGCAGAAACAAGTTAACAAAGCAATAGGTTTAACTTGATAGTAAGCGATGTTAAGTTAACAGGTCCTTGTCGACCAATAAAGCGATACACTATTAAGGGTGGCTTTAAATATCCCTCATCTCACATGTGCAACATGGCCCGCGCATCAAACAGACGAGAGAGTAAGAGAGACGCGGAGTGACATGGCTAAAAAGACACTTGTGGTTAGCAGACCACATCACCATTATTATTATTACACAACCGTCTTCTTCCAATCATAACCCCTTGGGTAAACTCCAACCTCGGGACGAGAACATGGTTGATGTATGTAGCGCATAGCTATGTACATAATTACAGCTGATTGCGGGCTGGAATAACATATGCGATTATACAGTTATCGTTATTGTTTTTAGAATAGGAATCGGTGTATTGTATAGGTGTATTTGTCTTCCTAAAATGTTTAATCTACCACTTTACTTATAATTAATTTGTTAAAAAAACAACCTTTGCTGCATTTTTGATTGAGAAAAATACCCATTTATCTACGTTGTAATGTCATACACACTAACATGTGTTTACTATGATGAATTACCTCATTCATCCAAAAGTGTTGACACAGTCATCGTCAAGGAGTTCCGATTGGTAATGCAACCATTGTCAAGAAGTTCCGAATGGAAACGCAGCCATCGCCAAGGAGTTCCGATTGGTAACGCAGCCATCGCCGAAGAGTTCCGATCGGTAACGCAGTCTTCGTCAAGGAGTTCCGATTAGTGACGAAGTCATCGTCGAGGAGTTCCCATTGGTGAAGCAGTCATCGCCGAGGAATTCCGTTTGGTTACGCATCCATCGTCTAGGAATTCTGATTTGCTAAGCAGTTACTGCTAATAATTCCTTTTGGTTACGCAGCCGTCGTTGAGGAGTTCTGATTATCGACACAGCCATCGCCAATGAGTTCCGATTGGTGACGTAGTCAATGCTGGGGAATTCAAATTGTGACACAGCCATCGCCGAGGAGTTCCGACTGCGCCGTCTTAGTCTCCATCGGCATTATCGTGGTACAGGGTTTTTCATACATTATGACATTCCAAAGGGGCATTTTAATCTTAAATATATTATTAATAAATATCACTGATCAATTTTTATTTGTTATGTTTTTTTTTTTTTTTCTTATTTCGTTGATGCTGTCTATTCAAGAAATAAATATTGGTTTGCGCAAAATAGATCGCATACTATTGCATAATGTTGCGTTTAGATGCGCGGTAATCTTATTGCGAAGGTCGAAGGCATGAATAATTATGTACAAAGCATCTGAACACAATACCGTGCATTATAATGCGACGTATTACGCAGGCCTAAAGCTTTGTCCCCATTTTTGACTGTAACAATTATTGAAAGAATAAATATGCGTGGGTTTATTTTATTTGGCGCTTTATTTGATTTTTCCTCCTGTATTCATGACGTCACCAAACGAAACATGGATTCTTCGGTAGTTTTCATATTTTGTTAAGACCTTAAATAAACAACAGTATTCATTTTAGAAAGAGATTTCTCATGACGTAGATTTTGGTTATTGGGCCATATATCTGCGAATAATGCAAGGTGATGCATTCAGATAAGCAGTAATCAATTCTATAGGCTAAATGAGGAATTAGAAAGTATCTGACTAAAACGTCGTCTCATCGTGACAGCATGAAATAAACATGACAAAAATTATTTAGTTCTATAGTACCATGTACAAAACAAGGATAACATCTTTACGTAAAATGCGGGAAAAAGTCATCGGTTTAACTTTGCATATATCGGAAAATAATTTTCGACAACATACTTCAATGTACGTATTTCGTCGATCGTGTAAGAAAAAAAAGTCTTAAACCGTATCAATTTCACTTTGGCTGCTACATTTGATATCTCTTACAGGTGGGGTCAGAATGGTAAAAACTTGATACTTGGTGATACGTTGGACTATCATCTTTTGGTGTCCTAGCTGAGTTTTGTTTCAGTTAGGAAGAAAAAAAAAACGTGTCATTAATCGACTTTTAACTAATCTTAAAAAGAAAATAGTATAAAACATATAGAGGTATATAGGCGTATTTATATTTGTGGAATATTTTACAGTTTTACACCAGTAGCTGCCCACGTGATTGTTCCTGTCTTCGTCGTGATTTAAAGTAGTTCCATGTATTTCTATGATTTTATGTTTTTTTTGTTAGTTTACACGTCACTACATAGCATGGCTTACTGTGGTTCAGGTTTAGGAACAATTATGCGACTACTGTGCACGTTTTGTATTACACGCCCTTGTTAAGAAGTTTTTAAATAACGAAAAGAAGCTGACCTGTATGTTTAATGATTTAAAGAAAGGGTTTGATAGTGTTTGTTTAAATAGTTTGTGGTTAAACCTTTTTAAATCCAATGTTAAAAAGAACGTTTACGCAGTCTTTATCATATGTATTCGAAAATCAAATTGAAAATTAAATCGTGTAATGATTTTTCTTAATACTTTGAAGTTGCAGTAGGATTAAAGCAAGGCGACATACTTTCCACAATTATGTTTTCAATATTACAATATATCAACGACCTTATATTTAACTTATATTTATGTGGCGGTGTTACTTCCACTCTTACTATTGATGACATGTTTCGTCCTAAACTACATAATTCTCACAGTCTATCAACATATAAAATTATAAAAAAACTATACTTGGTTTGGAAAGGTATTTAGAAATTTTACTTCAGAAATAGCATGTCCCTTTAGCCAGACAAAGACTTTCATCACATCATTTACGCAGTGGACAATTGCGTTACACAGCTCAATATGTTTAGCGTAATGAGAGGTTTTGTGATTTTTTGCAATTCGGGTGTCTCGGAAGATGAATGCCACTTTGTTCTAATGTCCATGCTTTACAGATCTTCGCAAAAAGTATATTAAGAAATATTAGTATACCCACCCAAATGCAAAACTAATGAAATGTGGACTTTATAACATCACATGCAATTTAACTAAGTATGTTCTTGAAGTATTCGAGTTAAGAAATAGACTGGTTGTTTCATACGAAATATAAGTATACGTGTATACCTATTTTGCCGTTGCACTAAACTTGCCTCAATTACTTAACTGTCAACTTTCAAACATTAATATTCACTCCCAATAAACATTTACCAAAATGGTTGTTGTTTAGTTAGTGAGTAACACACCTGCTGGTTATTAATCAAGAAGCCTTTCTGACTATTCCTATCTCTAGCTTCCTTTTGCCGACTGACCGTTCCAAGGCGGTAACTGATGGTTTATCTTTTTGTTTGTTATGTCTCGTCTCTGTGTTTTAGTCACATTTACATTTACCCTGTTTGCCTTTGTCTAGAGGTAGATTAAACTGTAATATTTGTGGAAATTTTGATTGGACCTTTTCTTATTTACCTATACATTATTAAAAGGTCAAGTTCTATAGGGCTACATCCCTTTTTTTTTTTACTAGCCTATTTTCAATATACACTAAATTTTGGAATTGTGTAACTCAAGTTTACATTCTGAACTGTTTAAACACATGCCATTGCGTTATGAGACACTGTTTAAACTAATGTTGTCTTTTTCGGTGGCTGGTGCATCACTTTTTTACAGAAAAATATAATTTTGACATATATAGCTGTAGTTTGCCTTGTTAAATGTACTCAATATACAATATTGTTTTACTATATATATATATATTTCACTGGGGGGCACCGGTGGCCGAGCGGTTAGAGTCGCTGACTTGTAACTCCGCAGTCCCTCACCGCGTGGGTTCGAGTCCCGGTTGGGGCGGGAACTGTCATGTGGAGAAGTTTTCCAGCTAACATGCGGTGCGCCGGTGATTCTATCCAGACATAAGTCTGAGGCCTTCCTCCACCAATAATTAGCTGGACGTTGTTAATGTGACCATAACTGTGTTGTTGCTATGTAACAAAAACAAAACAAACATATTTTTCAGTAATTACAGCCAGAATTTGATGGCTGCTGTATAACAGCATAATCTAGAATTTACTTGTATCACTGCAATTGCATTTTAAACTGATATTTTTCATGTTTTTAAGTATGATTTTAAAAATTAACTGTTAACCATTCTGTATATGTTAGCAGTGTTATTTCAATTTTCGTACACATGCATGTGTTCATCCTCTTTTCGTTTTTAACGAAAAAACAACAAGCATGTTACCATGAGTTTTGTGAATACGTTATCTGTATTTTTAAATATTTGTGTATGGGGCAAGAATCTGTAGTTTACTTCACTTTGATAAACGATTTGTCTGCCTGTGCTAACAAATAATGAAAATGCAATTTCAGATGCCGCAATACGAATTGCATTTTATTTAAGCGAAATTGAAAGTCATTTAGCGGATGCATTGTACACAAGAACAGTAATTTAAAAGCAAAGACTGCTGTTCAAAACACAGGGTGTGAAAATACAGGTAAATAGAAGCACAAACTGTTCGACTGTTCGAACTACAAGTTGTACAAGAAGCCCCACAGTGATTTATAAAGGACAATATAATATATAAAACATAAAAATGCAAAATGCAAAAAGTCTGTTCGACTGATACGGTTATTTGAACGAGCCGGTGTTCTAGTGAGCAGTGTTTGACTGTACAAGCGTGCAAGTTCGTATAGAAACGTTGCTAAGGCAATAAATAATAAAATTTGCAGGGATGATACTATCAGTCAAAGGCGTCAGTACGTTGTTTTTGTGTTCTCTACGTAAATAGTTTCTACAAAGTTATAGCTCTCTGCTTGACTTAATAGTGACAAAAGTGTTTGATTTTATCACCGTAAAGACAAAACTACAGATTATTAAAATGTTCACATAAAATCAGGTTATCAGAGAGACTACCTTATTGTACTGGCATTGTGGTTCAACAGAATGTGACCAACTGTGACCAAGTATCTTTTGACGAATATAAAAGATATTAATTAAATATGGATATTTTCGTTCTTCATAGACGACTACGATTTAAGACTTCATTAAAATATTTAACTATTATACCTCTCCTTCCTTTGTGACAAGTTTCGTCTAAAATGTCATAATTAATTAATCATAAAGGTTAATTAGTGACGTTTTTCGAATCTTAATCCATTATTAACGCTTATTATTCTTTTTTTTCAGTGGCAATGGTTCGTGCTGCACGACAATTTTAATTGTTTCCATATTGCTTATTCAAAAGTTTCATATACTAACCATTGTACCATGAGAGCATTTAATTTCAACCCCACATGGCTCTTGATGAAACTATTAATTATGCAGAATTCATGCAGCTCTAACAGATAACAACAACACGAAAAAAAAACAACAACACTCACTCCTTACAAAGGTCAAAGAATGTTTGTCATAACTGCAATTCTTATAATATTGCAAATATTTAATTGCAAAACAAACTTATGGCCATCGTCCATCTATCATAAGTGGTAGACTCAAACCGCAGGTCTGGGTAAGTCCCACGGGCTACCGCAGCTGAACGTGAACACCCACTCCACGTACGTACAATATCCAGATCAGGACAAACCTACGCGATGAGGCACTCACTGGCTCCAAATTCGGCGACCCGCACCGCTCGTCCTTTTGGTCTCTTTAAAGAAAATATGACGGGGAAAGGAAGAAGGAAGGATATCGTTTATCGGATTATCGTGCATGACACATGAATATACAAAACATCATCCCCAGATTATAACAGCACACCATCAGAATAAGTCCATATACCCTTTAGATCGTTTATGTTTCATATATATTGAATGCTTTTAAATGCACCGAAGAGTAACAAGATTGTCCAAGGACACAACCTTGTATTAATTGAAAATGTATTGGGCACTTCTTATGATGTAATTTTGAGAACAGAAACCGCCATACAATTAATCAAATACTTATATTCCCCTTTAAATTTTGAAAGAAAAAGTTGACGTTATTATTTTGGAAGATATATAGAGACTATTAGATTAGTGTTGAATAAAAAAAAATGTTATAACACTAGGCCGAGACAATCATTCTGTCGTGTCGAGAGTGATAACATGTATTTTCTTCAGCAAAAACCAAGTATTATTTTTCTCCTACCATCTGTAATATAAAAGAAAGTGTTATAAAATGTAAAGATCTTTTTTCAACAATGGAAATCGCGTTTGAGTGCAAGTGATGTTTTCATACGCACTTAACAAAAAAGTACAATTACTTATCCTTCATAAATTACGATCCGTAAGGAACGTGATTAAAGTAAAACTTACTTGTAGCCAAAGTCACTAAAACTTCATAGACGGTACATCACCGTATCATCACACTCAAACTAAACCATGGATGGGTGGAAACGGAGACTATTTAAGCTTCGATGGACCATTGGATTGTGTCTCATTTTACACTAGAAAAACTAAAACTAAAGAAACACACAAACATAATAATTGCACGTCCTATCATCGCACTATGTGAAATCTAAATTGTAAATGTATATGTCTTTTTTCAATAAAAAAACAACACACCATGTCCTTTGGCCTTTAAAGCTCTTTGTTTACACAGAAAAAAAGACATGCGAAGAAATTTACGTCACTACATGACGTCATATGTCATAAATAAAAAAAAACACAACGAAGGGATTTAAATCTTTCGCTGTTGAGGCCCTTAAAAACTCTTTTATTATGATTTGAGGATGTATGGAATCTCAAACGCGGCATGGAATTTATTGTTGTTGATTTTTTAAAGCAGTCCGTCCGGATGCGCGTGACAGGTTTTACACACTGGTGTTTGATATAACAAATGTCATCACACGGGGCTTTATCTCAATCTCCTCACAGCGATTACGTCACGCGTTGCTACTTAAATCTCTGCCCCCAGCAAGGATCACGTGACGATAGAGTATCACGTGAAGTAAACATGGCGGCCTCCATAAACACGCCACGAAAGAAAGTGAGTCAAAAATTGTTTTTATGTGAAAGATAACAGTTTAAACATTCAATTTGTTTGTCTTTAAGTTGCAATGTCGAATGAAATTCGCTTGCACAATCAGCGAGGAGGTGGTACGTTGTATTCTGTACAGTACGGTGAAATTTGACTTTCATAATTTTAATATTTTTTTCATATTTTAAGTTACTTTCTATTTTAAATATGATAAATAAATATTTTTAAAGGAAAGATACTATATTTTGAGGAAATAAGTCCAGAAAAAAAAACTATCCGCCTGCATTTGGGCGAAAAATTTGCTGGTAGCAGTGATATAATGTACTGTCAAGGGAAGTAATCACTGCGGGGAGTTTGGCTTTATCTATCTAATCTCCGAGTTGATGGTAGGACTAAAGTGACTACATTAACCTTTAAATGAACTAATAGACGCAAATGTATGACGTCATTTATGTGAATTTACATTCATATATATTTACCCTAGTCGGATGTAGAGATAAAAGAGCATTTTAATCTTTAACCGCACCTGTTTAGTCACTTAAAGTCAGAACAAAGCCTACATATTTTTTACATTGTTGTCCACATTCAGAGCCACGAGCATTCAGTCTTTCAGCCATTGTGCACATGACACCGATGGCACTATTTATAGCATACTGTATGTCAAATGTGGGGTGTTGACTGTTATTTAATGGGTTAAGTTAAGTATTAGATAACTTCTTATCGCATGGTATCCATATGAACAAACGCATTACATGATTAGGTACAACTAGATCTACGTATTTCTACAAAGTACACTAAGCTGTTAGTTAAGAAGGTGGTGCTATGTCACGCTGATTTCACAGGAGTCATGTTGTGATAAAGCTTCATGTAAGATTAAAGTAATCACGTTGCTTCGAAGCATATAACAATAGTTTAAAATACCGATGTTGTTTGGAACAAAATAAAAGAAAAAACAATAATTAGTTTCATTACTTTTATTATTTATTGTTGTCGAGGTAGACATTTACGGAACCTTTTCTATAAATTAAAATTTTAATATTCAAAAGAAATACAAATATGAAGAACACAATTAATTACTTTTTAGAATTATAATTTTAAGTTAGATTTTATTATCAAAATAAATTTTGAAAGAAGCCATATCAATAATCTCAATGTATATAGCATTTTGCTTTTTATATACTACAAGTTATGTGATATTAGTTTTATAATCTTTCAACTGTAACAAAAGAACACATATCATTAAAGTTATAATCATTTAAAAAATTATGTTTTGATTTTTAGTAGAAATTATATCTGAGCTAAAAATAATGTTTTTGAATTAGACATTATATTTATACAAAAATTATTTTGATAAAAAAATATTTCAGTAATAATCATGTTCAACAATATTAAAAAAACTTTACCATGAAAAAATTATCACTGTTTTTATAAAATGAATTTATTTTAGGCATATAACAATATAAAACTTTTTTAGTTTTCAAAATAGATTTAGATTTGTAACCAGCAATACTTGTGAATTAAGTTCAAAATAAAGCCAGTTAGTTTTTAAAAGTTTCCTTTGTGAAAAGTTGTTTCCCAATCCTATAAAATTTTTTTTTTATTGAAAATATACAACTAGAAAATAATTTTGCCTTGCACACAATTTCTAAGTAAAGTTGTTGCTACATATTTATGAAACAGTTTTTACTGTAGTAAGGACCTTTCTTTGAGATCAAAAATTAACAACTATATGGAAAGAATATAAAATTATTTCAGTAAAAAAACAACACAATATGTAATCACTGTAAACATTTGGTTTATACCTACAAAGTAAATAATGACTAGCGTTTTAAAACAATGTGTTCATTAATTTGATCAATCTATTCATCATAATAAAGTAAGATGTTTGTTTTTATTAAATGTATAAAATAATGTAATAATATAATGTATTTTTTATCAAAATGTTAACAACACGTGTTTGACAACCCATTTCTCACTACAAAGGTGTCAGCTTTTATCATTATTGTGTTTAATTTGCTTATATGTTCTATTAAATGGTGTGGATAACACATTCATATTTGTTTAATACGTCGGTTTACAAGGTGTCAACTTTTACCATCAATGTATTTAATTTGTTTATATTTTCTATCAAAGGATGTGTATTACTCATTCGAATTTGTTAAATACGTCGGTTTACAAGTCTTATTAACGTCAAAACGAGAGGATTTTACACAGATTTGTAGTTGTTTAAATATCAAAGTCAAAGCGTTTATTGACACAAGCCACAATTGGCTATTGTCAAGTCTACAAAGATTGTACATCGTGGTGTAAAAAAGATACATTATACATATGAATAAATTACAAGATTATCAAAAAAACATAACAAAAAAGTATGAATAACATGGATATGAACGTACAATAGTAGAATAATGCTACTCGCATATACACTTATTATAAAAGGAAATTCGCCAGCGTGTGAAACGTATGCATCCTATTTATATTTAAATATACAAAATGTCAATGCACATGTATACTATTTTATCTATATAATAATATTATTATTGTACCAAGAAATATTAATGTATTCGCCGCGAATTGACATTAAGTGTACATGAACAATACACAATAATGTAAATCTAAGAATTACGTTTAGTTACATTTGTAACTATGAAATGAATATATATACATGTATCAAAAGATTACATTTGTCAGGCAAAAAATATTCCTCTGAATGTGGACAAAATGTAAAAAAAGATGTAGGCTTTGTTCTGAATCTTTAAAACTTTTTGATCAGGAACATGCTTGCATCGACCCGATAAGGTTGACCTGAGTATCAATTTTGTTAAAGGTGTACTTTGAACATGAAATCATCATTTAAAAAATTTCCCCGCCTTCCATCTCACCTTCCAAGACCCTAACACTATACTGTACAAAACCTTGGTCCGTTTTAGGAACCTCCTTTAAATTCATCACGATCCTTTTACAGGACCTTCTATCGTCTCACGGCGTTCGAGTCGTATTTGAGGCTATACATTTGCATGGAGGTGGTGTTTGTACGCTGGATCTACCATTATTGATAAACCTGATCAAAAACATTAATACCTTACTTTATAAACGAATATATTAACATTTTCCCAAAGAACAAAAAATCCGATAGAAAAGACATATGCTGTTTAAACGTATGTAGTTTTACATGAAATGCTATATTGCGGTCATCACAATAAATCGTAGTTAAATAAACTGTTATGAAACGGTGTAAAATCATCTCATTTTAATGTTGCTAGTCTTGTAATCCAACTTATTAAACAAATATGAGCCTGATAACCATGTCTCTTTTAAAAGATTACGTAAACAAATTTAAATATAATGCTTAAAAATGCTGACACCTTTGACTCCGATGTGGTGAATTGTTATAACTACTAACAATAGCTTGTACGTTTTCGTTGTAATGATATTTTAGTTTTTGCCTCATCATTCTAAATAACACACCTCGTTACGTACGAATGACTTTCAGCATAATTCGCTTTTGACACACTTTATGTGTTAAATAAATATATTTCTCTGTATTTTTATAAAGTTCTTAAAATCGTGATTTATGAATTCTGAACCTTTGTCAGTCCTTATTTTTGTAAGTTTACGTATTTTTTAAAATCTCTTCGACTGTTTGTATAATTGTTTGCGATTTTCTATTCAATAGTGGGCGAACAATTAAAAGCGTGACCAAATATCTATCACAATTAGCAAATACTTTACACCATTATTGTACTTTGCAATGTTTTCAACAAACATGAGATCCAGATCAGCTTGATCATTAATCCCTGCATCCTGCACTCGCGGTGTTTTATGTTTACTTATGACTTGCCGCTGAACTGCATAGGCGTCTTGATTGTCTAACCATTTCTGAATAAAATGTTTACTAAATATTCCAGGGTATTGAGGGCTTAATATCTGATACAGTTTAGTAGCACCTAGGTAACTACCTAGATTTTTTTTTGTATCAGAATAATATGTGTACAGAATGAGTTCCTTCTGTGACTTGTACATGACAGAAAAAAAATTCAAGCAGTATCTTAAATATAAAAGGTAAAGATGAAATCATGGACAAACCATTAAAGACTAAGAAACATAAGAACTCGTTTAATTTTACCATTTAATTTGTTGTATAAGAATGAAAAAACATACACCCAATTTTAAAAGAAGACATATTAATAAAATGATATGATAAGTATGCCCCACTAAAACATGATGATTGAACTATTATAAATACATCCACTTTGAAATATTTGTAAACGTTTACACATGTCTAAATGTCTTCTCCAAACAGGTCTAGCCTCCAAGCGATTGAGTGTAAGTACTACTCTTTTCAATAATTGTAGACCGATCACAATACTAAGTTTTCTGGGTAAACTTTTCACCTCTGTACTAAATAATAGACTAAATAATTACCTCGAAGAAAACAATGTACTAGATGAAAACCAAGCTAGCTTTAGGGAAGATTATTCATGCATAGACCATATATTCACACTCCATGCTTTGATTAAAATAATGAAAACAGTATACTGTGCCTTTATAGATTTTGCCCAAGCGTTCGATACTGTTTGGCGATCCGGTCTTTGGTTTAAACTCCTGAATAATAGCAAAAAATGTTAAGTCTACAATGTTATATACAATATGTACCAAATATAAAATCAATTGTATGTCAGTTAATGGACGTTTCTCAAGCTTTTTTGTAAGTTATATCGTAGTTAGGCAAGGTGAAAAGCCATCCCCTTTACTTTTTTTAATATTCTTGAATAACGTTCAAACGTAATTATTTACTAATGGCTTGTCAGGCATAGAAATAGAAGACCTTGGAAACATAGACTGTTGGCTTAAACTGCTGGTACTACTTTATGCCGATGACACCATTATTAAAGCAATTTCTCCTCGGGATTCACAGCATAGCCTTAACCTATTTTCCTCTAACTGTAAAGTCTGGCACATGACAGTAAATATTAAACCAAAGTAATAATCTTCGGGGCAAGACTGACACAACAATTTTCCTTCCACATTGACACAATAACATTGAAATAGTCAAGCAATACCATTACCTAGGACTAACATTCTTTTCTAATAGGTCTTTTATTAAGCAAGACAGCACGTCTGCGCAGTTGCCAACAAAGCTCTTAATCTCATATACACAAGGATTCAAAACTCTGACTTACCAATAGACCTAACTATAAAACTGTTTGATCACACCGTTGTCCATATACTGTTATATGGTTCTAAAGTATTTGGGTTTGAATATTTTAAATTAATTGAGAAAATACACTGTAACTTTTTTCGACAAATAACAATGCGAGGAAATCTACACCAATTAACTTTTTTTACGGGGAATATGGTCGCTATCCATTTCTTTGATAGTAAAAACACGTTTGATTAATTATTGGAGTAAACTGGTCGAAGGAAAATCATGGAATGGATAATTATATCAAATCTATAAACAAAAAACAAACACTTACCATCTTTAGATTCCGCACTGCAAATCACTCTTTACCAATTGAAAAAGGACGACATGAAGGCATCCCACTTCAAAACCGTACATGTTCACTTTGTTACATGAATGCAGTTGGCTCTGAAACACACTTCAAATGCCCATTCTTCAACTCTGAAAGGCTCCATTTATTCCAGCAAGGCTTCCACAGTATGTACTATAACTCACAATCCCTGTTCCTCCTGTCTACCACACAACCTACATTCCTCCAACACGTTTCCCTTCTCCTGTCGAAAATAATGGCGCATTTCCGAAAAACAGTGCACCCACATTAAGCGCTTACAAAAATATTTAATGTCCCTAAACACTGAAAAATACCTTCACGATTTTTTAAGCTTTCTGTAATTAGCACACTTTGTAATTGCCAACTGAATATCATTATCTCACATCGTTTTGTGTACTGTTCATAATGTATTTTTACAACTTTTGTCATACATTTGGTTCGCTTGACAGATTGTTTGATAACTTGCTTATTATTTATGTTATTATGCCTCTCCCGTGTGTGTCTTACATTTCATTTCGGTAAGCAACACACCATAACAGGAGAAAACTTTTCTGTAATCTCGCAAAGCAGATTCTATTAATTATCATTATTACTATTTTCCTTTAAAATCTGTTTATATGTTTGTGAAAATTTACACCTATTCTACGATGTGAGTTTGAGCTTCTTCTACGTGTTATGTGCCTTTTTATATATACCACGTTGCCTCGTATGCTTATAAATTCAGTGGCAGCCCGGGGTTATTAAAGTCTCATAAAATTAATCCCAAACAACATTTGCATAACCTTTTAGTTTTTTAATTAATGATAAAATGTTCTCTATTAATAATACATGATTGTCTCATTATTCCTATCTGCCCATTCACGCACTAGCTATGAATATTTATGATCATTTATCATTCACTGTATTATATATATGATAGCTGCTTGTAACAGAATCATTACTGCACAGGTTCATAAAAGTAATATATAAGTTTTTGCCAAAAAGATTCCTTAATCAATATTGCTAAGTAAAACATGCTTTGCTATTGATAAGTGTAAGTGTAATACTATAAATTATTATGAAAAAGAAAAACATGTTAAAACACTACAAATTATAATACTGTACATAATTTCAATCATGTTGAACGCATAACATCACCATTTTTGCTATTTAAACCCGATAGGCATATCGTTCTGTTTCTTCTTCTGTCAAATTTCATTGAATATCACATACTTTTTAAATCATACTTTTCACAACTAATTCCTTCAAGATCTTTCTTTTACTGCAAGACTCGTACAATTTTTATCAATCTTTTAGTAAAAATTGAGATACTTTACTTATAAGGTTTTCTTATCTATTATTGCTTATAATTTTTATCTTTAACAGTATATGTTGTATAATGAAAACGTGTAACAGCTGCTCTATGACATAATTTCATTTGCTATGACATCTTGTAACCTTTGTTTTTTAGAAACTATATTATCATGTGTGTTCCCCATCCACCCCTATCCCTACTAACCTCCCTACTAACAAAATATCCCTACTTCCATTAACATCACCTCTATTCTAGAATTTCACTTGTTTGACCGAACTTAACATAGTAATATATAAAACAAATTGTACAGATCCTCATTTTGTACATGTATGTACATGAGTGTTAATAAAGTATTTGTCTGTCTGTTTTCATTTTATTCTTCCACTGTTCGGTTTTCATCACAAAGAGGTCGGATCGATGTCAATAATCTCCATGGTAATTATAATTCGTTAACCAATCGTTTTAAACGTTCAAATATTAATCATCGTTGATTAAGACGCTGATAAATCAAACGGATATCATTAAATACAAAAGTCACTAGGCTATGGGTAAGGTAGTGTTTTAATGCAATAAAAATTTGTATTGTATTGTATTGTATTTAACCCATCCCTATTAAATCTGGTATTGTATCTCTGTTTACACTAGCCGCGTGTAAACAGAAACAACGTATTCGTTGTTGACTAAAACTATAGTTTAAATGTATACTTCGCTTTCATTCCAGGAGCCGAAACTCGATTTGTCGGTACGTAAAAACTTCTTATTGTTTAAATTAACGTATGAATTAGCTGCGAGATTAAATATTACATCCTATTAGCGTTGTTATTTGTAACGCCGTTAATTTATGTACGTAAGGTATTTACTAGTATTTTAACTGGCTATATTATTAACGTATAGTCATAAAGAATTATTTCTTTCAGATACTTTATGTCTCGTCCTCGGTAAGTATTATATAACTGTTATATAACTGTGATATTTTTCTAACAGCGAATTTGAGTTATATCCTATTTTTTGGGAATAAAGTTCGACGTTTATTATGTAATTCGCCTGGTACTTCTAGTCTATCGGTAAAAATGTCTTGTTAACCTTTTCAGCATTTTACTTCGTAATTGTTTGTTTATGTATTTCAATGCTGCTTTTGTTTTGTTTTCTATAATTATAGTCGGACGAGTCTTTGATGGAGGGGTCCTTCGGCCCCAATATGGCTCTGAAAAGAGCCATACTTGAAAAGGAATTGTTTCTTGATTGGAAAAAACAACAGCATAGTTTGTTTTTGTTTTGTTTTGTTTTCTTGTTGTTGTTGTTTGTTGTTGTTGCTTGTTCACTTTATGTTATGGGTGTTATAAATATGGGCTCGATTCGAAAACATTGTTTACCTTAGTTCTCGTAGTCCCATATCTTACACTTTTGTATTCATTTTAAACATTTAACAACTAAGAAATTCTGTGGTGATATGTATCGACTCGTAACTAATCCGTTTATCTTAGTTTAAAAAATATTTTATTTATTTATTATAACAAACGGACAGGATAGGTGTAGTTAGATAGCACGATTTAATAATAAACTTACAAACGATCCCCTGAAATAACCAAACGGAGGATGGATATTGAAATATGATTAATAGACACACGTCATCACTTATTCAACAACTAAGGTATTGCGTCATGATATGTATCGACTCGTAACTTATCCGTCTATCTTCATTTTAAAAAAAATATTTTATTTATTTATTATAACGGACGGATGGGATATTTGTCGTTAGATAGCACGGTTTAACAATAAACTTACTACCGATCAGCGATAAGCGTATAGATAAGACCATGACAACGCGCTGATAAGGCCATGACTTTACGCTGCTAAGGAGCGTCACGTAACAGCAGCGGGGCAGCAGGCTGCAGAAACCATGACAACGCTCTGATAAGGCCATGACGTCACGCTGATAAGACCATGACAACGCGCTGATAAGGCTATGACGTCACGCTGATAAGGAGGGTCGTGTGACAGCAGCAGGGCAGCAGGCATTCTCTGAAAACCTCCCACTATACTACTGACGCACCTTGTATAGAAAAGAAATATAAAACAAAGCTTAACAGTGTACAAAAGGTAAGTTATATTTTCTGACACTTACTAAACAAACTTCCTTACTCTTAAACTAGTTGAAGGCATGAACACATTTCTTAATTGTTTAATCCAAGAAATTATTAGTCTTAAACAGAATGTAATGATATTACTTAGTTTAAGTAAGGATGTTGTTTTGTGGATACGACCGCATATACTTATTAAAAGTTGACTTTTGTATTTCAACAGAAGTTCTGGGAGCTGGGATCGTTTTAAGATTGTGGATAAAGTAAATGATTTTGATAAGATGAATACATTGAAAATCCCTTAAAACTGACACTTCAAAGTAACAACCATTCGACTTAAGAATAACTTTCTGTCCAATATCGGATCCATAAGACTTTGGTGGAAGTACGAATCAAGAACCATTCAACTAAAGCGCAGTAAATACTGGATATATTTATACACATTAAGGAACCTTATTTTCGACCTGAACAGTTAAAAGAAAAAATTTACTTGAAAAGCTTAGAATTTTTAAGATTTCATGTATGTGTTTTCACAAGACATACTGCAGAAATATCTATTTTTAAACGTAGAAAACAACTTGACCACTTACTTTTGTGATCACGTTATATGGTTATATGATGAGCTTTTTGTACAATTGGAAAGAATGCATATTCAGAGTGATCTTTTTTGCAATTAGTTCTAACGATTACAGTTAGTTCAAATTCGTATTTATTAAGACTAATTATGAATTTATACAAAAGTAATGCCCAAATTCCCCAAAACAGTGGTTCACTATTAGTATATGTATTTTCTATAGGCAAACTCTCTGATACCGCCGCCTTTAACATACATAATGAGAATACAAATTCTTGTCAACGATTTTAATTTTAAATTCTCCATTTACCATATGTTGCATAGTAAGACCATCGATTAAAAGACAAATTAATAATAATGCAATGTATTATATTGTGTGGCAGTATCAGACTGTTAAATACTTAGAAATTGAGTTTGGAGTCATTTAGAAGGATCCGATTGGCCGGTTTTCAAATACAATTCAATTCCAACCAATCAGATGCTCGACATTGGTTTCAGGCTCAATGTGATAGGTTTATCACATTAAGCGCAGAATATAATATGGGTCTCAGCGAACCTATACATAAAATCCACGGAGACCTGCAAAACACTGCACTGGTCTTTCTGGTAACTGTGGTGGAGGGGGGACTCGGCGAGTCCTTGGAATTCTACGAGGAAGTTTTGGCGGAATGTCTTCTTTCTCCTCTTCCTTTAAGCTGGAAAATGTTTTTTTTTAATCCTTCTCATGCTTTATTTGGCGGGACGCCCGTGACGTAATGGTAGAGTCGCCGATTTGTAATTCCTTTTAACCGGGTGGGTTTGAGTCCCGTTCGGAGTGAAGGCGTTAATGTGAGGTCTTCCAGCTGACTTGCGGTGCGACGGTGGTTCTACCCAGACATTTGTCTGGGGCCTTCCTCCACCAAAAAGCTGGACGTATCGATAATGATTATAAATGGTAGCAGCAATGAATGTCAACAAACAAAACAAAACAAAAAAATGCTTTCTTTGTATAACCAATAATACATTTCCTAACTATTTGATTTTATCCATCTGCTTAATAGGTAATAATATATACATGTATTTATAAAAACTGTGCAGCAAAAGAAAACAGTAGATCCCAAATTACAGTTTCTTGCTGAAGCTGGCTTATCGGAAGCTCAACTTATGATCCTTGCTGAATGAATTCGTGCGGAGCTGAAAGTAAACAAGAAGGATGTTATTATATATTTCAAGTACCCACATTCTCTGTTTGTTGTTGTTGTTTATTTGTCTCTATTTCAAAAATATTTTCCCGAGGCACTTTATAGATACCCTAGTATTAGGGGTGGGGGTTGGGGGGAATACATTTACGGGAGCATCATTCCACAAACTTAAATTAAGCTTTCAATTATGATCCCAAATTGAAGTTTTGCCTTTTTTTGGTATGTCACAGTGACATTTTTCATTTTATTAGTAAATTGAATTCTATTGAAGCAAGTATCAGATTAAGTAGTCTGTGCATTTTTGCAGTAAATTGAGGTGGTATTATTTATATGAAATGTTATTCGGCTTCTAAATGTGGCTTTGACCAAACTGCGCGTTACATGAATGCATGAAAGGGAATCAAACAAATGTATCAAATGTTCGACCACATCGTTGTTGTTTTTTGTTAAAGTTTAAGTTCTATTCGTCATTTAGCATAATGAAGTTTTTTTTGATATAGTTTAATTTCAATATTCAGGAACTATTTTAAGAGTTTTAAGTCTTATAAAAGCGTAAGTAATGTTCATGTTTTTAACAGTTCAAATGCAGACAGAGAAGACCCTTGACCCTCTCTGGGGCGCAGTTTAACTGGCTCTATCGACCCACCGAATGCAGAAGCTCATCGCTTTTTAAGTTATCGTCGATTGAAAAGTGCAACATACCATGTTTTCTAATTCGGATAGTTTCACAGTGTTTACCTCTTTGTAATTAAATATGCAACTTGGTGCAAAACAAACGAACATGGTCATTATGTATGACGGAAATGTAACATTAAAAGCTTGATATTCATTAGATCGGAAGGCAGCCAGAGATACACCCAGGGGGATGGGGGTGGTGGAATGTGCCCCCCCACACACACCAACCAGATAAAAGAGTAGAGTTGTGAAAACAAAAACATGTAAGCTTTAAAAAAAACTAAGTTTCAAGGGTAAATTTTATCTGTTGGCTGCTTAGGTCGAAATAAGGGTCCCTAAATGTGTATGTACTGCGATAAAAATTTAACGGATCTTGATTCATACACCCACCACCCCCACCCCCACCCCACACACATCAAAATTGTCTGGCTCCGCCCCTGAAGGTAGCGGTGTTGAAACAATATATATATGTTAATATGTTTGCAGGGGTGATGTTTTCATTCACAGGCGTCAGTATGCTTTCAGCGTCCATTTTCGTATTCACTCTGTAAGCTTCGTTTTACTCCGGAAGTCGCCCACCTGACAACTCCTGTCTTCAGCGCGACAAAAAGTAATTCTAGTAGTTTCATTATTTGATGCTTATATTTTTGTCACTCTACAAGGCATATGTATATACGGCGGATGGTTGTTTTTAATTTTAACGGTCACATGTTTGTGTAAAAAGGATACAAATTGTAGGTACGGGTAAATACCCTCGGTATAATGTTTGAAATTACATGTTTTGTCATTTGTGATATGATGTATCAATGGGGTCCAGTACGAACACAATAACATCCTTCTTGTTTACTTTCAGCTCAGCACGAATTCAACAACAACCATAAGTAAAGCTTCCGATAAGCCAGCTTCAGCAAGAAACTGTAACTTGAGGATCTAATGCTTGTTTACTTTGCTGCAAAGTTATAATAAATACATGTATATATTATTACCTATTAAGCAGTTGGCTAAACTCAAATAGTTAAGAAATTTAGTAATGGTTATACAAAGAAAACTTGTTTTTTTTTGTTTTTTTTTTGACATTCATCGCTGCGACCATTTATAATCATTATAGCAACGTCCAGCTTTTTGGTGGAGGAAGACCCCAGACACATGTCTAGGTAGAACCAACGTCGCACCGCAAGTCAGCCGGAAGACCTCACACTAAGTCCTTCGCCCCGAACGGGACTCAAACCCACGCGGTTACAAGGAATTACAAGTCGGCGACTCTATCATTACCGAGCCCCCCTTCCACTGCAGTTACCAGAAAGACCAGTGCAGTGTTTTGCAGTGTTTTGCTGGTCTCCGAAGATTTTATGTAGAGGTACGCAGAGACCCATATTATATTTTCTGCTTAATGTGACAAACCTTTCTGCTTGAGCCTAAAACCAATGTCGAGCATCTGATTGGTTGGAATTGAATTGTATTTGAAAACCGACCAATCGGATCCTTCTAAATGACTCCAGACTCAATCTCTAAGTATTTAATAGTCTGATACTGCCACACTCCATTATTATTAATTTGACTTTTAAGCGATGGTCTTAATATGCAATATATGGTTAAATGGAGGATTCAAAATTAAAATCTTAGACAAGACTTTGTATTCTCAAATCAATGTTTAAGGTGGAATCAGACAGTTTGCCTATAGAAAATACATATACTAATACTGAACCACTATTTTGGGGAATTTGGTCATACCTTTTGTATAAATCCATACATTAGTCTTAATAAATACCATTTTGAACAATAACTGAATCGTTGGAACTAATCGCTATCAAAAGATCACCATGAAAATGTATTCTTTCCGACTGTACAAAAAGCTCATCATATAACCATATAAAGTGATCCCAAAAGTAAGTGATCACGCGGTTTTCTACGTTTAAAAATAGATATTTCTGCAGTGTGTCTTGGATAGGAAATACCTGTTTGCAATGACGAGTTATGACTTACGCTTGACTGTTCACACAGATCTAAGACATCAATGAACAGCATTCTGCAGGACCTTTGCAGTGTACAATAACTCTTTTGGTTATTTGAGAAATGTAATTTTGCGTCCAAACTGTCGGATACTACCTTTAAATGGGCGAAGTCCTTTATATGCTTTAATTGTGTTAAAGGTGGTATCCCACAGTTTGCCCATATCATTTACAATTAACAAAACCTTATCTCTGTTTGGGGCAAATGGGCATAATTTCTTCATACACTCATGATTTAGTCTAAATAAAGACCAATTTTAACTATAACCTCATTGCTAGACAGTACTTATCATGAAAAACGCACCCTAAATGTCCATTCAATTCAAATCAATAAATAAGCACTGTCGGATACCACCTTTAAAACGTAATTCCCGTTTTCATTGGCTGACTTCCGAGACCCACTTCTTAATGTCTGGTCGAACTACATGTAAGTATAAGATGCGGGGTGGAAAAGAACGTGGTCGAAAAATTAAAGAATGCTCCTTTTAATTAAATGTTCAATTCTAAAAGATATCACTATACCTATGCACTCTACAAAAATATATGCTATTAGCCTTTTTATCATAGGGAGGCAACATGAACGTCAGCAAAATGCGAGACTCATCTAGGTTTAAATTCTTATTAAATTCTTATTTATATACGATTTCTGCTTAAAGTTGAAGCCATTATAGTCTAAACAACTAAGTTTGACCTTCCCTATAACGGTTGTACATGGTTTAAAAAGATACTATTAAACTTTTTACTCGATAATTTTAGGAGCTGTTAAAATGGTAGGGATTGAAAACGAAAGAAAAGATCGAAATGGTATAGAAAACAAGAAAAAATGCTTAGTCTTTGAATAACTTGGACATGGAACCCTTTGCATGACAGTCTAATGCTCTATCTCTTTATATTGATGTGTTTACATTTAAGCTTTATGTAGTTCTTTTTATATAAGCACCTGCGGCATGCACCTGATTACAAACATGTTCGGCATTTGTAATGATGTTGGCAATTTCAACATGAGCAAACCAGAATGCACCCAAGGTGGGGATCAATTGTATTTGTAATGGTATGGTTTCTATTCTTTATACCACATTTTTGTCAATTATCTGTTTTACTAAAGCATAAATGATTTACTCTTAAGTTAGAAAATTTCCCGCATTGCAACAAATAATTGGACAAAAACAACAACAACAACAGGTAAATCTGTGTGTGGTATATGAATTTATCTAAAGTCTATGCTGCATAGGAATAGTACAGATTATATTCATTTAAGGACAACTCTCCATTACTAAATCAATTTGTTTAATTATCCGTTTTAAATACTCTTTCAATCTATAGGACGAAAATAACTAATTAACATTACAAACAATGAACTGGGCACTGCTTTGCTTCTATGAAAACCATTTCAATGAATTCAATGCGGATAAAACTTGTAACTAAAAAGACAATTATATATAACATATTTATGACAATTAAACACATTAATACATGTAATTTGAAGAGAAAAAAACAATGAGCTTTTGATTATTTTATCGTAAGGAATATCGTCAACATATTGTATGATCTCGTTCAATTATGAGTGTTTTGTATAAACAACACCAATTAGGATATGATGCAATTACCACTAGTGACAGAACAACATCGATACTAATAACATAAAATAAATAAATGGTCGGTTTATGTCAATAAGTAGGAGTCATTTAAGAAGAATTTGTATCCGATAACTAAATCAATCCAGATTATGTTGTTACAAGTTTAACATCAACGTAGTTTTTCATGGCTGAGATAATCTTAATTAATTAATAATTGATATTCAATTTATTTGCAAATGCTACGATTTACTCGAATCTGTTAAGTGTGAGTACAGACTATAGGTGGAATAGAGTTTTAAAGGCAAATTTACAATTATACTGATCAACATGTATGTTTTTTTCATATATCAAAACAAGGCTTAAGGATACTTGCACAAAGCTACATTGTATAATATCGCTGTGACATAGAAGTCCTTCGCTCTGAACGAGTCTCGAACCCACGTGTGAGAGGCTAAGAACTCAGAGGAGTTACAAGTCTCTACTACTAGGCAACGAGTAGCAGATGTTTTATATTATCAACCGAGTAAAAAACGTTTTTAAAATAATTTCACAATTCAGTTTAAATTGAAGATTTTTTTCTGAAGCAAACACGCCTACCATAGATAATTAAGCATAACAATGGGGTAGTACATTGTAATTACCAAACTTCATTGTGGAAGAACACAACTGTTTGTTTCATAATTATTTAATACTTGCCTTATAGAAAGTCGGCTTGCCATTGTATGTATTGATAATGCAACTATAGTCTTAATTCAAAATATGCAAGTATAATTTAATGTGTTGTATCCACATCAATCGAATGCTGATTGAAGTACAAGAACGTTTTTTTAATACATATAAATAAAAGATTAAAAAAAATATTCAATAGAATGCAATGACAAACAAATCCCTGAAAGTTTGCCTACAGTGGAAATTACAAAACATAAGTACGTGTTTTCCTTATTCAGCCCCATAATAACATATCCTTATTTTTACAAATCCCATTAATCCAATGATTAAAATTACTCCCAAGTCCAAGCCCAATGTTTGATAAAAAGGGACGTAAATGAACCTCTGACTAAACATGTCCACATGTCAAAGTCTATAAATATATCGAAAATATCTTTTGAAATGAAATATGCACCTTAATTATGTTTTTATTTAGCTTCAAATGAAAACAGTTTTAATTTCAGTACTTAATTAAATTCGGTTCAAGCAATTATTCTATTAAATTGAGTAGTTTCGTTTTAATTTTGAGGTGCCATGAATTTTTTAAGTGTCTGTCGGCCTTCAAATGTTGCTTTGACCAACATTGCGTCTTTTAAGAATTGCATGAAAGTAAAGCGTATTTCTTTATGATCGATTTTCATTTTTTATTTCGATTCATCCATTTGCATAATAAGTATACTGTCAGAAGTCTTTCAAAATGCATCTTTACATTTTTATAAGTTGTTCTCGTTTAAACATAAGTAAGTTAAGTACATTTAGTTTATATGTCGGCGGAGTTGACTTAAACTGCCGAAGAATGGTTAGTCACCTCCCTCCATCTCTCCCCTTTCTCTCTCTCTCTCTCTCTCTCCCTCCCTCTCTCCTCTCGTTCCCCCTCTCTCTCCCCACTTCCCTCCCCCGTCCCTCTCTCTGTAATATATATATATATATATATATATATATATATATATATATATATATATATATATATATATATATATATATATATATATATTCCTATTCTCTCTCTCTCACTCTCTCTCCCTCTTTATTCATTTATATACAGATGGTTACTAAATGAGAATTGAGACCTATATTTGTCACCACTAATAGTTGCTATTGTATAAACATAAAACACTCACTCACACAGTATCATTTGGAACACCCAATTCATATGTTTGAGTGAGTAGAATCACTAGAGCTGAGCCCCAGACCTCCAAACCCACGTGAAAAGTTTCGTCGTCCTAACCGGAAGTTGACTCACGCAGTGAGCTGAGGCGTAACAAGCCAGCAACCTTAATCTCGGCCACGAGCCACGAGAATTGCTCTGTGGAAAATGGAGGTCCGGGAAAGCGAGGCAGAATGACATGAAGTTTTACTGATGCAACAAAGCAAATAATAATTTTATTTACATTGTAAGTACATGATACTACAGCTTTACAGCAACCATTTGGACTTAAAAGTATCAACAGTCATAATACATAATATACCTGTCATTTCCGATTTGTTTATTAAATAATTTTTTAATGCGCCATAGAAGAGCATAGGTAATTCTGAAATGACTGTGCACTATTGGGCAATATGGTCATGTCTCATGGATTATAGGCGGCGCCGAACATACATTATTAATTTCCGTGCACCTTAATCACAGGAAACAAATGTACAGCCTAAATGATCTGTGTCTCATATAAATGAATGACGTCATTCGTAATTGTTTTCTAACCATTTTCCGCTTTGGATATAAAACAGAATATTTAATCTTTACTTAGAAATATTATTTGTTATGCTTTGTCCTTGCATTTTAATTGACTTTACCTCGAAAATGCATTGTAATTGGAAGATGCTTTCGCTAATAAAATAATTATTTTCTGGCTAAGTGAAAAAGTCAAGAAGCCTTGTCAAACGAAAGAGAAATGCTGTGACATTAAATTTTTTGCTAAAGGTAAGCAGGTCTTTTAGAACAATGACACTTATTGCTTTAAACTTTTATGATTGTGTCATGAAAATATTATGGTTGAATAACATTTCTGCTGACTACCATGCTTCATCAAGAATCTCTATCCCGCTTCATTAATTTGCACGCACGGCGATTCGTATTCAAGAAGCACGAAGTGTGACCAACAGCGGAAACAATTCTTAAATGAATTTTAATGATGACAAAACAAACCAAAACCAACATACAATTAAGATTTATTGCAGTGCCGTAGACAGTTTTCAAATACAAATGACCAGAGCTTAGACCTTCTGAAAAGTATGAAGAAAAAATCGGTTTTGTGTCTTACTAGTATGTTGTGATATAGTGATGGAGTTTTGTGGGTGACATAACCTTGTTATTAATAAAATAAGTGTTTGAAGAACAATGAAGATAAATCGGTTGTCTATCTTACTAGTAAGTCGTTATATGTTGACTGTGTTTAGTTAGTGACATAACCTTGCTTACGACAAAATAACAGTTAGTATCACGTATTGTGTTTTAAAACTGTTATCGAACTTAAAAGAAAAAATAAAACATGCTTAATGCACTGTTGCATGTACAGAATTTAATTACATTTTATGCTTAATTGGTTCACTAACACCGAAATAGCCATCAATGTGAGATATAATCATACACATCTAAATCGACGCAAATTACCACCTAAATTAATCATACATTCCCGTTTTATAAAAAAGATACAGAAACACAACACTGCGTAAAATACTTAAGCAACCCGAATTATATATTTATAAAAATTATAAATCTCAATAAACACAATAAAATCGTGTAACGTTTCGGCATCTCGTGATTTTTTTTTCACCGACCAGAACTCGAATCCCACGCGGCCACGGTCTGAGGAGTTACA
>CM017563.1:43290347-43400659 GCA_007844125.1 Sinonovacula constricta | reverse complement strand
TTCGATATACGACTTCCCGAGTTCGTCCTGGTAATGTTACGACCTTTCATGAAGGTCGAAACGCACTAAATATTTACGAATGACAATGCCATTTGGCAAAAATAAAACGTTACTTGAAACGTGCTTTTGGTTGGGTTGGTTTGGTGTGTTGCCACAACAAACGTTTGGCATTTAAACAAAATTTGCCTTCTCTGTTAAGTTAATGGTAGAAGGTAGAGAGTTAGAGTTACAAGTTTGTATTTCTAGACAATGTCAACAAGTGTAGCGCGAAAATAGTGAAGCGGTAAAAAGACATGGTAACGTTTGGTGTATACATTTATACAAAAATGATGGCCCACACAGAACAACACGATCCACACACCATGTTTAAAAATGTATTTTCTATATAAAGGCATGCGTAGTTTAGGATTATTTTAGGATGGTAAGCCTAAAGGTGGTTTTTGACAGTTTGGATCATTTGCCTTTAATGCATCCAAATAAGTTATCATTATATGAAAAGATCCAGCGAAATGATATTTACTGGTGCACTACATCTATGTGAAAAGTAAAGCCAAACGCCGCACTTGTCATTACAAAAATACATTTCTATCTCCACCGTTAGCGATTTTTAAACTAGGAAAATCACCTGACCACTAACTTTTGATATGACATTACATGATCCTCCGGGTAATAAACTCTAACTTTGTTATCTATTTTTAGCTGTAATCCCCATCGTGCGTATTAATAAATTTGAAAATAATGGATATTACCAACCAAATGTGTTACAATTTGTACTCTCCTGCAATTAAGGTTATGTTAAAGCAGCATTGCTTTAAACCAATGCCTAAGTTTATACAAAACGTGCAATAATTCTTAGAACATGTGTAAGATGTTGCTTCATGTTCTTGATATAGCTAAACTGTCGGATACCACCTTTAAAACGGCTTAACATGTTAATAACCTTTGCATCCCTTCGGATTCTCCCTACCTCAAGAAAACACAATACTTTCAAGGACAACATGTTTACATATAATCTTGTGGTTGGGGACAAAGATGATTGGAATGTTTATGGATTCAACCTTTTAAAGCAGTAAAAATAGCCAATACACCGTTCTACGTCCATTAATACTGTTGCCATCTGCCATCTGCTTACAGGTTATATTTCAGTAGAGATGTCAAATTGCAAAACAGCGTCTTTAGACCACGACCTAGCACATTGCAGAAGTATCAAGTTAAGGAAATAAAAACACACAAAATTGACTTTTTAATGTTCTTTCCAGTCCGTTTATATATATGTCTTATTATTTTGGCTCATTGCTTTCTAGTTTTCTCTGCATTAGTTTTAAAAATAGGTTAAGACGATAATGTAGCATGCTAATAAAGACATCGTCAACCTTGTCATCTAGTATATGTCAGTGGAACACTCGTTTGAATAGTATTTTGCTCCATCCTTTCGCTACCGTTCTCTAGTTACTAAAAGATATTCCTGCGCGGCGTTGTCCATTCATAAATCTGCATTTCATGTTTATCTGCTTTAACCAATATAATCATTCGAACTTATAATTGAAACAAACTACAATGTTATTGTTAAAATTGATGCATGTCTGGACACAAATTACGCGTCTAGGCTCCTTTGACATACATGTCTGTTTCTGTACGCGCGCTATTTTTCCCAGGCATGAAAAACTAGCCGTAATATCATGTCTGTTAAGTTACTAACTTTATATCATGTCTGTTAAGTAACTAACTTCATATCATGTCTGTTAAGTTACTAACTTTATATAATGTCTGTTAAGTTACTAACTTCATATCATGTCCGTTAAGTTACTTACTATAGCTTTACCATTTTCAAACAATAAAAACTGTAATAACTGATGCATAATTGTTAACAAGATATATGACAAGCAAACCTTTAACACTGGTGAAATGTTGAAAAATGTTAAAATGTTGAAAGGGATTGTGCAAATCCAACTTTGTGTGTCGCTAATCTTGTATGACGTGGGTGTTTCCAACCAAGTTAACATACATTGTATGTTATGATAGACAAAATTGATGCCATTAACTTGCCTTTCTTGTGCTTACCCTGTGTTGTCATTATTATGTTATGTTGTTTTATACCCGTAAACTATTGCAATATTGTTTATGTTTTACCACACGTCTATGCATTGTGTTACACGACCATCGTGTATAAAATAGATTGTACTTTTTTTGTACGAAAACTAGGAGAAGATAGATGGAACAGTTTAAACTCTATGGTGCCGCTGATCGCCCAGTGAAAGCTCAAGGTGATCAATTTCGAAGGTGCTCGCTCGTGCGGCTAGTCACCGAGAGCGCTGAGACATGGAAGGTGCGAAATCGGACATCTCCTAGACAGACCAGCCGATAAACAGCTACCTATGTTAAGATGTGTCAAGTGATACACACTCTCCGACGGGATTGCTGTGTATTACATTATGCCTATTATGATTACAATTCTATACTTTAAAGTACGAAGTATATGTTCATCGGATGATTCAGTTTATTTTTACTGACTACTACCGTTTCCTCGGCGTTTGGATTACTAAAGGCGGACCACTTTGGTATTTATCAGTACTTGCCTATCGTCAGCATCTCTAAGTAGGTCAGAAGTGAGGTTAGACGGCTACTCCGAAAACAAAAGCTGCTGCACGGTAGTCATACTGCTTACACAAAGCAACTGCCATACTACACTTTGTTATTATAGTTTCAAGGAAGGCTTATGCGCATATTTTAACACGTTTTATTCCATGTCAGAATGTCGCACATGTTCAAAAGACATTGTTGACAAACTAGAAATGTTATACATGTATGCTACTAATGTTATCTTTTATTAATAAAGTTTTTAAATAAGACACATTTTAATTTGTTATAAAGCCATGCGATTTTTAAACGGTTAGACATTTAGAACATTAACTCACTATCGAACCTAAGCTTTACGTATGACCAACGTGGCTTAGACAAAGCCGCAACAAACGCATGCCTCTATTACAGGGTATACATGCAAATGGTCTTTTTGTGCTTTGTGTGTTCACGGCATAACAAGTATGGCGTTGCACACGAGCAACGTGTATTGGGTTAACAGTGTCGAAACAGTCTGTTTGATTGCCTGCACTTATGCTACGGTTATATTGCAATTATACACAGAGGAGAATATCGTATGACCCAAAGAATCCGTCGGTTAATGAGACAAGGGCATAACAGGAAGCAATTAATATTTTAATCGCTTTATTTATTTTGGTTTTGATACAAATCAATAAACCAAAGCAATAAGGTGATGGGTTGCACTTGATAAAAAGTTTACAGTACCAAAGGCCATTACAAAATAGTCAATACCACTTCAATTATAAAGCAATAAGTGCTATTACCAAGCTACTAAAACACACAAAAACATACATAGAAATATGTCATGAATTTTTGGCGCACAGTTTTGGAAACATTTATATTTTTATTATTATTATTAGTAGTAGTAGTAGAAGTAGTAGTAGTAGTAGTAGTAGTAGTAGTAGTAGTAGTAGTAGTAGTAGTAGTAGTAGTAGTAGTAGAAGTAGTAGTAGTAGTAGTAATTGTAGTAGTAGTTGTAGTAGTAGTAGTAGTAGTAGTAGTAGTAGTAGCAGCAGTAGTAGTAGTAGTAGTAGTAGTAGTAGTAGTTGTAGTATTGCGTTGTTCATAATTACTTAATTACTATTTACTTTAATTTAATTTTTAGCAATTATTATTATTTAAATTTTTATTGTTATTAAAATTATTAAAATAATTATTATTAAAATTTAAATCATAATTACTTGTATTATTTTTATTATTATTATTATTATTATTATTATTATTATTATTATTATTATTATTAGTAGTAGTAGTAGTAGTAGTAGTAGTAGTAGTAGTAGTAGTAGTAGTAGTAGTAGTAGTAGTGGTAGTGGTAGTAGTAGTAGTATTGTTATTATGATTATCATAATTGTTGTTTTTTTTTACTAGAAAATATATTTTAAGGGAAAATAACAAAATAAGAAATAATGAAAATCTACAAAAGATAACATTTAATATTAATTGACATTAAACTTCTTCGTCCAGGTTCTTCTTCTGGTAGTGGCATCTTGAATAGCTACCAGGGTTCTGCAAAATAAAAATCGCCACTTTCACTAAATTATTCCAAATAAAACACTTAAGAACGAAGTATTTAAAGAAATAATTGATGGCAAATTGTGTTTATCATAGAACCTATAAAAATCAAAAAAGAAAACTAAAAAAAAAATATTAATACATTACTTTGTGAATGCTATACAAATAGTTCCAGTAGGTATTTTGAACGGTTCATGATTTAGCAAGCAACTCGCGTTTATTTCACTTCTAGTTAAAATGAATGTAAAGAATAATCTGTACTGAATCATTAATATACATTTTTAAACTGTACACATTTTATACCTATATAAACAGTCGATAATGTATTTATATATTCTCGTTCAAGTTTAAGAGAGGGGTGGAAGGTAAAACAAACACGCTTACCATTCATAGCTATAGGTGTGTGATATTGCCCAGCCTGCAAGGGCGGCTCACAATGGCAGTTGATTTCAATTGTAAATGGTCCAGTCCCCCTTTTCCGTGCTGTGCATGCAGTGGAATGAAATGCAACCCCGTCTGAATCTTCTACAGGCAGTGGCTGATTACGTTCATAAACATTTGAGTATTGACCACACACGCATCTGCGTTGAAACACTTTGACATTACCTCCACCTGTTTTTTTAACTCTGTACCGACATCTTTTGTTACTATGTTCTTCGCAGCCTTTAATGATGCCTCCTTCCATATCTTCCATATCATTAGGACTATCAGGAGAAGACGAGTCGTTCTGTGGATAATTCATGACACTGTTTCTTGTATGTGTTTGTGTTACTGATGTCTCTTGTTCTTTAACTGCACAACACAGTCGCACGAGTATATATAGCTCAGTATATCGGGAGGTGCGGCGAGGGGGCGGGGTCTATAAAATGTTGTGTTTGTTTGAAATACTGCTGGGCTAAAGGATTGTTACTAAATATAACAATGATCTATTGTACGAAGTATTATGCTTCAGGTAGCAATCATAATTTCTCGAGATTTGAAGTAAAATATACATGCTCACGTGATCGCATTTGCAGTAAGCTTTAGCGAATGAACAATGGACAATCCCTTGCAATATACAAAGCTATTTGTAATGTACATGCAATAGCGACTTTCAAACCAACACTATTTTATATCACACTCTTAAATAAACACAAATTGTTTAAAAATATTTTGCGATATTGTACAAACTATTTTATTATTAACTATTAACTAATTAATGGCAACCATTATTGCACTTTTAGGATCGTTTGGTCATCAAAGTATAAGTTAATTATATAAAAAATCTGTTACCTCTAAAATATATTCAAAGAATGTTTTTGGAGATGACAATCTTTTTTTTCAACACCTCCTTTTTTAATTTTTATCTATTTTCTTTTTTTTTCAATTTCATATGCTATTTTTAGATTTTCGGGGAAGCAATTTTAGGATTATTTAAGAGTCATTTCAACTTGATTCGGAAAACTGATATTTCTTCACAGTGACCGCTGCAATATATGAAGCAGGTTCTGACATGTATATAGCAAACCTTTATAAGTTGGGTTCTTTGAACAATTAACATTTGGAACACGCGGTGCTTGACTCTTTTCAATGTATTTCTTTTTTGTGATCATAAGAATGATTACTACAATTGCTAAGTTGACAAAGTGTTGGTTTAAGCAATGAGGAATGATATTCTTATGTGGATATGTACGTATTAGGATCAAGAACCAAGTCTTTGCTGTAACAAATATCATTTGCCCAAGAAATTATTTAATATTTATTTGCGTTTATTTTATAGGAAGATATGAAAAGATCTTATTGGCCGTGATACAAATATAAAAGGTTAATTAAAGGTAAGCCACTTTAAGTGGTTGTTTTAATATACTCAGAAGAGATTGAGTGGATCGATTTATTATGAAGGTTCTATTCAAAACCTGCAAATATAAATATTTGACATAAATACAAGCACACACATATATGACTATGAAAATATAAAATATATTGTTAACATTGGATTAAGGATTCAGGGGGATTTTGTCCTCCTTGTAAAGTTCACTGGCGGATTCTGTCCGCCTTGGAAAATTCACAGTGGTGACTATGTCCACCTATGCTAATATGACTCGAAGGGATTTCGCTGAAATTCCTCGTACTGTGGGGCAGCGGATTGGCAGCATATGTTGCAGCAATCGGCTTACGGTGACAAGTAATACGGCAAACAGACAAATACTATTTCGTTTATATATTCTAAGTAAATAAGCTTGATTAAACAGTCCACCAACTTCAGAGGTAGTACAGAAAGATATAAGATATACAAAACGTTGGCACAACGGTTCAGTCGCAAGTTCTAAAACTTAAGCACTCCACTCTTCAAAAACCATTTATAAAGAACGATTAAATGGTAGTAAATACACAGCTGTTTTACTCTGCTTTGGCAGCGGATTGGCAGAAACAATGTTATAATCGACGGCTCACTTAGACAGCGCTAAAAGAATCAAATTTTCGGAAGGAAAATAATTGAAGTGATAAAACAAAACGGCGACAAATGCAATCTTTTGAATCTCTATACCTCACCAACAAAATCATTTCCGGTTATTTTGACATAGGTGGACAGAAATCTCCCGTGAACTTTCGGAATCAGACAAGCACCAGCCCGTGAATTTTCAAGAAGAAGACAGAATATTCGCCCTTATACTAAGGTTTCTCTCAAACTTGCACTTCCACATGCATGGAAACCTGTGTTATTATGTTTCGATTATTATAATACCTGTTTAGAAAAAAAGGAGCATCTGGAGGCCGTGGTGGGGAGTTCGGGTGTTGCTAAAATACTGCCCTTCTGGCCTGACCTTAGAGACCATATTGATTTTGTTCTGGGGCGATTGTAGCTGTTATCGTTGCCGGTCCGCCGCCTATCGATTTTCATCTTGAGTTATGTTTACACAAGCTACTGTCTTGTACTCGAAAAAATGTATATTGTCGCTACCCAAGCTAATATTAATGGACGGTTAAGGATTATTAATTTTGTTGTTGGTGATTGTGGCTTTGATGACGATGGCGATGTCGTTTAGGTTTATTAGGACCGCTACGACGATAATGATGATGAAGGTGATGACAATGACGCCGATGATACTGCTGCTGATGATCATCATCATCATAAACATGATCATGATTATGACAACGATGGTGATGATGACGACGACAACGTTAATGACGACGATGAGGACGACGACGATAATGATAATGATGATGTTGATTTAGTTGATGATTAAGAGAAGGAGGTGTAGAAGAAGGGTGATAATGGTAGTTATGAAGAAAATGAAGGTGATTGTGAAGTAAAAGATGATCAGAATCACATGATACCGATGATGATGTTGGCGATAATTATGACGACGGCGAAGACGACAATGACGACGACGACGACGACGATGATGATAATGGTGATGGTGATGATGATGACGTTGTTGTTAACGACAATGACGATGATAGGGAGAAAATGAAGATGATAAATTAATGGTTGTTACTAATATTTTAATTTGTATAACAACTGTTTGTTCTACTTTTTGTCCGCTATCTGCTGATAGCTATCAGTCAACTGAAAAGTTTGATACGAGCGTCCTTTGTAAGTGTCTGCGGTTCAATTTCTCTACATACAATAATTCCTTTATAACGGCGCTCCTGTTATCAATCAGAAGGTAGACATTATCTAGTTTAAAGGGTCTGCAAACATGTACCAATGAACATGTTTTAACACAAATCAACATTCAATTTAAGATTACGGTGCACCAATGCTAAGTCACGATTGATTTAATCGCCGCATATAAATCTTGCTTTAGCAGGCCGTAAATAGAGTAATGTGTATGATTTTTTGGTTTTGACTACAACATCTACATTCAATTAAACGTACGTTTTATGTTAATTGGAAATATGTTATATTGATTTTGCAGGACCTCAAATAAAAAATCTGTCTAGGACCACATGTGTATGTTTAAATAAAAAGAATATTTTAACATGTTTCTATGTAGAACCAGTGATACAATAACGAGTATTAAAACACGGAAACGAATTTCTTGACATTAGCGACATCTAGTCACTGTCTGAGCAGAACCAGTGGCTCACCGCATATTACCCGAAAGACATCCTAAAACAGATTATTCTAGACCGGGACTCGAACCCATGGCGTGTGACGCGAGGTCCTAAAAGTGGTATCTCACACTTTGTTTATATATAATGCATGTAGCAAAAGCTTACCCATATTCTGGGCCAGGGGCAGATCCAGAAAATTTTGGTGGAAGGGGAATAAATCAAGATCCATTCAACTTTATCGAGTAAGTACCACACACAGAGAGAGAGAGAGAGAGAGAGAGAGACAGACAGACAGACAGACACACACACACATACACACACACACACACACTCACGCACATACACACACAAGTAAGGAATCGTAACTACAACCTATGCAGTTCACAGGCTAAATTTACTTTAAAACCTTAGTATTTTTAAGATTACATATATGTGATTATTTTTTAGAGTTAGTAAATACTGTTTAAAACATAACCCTAATTGTAAAGCAGTACAAATCGTGAAGTAAATAACTTTAAATGTTCATTTCTTCCATTCCAATAAATAAACACGGTGGTGAGCTTTCAGCGAATGTTTATAAACAAAGATCGGTGAGATTCTCGATAGAGAAACAGTAGATTTCAACTTTCCAATATATTTGGAGAATATGTAATATTGAAAAACCACGGATAAAATGTGTAATCTTTCATTGTTCAATTCGCATTGCTGACAAAAATTGTAATATTTAAGTACTTTCTTAAAGCGTGTATGACTTTAAAGATATTGACGTCAGAGGTGATTACCCGTATGATCATGTAACGTGATCTCAAAGTTATGTGGTCACGTGTAATTTATAGTTTTAAAACAGCTATCTGTAAAACGGAAAGAAAGTATATGTGTTAACTACAAGTGGGCATTTGTTGTGGATGAAGGGCACCAATAAACATCATTTCACTTGGTCTTTTCCGGTACCAATAATTTATTTAGTGCATGAGAGTAAAATATGTTTCAAATTCTCTGATACCACCTTTAAATGTCTGTGACTACCACAGATTATCTAGCGACATGCCTAGAAATTATATCATTATAAATGCTCCTGTGTTTCTCTGAAAAGAAGACGTCCAATATATCCACCACATAATACATCATGTATATTACTCCTGTAGCCAGACAAATCAATACTCGGCTGCCTATCCTAGGCATTCCTCGACTCCAGTCAGATGTCAATAAAGCCTTGTCTACATGCATATTATGTGCTAAATGTTACGTGCCTAGTACACACTAAATAACAGATTAGGAAATGATAAAAAATAAAATAAAATATTTTATGATTTGCTGATTGATTTACACTGTTTTATAAGAAGGAAAGTTGTGTTTACGTGTAACAAGACTTCACCAATCATAATAAATAATCCTCAAATACAAACAAAGGGATAACATTGTGTTCATAAGAGTGATTTAGTAGAAATATGGGATACATAAGCTTAAATTCAAAACCAAACAAACGTACTACAATGCTTTATAATACGGTTAGTATCACGCATACATGGATATAAAGCCCTCCATACTTTTACAAACCCACTAAAGTTTAACATATTTATAATCATTTTTTATATATGAATTAACAAATTTTCAAATCCATTAATAACAGCGTTTAAATGTTTTAGAACGTAAAAATTAAACACAAATGTACGATTAAGAAATCTATGTCTTTATGCGGCAATGTGTACCTATTAAGAGAAGCAATATTTGTTTTGGAACTGATTCGGATTTTTGTTTGTCGACACAGATCAATGGAAATCCACAATAACGTATGTTTCAAGTGATTAATTCATTGATTAAGATTGAAAATGACGGATAATTATCCTGAGCTATTGTGAGAATCCGTGGTCAGGTGATTAAAAAATTCAAGTCTCCGAATCAGTGGATGATTGGTGCGAACCCCAAGGCTAAGCTGGAACTGGACACAGCATTAAAAGTAACATCCGACAGTTTGCCTATTTCAAATACATGTACCCAAATCTGACCCCTGTTTAGGGGTAATTTTGGATACTTTCTACAGACATATAAATCCAAGCAAGCAGGATTTTCTAACGAAACCTCAATTATTTGAAGAAAAAAAATATCGTGTAGAAAATCACACTTAGTGTTTCTTCTTTTGTAATCCATACGTAATCTATAAATGTGCACGGTTTGGCTTTCAGCTAAAATTAGACATCGAAGACAGAGCAAACTACCCGGAGGATGATACAACGTGATCTCAAAAATAAGTGGTTACGTGGTTTTCTTAGTTTAAAAATAGCTCAACGTGCAGCATATATGAGAAATACTTGATTGTAATGGCAATCGAGGTTTTACTTTTCACATAGATGTAGGACATCAATAGACTTTCCACACAAATGAAGGGCATCAATAGACTCTTTACATAGATATTGGGCATCACTAGACTTTTCACATAGATGTAGGACATCAATAGACTGTTCACATTGATATTGGGCATCAATAGACTTTTCACATAGATGTAGGACATCAATAGACGCTTCACGTAGATATTGGGCATCAACAGACTTTTCATATAGATGTAGGGCATCAAAAGACTTTTCACGTGTGTATGATTGGGCATCATTATACCTTTTACATATATGTAGGGCATCAATATACTTTTTACATAGATGTTGGGCATCACTAGCCTTTTCACATAGATGAAGGACATCAATAGACTTTTCACGTATGTATGATTGTGCATCAATAGACTTTTCACATATATGTAGGGCATCAATATACTTTTTACATAGATGTTGGGCATCACTAGACTTTTCACATAGATGTAGGACATCAATAGACTGTTTACGTAGATATTGGGCATCAACAGACTTTTCACATAGATGAAGGGCATCAATAGCCTTTTCGCCTAGATGTAGGACATCAATATACTTTTCACATAGATGTAGGAAATCAATATACTTTTTACATAGATGTAGGGCATCAATTAACCTTTCACATAGATGTAGGAAATCAATATACTTTTTACATAGATGTAGGGCATCAATAGACTTTTCACATAGATGTAAGGCATCAATTAACTTTTCACATAGATGTAGGACATCAATAGACAGAATTTAAATGGATCTTTTTTTGATTGTTTAGGATATATGTTATATAGAGTTGTGTACTGACATCAAAGCTGCCAATCATCATTAGCTGGAAGCCATACATCTTTGAGTATTTCGCGCCTTTAATTCCAGAACACTGTAGTATGGTGCGGCTGCAGTGTTGATCAAAGCATGCGCTCTATCCGTTCTAGTGGCATTCTACCATCAATGACGCATGTTTGTCAGTTTTTCGCTCATGGGCTTCATCACATCTCTCTTCCCATGGCACAGTGAGCTCAATAGCTATGATCTTTTCCCCATGATTTGACCATAGAACTATGTCCGGTCTGAGATTGGTGTGGACCATACCAGGGAACCGGAGTTTCTTTTCCAGGTCTACACGCATCTCCCAGGTACTTGCAGAACTCAATATGTCCTGTTGATGTGTTGGCTTTTTGACTCTCCGAACAAAAGGGATGAAGCCAGCATTTGTTGTAGTCTGTCTCTTTTACCTTCTTTCTATGTCCAAAAAGTGGGCCAGCTGTCGTAGCACTCGGCCATAGCGAAAGAGATCATGTGTGAGAGCTGTCGAAGGCTTAAAGGATCTAGATTAACTTTCCAGACAAGATGCAGGATGGGTCATCTGTCATTTTCCGAAGGCAAGTTGACAGGTGTTGGCTCAACAGGAAGCGTATTCTGACAAGTTCCAGATTCTATATCTGGGTCCATGCCAGTTTTTTGTCGGGCACTGTCCACCAAATACTTCCTTGTCTTTCTAACTGCGTCAGCTTTGACGCTCTGGACACATCCTGTTCTTTCCTAATAACCTCTTGTACCATAGCTCTATTTATCTGGGCGTCAGCTGTTGACCACATGTTTCTATGGTGTATGCCAAGACCTTGTCGTGCTATGTTTGTAGTACAAACAATGTCCTGGTGTGGTAATCTGCATTGTGCTGCGTCCACGGCACGGCTCACGGACCACAACCTGTCTGTTTTCAGCTCAGTGTCAGCTGTATTGATACCGTCATCGGGTGAGTAATTTAAAGTCATGAGCAGTCGTACCTTGGCTACCTTAACTCCTCGACAATTTACAATAAAGGCATTTGAAATTTCCTGCCGAGGAGTACAGTCCAGTGCAGCTTGGTCGTAGTCCAAACCAGCGCCAAATGTTTGCTGATCATCCGCTATATGCCCTCAACTGTTGATGTTGCAATCTAGTACAACATCAGGAATTCAGTTTATATCCGGCAGTTTGCCTATATCTAATACACATAGCAATATCTTTCCCCTGCTCTGGGGACTGTGGGCCTAAACCCTGCATTAACTTATCCTTTAGTTTAAGTAAGAAAGGTTTGGTTGCATGATAGAAATCAAGGTTGGTCCAAACTGTAAAATAAAAACTTTAAGTGTTCGGGTGCATCTGTTCACGTGAGAAAAGTTCAAGCTTACATAGTGGCGTAAACTAGTTTGGGTTCACCCATTAAACGTGCCTTGATGCTAATCAGTAAAAAAATACTGCACAGCAGAAGTCATCGCTTTATAATGACGTCACTACACGCAAGCAGTCTGTTGAATAATAAAACCCTTATCTTTGACGATTTTAAATCGTAAGCAGGAATTCTACGCTTCTTAATTTTGAAATTTCTCACTTATAAGACACTAATCTACGCATAGTGTTTATTTCAATGCGCCTTCCGACAAGTTTGAAACACACAACGACATTACGTATGTATGGACCTTGAGTTAAATATCGTACTAACATCAAAATCGCTCCTTTATTTGCTCTTTTTTTCCGACTGACCGTTTATAGACGGTAACTGTTGGGTTTTCTCTTTATGTTTGGTGGCTCATCACAGATTTGTTCTTACATTTACATTTGGCTTGCTTGTGAAAACCGTTATCCTGAGCCTTTTCAAATGTTGGTATATGTTGTAATTGTCATAGGACTTGGCCATTCATATTTCCTTGTTCACTTGCTTAAATGACGTGATTAACATCAAGGAAATGATTGTCAATAGGAAGTTCTTCCAACAAAAATATTTACAGTACAGTGTGGCCATAATGTAATAGCCCGGCAGCTAGGTGTGGTTACCGCGCACCCCCACAACCGCTCCCCGCCCCATCCTTCCCCCGCCCCATCCTTCCCTCCAAGTCCCCCCGCTCCTTGACTTTTTTCTTGGTACTAAAATGTTCGTTAGGGTGTCTAGAAACTGAATTTTCAATGTACTCAAAAAATAAACTCATTTGAGCTATATAGAACTAATGGGTTCCATAGCAACCGTTGCGAAATTTTAATAGAATGGTATCTTTTTTTTAAATGATTATCACTTGAAAAATGGTAATAGAAGTTTAACAATGGTACTCAATTAAAGGTTGTTGAATAGCTATTATTATATTATGAAAATTTATACATTTTAATGAGACTCTTAAACGTTGCTTTTTTGTTGTTGAAAAGTTGATAAGATTCTTTTTGTTTAAAAGTAATGTTTAAACATATTGAACCGTTTCTAAAGTTGTACACTAGTCAACAACAAATGTTGGTCTAAGTTTCATATGATTTGGTTCGTTTTATGATTTTTTAAGATTGCTTAATTATTTTCGTCAAAAGTTTGCTCATTAAAGTTTGATGCACAATTTGTTTAGAAGCCTGCTTATAACTAACCATAACATTCAAGAATAATTTATGCATCGTTCCTGAAGTGATAGCTATCATTAAAACTGGATTTCAAATTATCAATAAAAAGAATATTTATAAAGATGAATTGGAATTTAAAAGTAGACTTATATTTCAAAAAGTTTATTAGATTATTTTTTTCATTAAAAGCCATATTCAAACCAAGCGATCAGTTTTAAACGTCACATAGACGCCTCTCTTAGTCTGACAAAAGGGGAATAAAGTTTTGCATCATTTGATCCATAGATTCGATATTTTACGAATTTGTTTTCAATTTCTGTGGATTTTTTCTCTTTGAATGTATTATGTGAAGTTGATGAGAAACCTGCTTGTAAACAGGTGTAATGTATTGTATTGTTAAAATCTAACTACAATATGGTAAAATCAGTTTTATACCAGGGCTTCATTGAAGACTATCACTAAGCCAAGATTTGAAATTACAAGTATGCAAACTAGTCCTCATAAATACTCATGAATCTTAATTAAGAGCTATTTCTTTTAATTTCTACATTTTTTGTTTAGTTACATTCTTACAAAATAAAGTTACTTTATTGTTGATAGTACATTTTTGTCATGATATTAATATCAGTATATTTTTACAGGTATTTTACTGAGCATAGTGACTTTAATTAAAATATAAATGAAAATTAAAAATTGATTAATAAAAGTATTAAGTGTTTTATGTTTGTTTTAATGCTACAGTTTAAGCAATATGTTATTACAATTGTGTTCAATAATCTAGATTAATACTTCTTAAATGCTTATTATACAAAGTAAAATATTAGGGATGGTCATACGGAGGGTGCGCGGTAACCAATCCAAGTTGCCGGAATATCAAATGTCTAAGGCGGAAACAAACACATCATCAAATAGCTGATTAAAATCACCGTCGCCCCGCTTCGGGCATAAATCTACGTATTGTTGTAATGATGCTCACTATTTGTCGATTTTAGAGTTTTGGGCGAAGTGCGCCTGTCCATTAAGTCTATTCCACGCCTTGTGAATGTGATGTGTAACCCGGCGCCTATTGCGCAACAAGTAGAGCATCAGACTTAAATGCAGACCATCGTGGATTCTGTACCAAGGTTGAGCTACATATAGTACTGTCTTTCAAGTTATATCGATATAAAATCAGTCTATATCAATATTGATATTGATCAATCCGTCGATATTTAAATAAAAACATTTCGATTTGTTATTTTATTACTATGCCCCAAACAAATAGTATCAAGATCCATAAGAAATCTCAGATATTTCACAAATATTCTGTGAAAAGTAGCTAAATAATTGTTAGATTATTCCGTTGGCAATGTTTTCTTCTTCATGAATCTTTCAGTTATTGCATGGTCGATTGACGACACTTTATACTGAAGTGAAGCTTTAAAAGTGATAATCGGACAGTTTGGACCAAACATATTTTCATTAAACATCTTAATATGGATTATTCTAGAGCTCAAAAGGGGGCAGAGTGGCACAGAAAAGGGGCAGGGTGGCACATAAAAGTGACAGGATAGTACAAAAAGGGCAGGGTTCTTTGTAAGTTTATAAGTTTATAAGTTTATAAGCATAATAAGGGTTTATTCATTTATGTTTCTTGTCCATATCAATGAATTTTGTTTCTTTATGAAGACATAATACTTGTAAATAAATAAAATACATAATTTGATCCTTTTTGATTTCTGCATTTGTGTATATAAGTTGGGTATGTCGTTCAAAATCTTTGTACATGTTATGACCATAACACATGCTTCTTACGCCGACTATATTGATGACAATACCGATATCATGGTGTTTTGTTTGAGAACGGTCAAGGTCACTTCTGGCTAAGTTGACACGTTTCAATCCACTTCAGGCATTGCCTTGGAATATTCAAGACGTGCCGACAAGAACAAAGGAGTGTCTCAGTAACTGACTGTCTGTGGATACTGGTGGCAAGACTAGCCGCCAACATCAATGCTGTCCCTTTAGCCCCGAGCGTTAGGAGGGAAGCCATTACTACCAACTTTAAAGTCTTTGGTTTGACATGGCCGGGGTTTGAACCCGCGACCTTCCAATCCGCAAACCGACGCTTACATACATATTAATCGGCGAGAACACGTCTTTCATACTTTTCATACTCGCAATTTTTCTTCGTGTTTTACCAGCGTATAAAGAAAAATGTTCTTAGTCATAATATTCCCCCCACCCTCGGTTTTTCTGCTGTTTGTCAAAACGCGTTGCATATAATATTTCTATTGTTCATTTTGAGTGTTTAACAGAATAGAGTTCAATTACTGGTCCACGCTCCTGTTCATTTCTAGCCTCGCTCGGTAGTTGTAATATACGATGAATTTGCGTAACCGTGTCGCATTCGGATAACAGCGCCAACAACGCCGAATCTAGCAGTGAATGGCCATGATTGATTGATCACATTTTAACCAAAAGGTAATTGGGCGGTCGTAAAAAGGGCAAACGGGCGCTGCTTTTTATTTAAAAGGTACATAGGCCCACGACCTCTCCACACAAAAAACAACTCCCCCACCATTTTTTTAAAAAAAGGAGATGGGCATAGGTAGACCCCTTCCAATGACAATTTCGTTTCACTAATTGGAAGTTGTCAACCTAAAACCCATACCTTCAAGACACCAAACCACTAAATTAATTACCCCACATTGGGAGTAAAACAGGGGTCCAATGTCGTACAGCTATAAAGAGGAATCTATGACAAATTATAGGCGGTGAAATTCACATACTAACATATTCACCATATATAAGGACCCAAAATACGAAATAATCGATCTTTTCACGCTATTTAGCTATGTAAATAGGTAACCGAAATTGGATACCTGATAGGAGCCCACTATTTAAGTCATGCTTGGGTAACATGACGGGGTCACGATAAAATACAAATGTATGTGCTGACCTTTAAATAAATCAGTTGTCAGTCAGTCTGTATGCATTTTTGGAGCAAAAGGGCGGGCCCTTAAAAAGGGCAGGGCGGGGCTTATAAAGGACAGGGCGGAACGCCCTTCTATTCCGCGCTAGAATAATCCCTAGTCTTAATAAACTACTGTTACCTGAACAGATCTCACAAAATACTGTTTATTGACACCGTTTGAAAAGTGAACCATAACGCTCAAATCGCCGTTACAAACATGTATTTCCTATCTGAGCCACGCTGCACAGTTAGCTACTTTTAAAATAAGAAAAACACGTGACCACTTATGTGAAGTAGATGTCTACTTTTAGCAGGAATCCCAATTGCTCTTATTTATATATTTGAAAAGAATGAACATTTTAAGTCTAAATTAAGGAGTTATATTGCCCTAAATCGAGATACTGTTAAAAATCTTCGAAGCTTAGACTAGAATATGAGGTGGGTTTTTTTCTACAGAATGTATGCACAAATATCCCAAACAGGGGTCTGATATTGTTACATGTATTAGATATATATGCAAACTGTCGGATACTAGCTTTAATGGCAAATTTTATATATAATTCCTTTAATAAAATGTTTCAGATCGTTGGCGAAACATTGAATTCAGATTAAATTAAAGACATTATACAGCTAGCAGGCACATAGCAGTTTCCTTATTCAATACAGGCTCAAATGGTCTGTTGTCTCACATTAATATTGCTGCAGTTTTTATATATTATGTTTCAGTTTAACATTACAACATATATGTCAGTGTTGCAGTTTTACATTACAACATATATGTCAATGTTGCAGTTTTACATTACAATATAATTGTCAGTGCTGCAGTTTTAAATTACAATAAATATGTCGGTGTTGCAGTTTTGCAATACAGTATATATGTCAGTGTTGCAGTTTTACATTAAAATATATATGTCAGTGTTGCAGCTTTGCATTACAATATATATGTCAGTGTTGCAGTTTACATTACAATATATATGTAGTCTCAAATATGTTCTGTATGACTTTAAGTGTTTTCATTGCAGAAACCATGTTATTGTTACATGAAAAGGTCTTGCAAAATGCTGCTTTTTGATGCCCTAAATCAGTGTAAACAGTCCTCATTGCAAACATGTATGTCCTATCTGAGCCACGATGCAGAGATAGGTAGTGGATTCAGTCTGGCCATTTCCCTGAATGGGACTTCTTTTGTGACAGACATCAAAACAAAGATGGCAGCTCGGATGACAGCTCACTATAGTATGATGCCTGTAAAACTTCAATTTGTGGGTGCTTCAAATTTTAATCATCTAACTTTAATTTACACAGCGCAGTAGTAACTCCGCTGTCAAACGATGCCTTTGTTTATGTTTTGTGCGAGCTACATTTTAGCATAATATTCTTCTTCCGACTTCCGGCGAACAAAACAATCGTGATTTCTGTAAGTATCAGTGCACCAGATACATCCGTGGGCAATAGGAACTCCTCGGGTATTTCCGTCCTCGGGACAATCATCCCTCTGATGTATCTGGTGCAATGATACTTAAAGAAATCACGATCGTTTTGTTCGCCGGAAGTCGAAAGAATATGCCTAAAATGTAGTTCGCACAAAACATAAACAATGGCGTCGTTTGACAGTTGTTTTGTTTGCTGCGCTTTGTAAATTAAACTTGGCTGATTTAAATTAAGCCATATACAAAACAATATTTAATCAACTTTTAACCAAAACGTTCTAGTAGCAGTTATATTGGAATGATGGGTCATTAAATCAATTATTCCTTTTTTACTGTACCTTGTAACAAATGAGAATAAGAGAAAGAGAGAGAGAGAGAGAGAGAGAGAGAGAGAGAGAAAGAGAGAGAGAGAGAGTGATAGATGGAGAAAGAGCTATGTATGTGTGTAAGAGAGAGGGAGAGAGAAAAAGAGACTGAAAAGACAGAAATAGGAGGAATGTAATGAGAGAGGGATGTATATCCATAGCATGATGATGTAAATATATAAAGATCCACTTCTTCTTCAACCATATATATGTATTATGACATTCGTATATTGTATGTAGAACTTGAATGAACTTAAATGATTTGTAATATGTGCCATCATGTTGCATAAATAAAAGATAAAAAAAACCACATTGCCTATCATTTATCATTTACGAACCGTAAACTTAATCAAATTGTCCAAGTATAAGGAGAAAATAAATAAAATAAAAAGAAATAAAAAAGCTAATAATATGTACTTGAAAACATTTTGTCACAACCATTTAAAAGCTGTAAAAATAAACAAAGAAGGATAGAAACATGTAATAAAACAAACAGTAAAACTGTTTTGTAGTCTTCTGTGACATATACTTCTAATGATTCTTGTGGACCGTTAGTGGGACATTGGCAAGCTTTTAACGCAAAGAGAATCTCCAACCAGTAACATACCACATTACGACTACAACTACCAAGCTCCTGCGCAGTAGAATTGCTACACATCAATAACTGCATTCGAATCACCTCGAGTTTTTACTTTCAGAAATAGGCCCCGGAGTTAATATGGGGAAAAAGTAGTCCCTGCAAGATGGCAACCAACTCCAAAGACCTTGATGACAGTCTGTTTTCACACCACTTTGCTAAATGGCACTGATACAGCAAAACTATTGAAAAGAAACAATGAGAAATAGGTAAATAAGGAAAGGTCCTATCAAATTTTTTACAGATAATTAAATTTTATCTACCAATAGACAAAGGCAAACAAGGTAAATGCAAATGTGACAAATACACAGAGACGAGACATAACACACATAAAGAAAAAAACATAAGTTACCGCATTGGAACGGTCAATCGGCAAAAGGGCCAACTGGGTTGCTTAAACCTGGTTTAAGACAGACACACACAGACACACAGACACACAGACACACACACATTCACACACACACACACAGACACACACACACACAGACACAGACACGCAGAGAGAGAGAGACAGGGACAAGGACAGGGAGAGAGAGAGACAGAGACACAGACAGAGAGAGAGAGAGAGAGAGAGAGGCGGAGAGAGATACAGAGGGAAAGGATTACAGACAGACAGAGATTTATTTCTTTTGTGATGTACAATAATAGCAAAATATGTTAACTACTGAAACATTAAATAAAATGTTTAAAATGTACGAATAATTTTTGTTACATAAAGTAAGAAGTAACCAAATAAGGTCAGTTCATATGATGTAAACTAAGGCATGTTCACTGGTGTAAAAGTCTGGTACAATTACGTAAATGACTGCTTATCCTCCCACCGCGTGAGTTCGAGTCCCGTTCGGGGCGAAGGACCTAAAGTGGGAAGGTCTTCCAGCTGACTTGCGGTGCGCCGCTGGTACAACCCAGACATGTGTTTGGGGTCTTCCTCCGATAAAGTAGCTGGACGTTGCTATAATGATCATAAATGGTCGCTGCAATGTATTAAAAATACGTAAATGCTATTATTAGAAACCGCGCTGACCTTACTGTATCGATTGGTGTGTTGTAGCCCTGATATGAGCTGAAAATTGCGTTTTAACTGTAGCGTGGACATTAAAAACACTGTTCATTCTTTGAAAAACTATAATTAAGAACGATTTTGGATTCCTGCTAAAATAGACATTGACGCCACAATAGATGGCGTGGATTAGCTAAAACATATGTGGTCACGCGGGTTTGTTGGTTTAAAAAAGCCAACTTTGCAGCGTGGCTCAAATAGGAAATACATGTTTGAAATGACGACTGTGACGTTATGTTTTACTTTTCAGACAGGTGCAGGACATCAATAAAAAGCATTTTGTGAGATCTGTTTGGGTAACAATGGTTTACTATGATGTTCAAAGAAAATATATTCTGGTCTAAACTGTCGGACACTACATTTAATACTATAACCTTTATTTTTTCGAGATTGATCAAATTTTATCAAAGCCTTTGAGGCTCTTTTTCGAACGTGTCGAATAGTTTAGTGTACAAATAAAAAATAATATATATTATCTTCAACACACACACACACTCAACAACAACAACGACGTTAAATATAGGTGTCATATGTAGATACAAGCATCTACTTTGTGTTTGGAGTTTTATTTTCTAAAGTGTTTGGAGAAAAGAAATCAATGCCGAACGTGGGTTGGGAAGGTTTTCTTGCTGACATGCGGGGCGCGGGTAATTCTACCCTGTCGTTCGTCTGGGGTCTCCCTCCAAATACATAGCTGGATGTCGCTTAAATGACCACAACTGGTAGCTGCGATATATTTCAGAAACAAAACAAAACAAACAACAATACAACATTCACTACAACTTTGCAAAGTTTAGTGTGTACTATATCTTTAAACTTCATTAGGACCCCGGCTTTTGGCGTGAGACGCTCGTTTTTTTCATAAATCAACTAACGCTCTCACGCATACCTCTCAGCTTTTCCGCCTTAGACGTGATACTCCCGCCGTCAAAAATTAACTCATGCTCTCACGCATGCCTGTCAGGTCACCCGCTTTCGGCTTGCGATTTTCTGTCCCAAAAAATCAACTCACCCCCTTACGCATACCTAGGAAATTTTAACGTACATTTTAAAGAAAAAGGAATCAACTTGGTTATTACTTGCTTGTGAAACCTTTATTAACCTTTTGTCCAGATACACTTCAGAACGCATCTCCAACATTTTATAAACTTTTTTTTCTTCACAGAAAGGATACACAGGGTAGAGGCTTACTCCTCTGACCAAGCAGCCTCTAACCACGTGGGTTCGAATTCCGATCGGGCCGAATTACTGTATTTTAGAAATTCTTACAAGTGACCTGCGGGGCGCCCTTATAAGTTGCCGCCCTTTTGATCATTTATTTTTGATAACTCATTGCGACCATTGTGTTTTCTGAGGCTTCAATCCCAGGTTAAATTTCAATATGCATCCGCCAATTGTACTAATTGGAATAAGCGTGACATTGTGTTTGATCGGGCGTATGGCTATATGTACATGTAATCTTCCCGCTGTGAAAAAGCTATGTGGCAGAATCAAGCATTGTTAAGCAAAATCTGTGTTAAGCAAATACTTTTAATAATGGCTAGACCATCAATGGTCGCTTACAATAAAATACAGTATATGTTGAGTTGCGGGCCTCTTCAATGGTGTTCTCAATAGACGTGAACTGGTGGGGATCTTACGGCGGGTCCCAGGAGCATAATTTGATTTAGAGGAGTGTTGTGAGTCGTGTCTTGGCTCTAATGTCTTTAATGATACTGAGCAAATCATAAATAGTGATTGTTAGTTGAACTTCCTTATGTTCAATATCAATATTATACCCCGTCCCCTTTTCTTCTTGTAGGATTTTCATATTAATGGGAGAAGACTGGGTCGCTCTATCTACTCCTCTAAAGGGTAGAGCTGTCTCTGTTGTCACTGGGGGGGGGGTGTCACCCCACCCCCCGTTTCCCATCGGTTAAGGTAGTAAATCCACTTCCCCTGTGGCAACAGGGACAGCCTTGGTGGTAGGCAGAGACTCTCTCTCTCCAGACAGTCCTCGACTTCGTCGGGGTCTGTCTCTGAGTGGGTGTCACTGCTGCTATCCGACAGGGATGATATTGAGATCGACTCATCCCCGTCAGACAGCAGGACTACATCGTCATCTATCACTATTTTTGTCACTATTTCACTTTATACTATTGGTATGGAGTGTATGCGCACGGAACCGTCGGCTTTTATAGGTTGGCGGCCGGATGGTTTAACCCCGCGGTCGCACCTTCCTATCACCGAGGGCCTCTGAGGTCACCCCTTGGGCACGGAGCACAGAATCTGGAAACTGCCATGTTTTCCGTCTCCTACGTGCCTCCAGAGTTTACCTTCCGCGTCCCTCACCAGGCGGTTTATCGGCCTTCCGGGGCCCTCCACCCTCCTCTGGGACTGGGGTGTGCTTGGGTTTTCACGGGGGCCTGACCTGGTGGCGGAGTGCGTACGCTGCTATATAGATGGGAAGAAGTGGGCGGCACTTGTATATTGGCTTTCTGCCCACTCATTCTCTTCTCATGAGCCAAGTCACTTTGGCTGCCCTTATATATAAAGGGCAGGCCCTATAGCTTGTTGTATGAGGGCCTTGAACATTGTGGCACACATGTTGGTGTCTGATGTGCATTGATTTATACCATGCCCCCACCCCACCCCACCCCGCATTTGGCACATTTTATTTGACCCCGGCATCTCTGGGATTTGTGTCCGAAGCCCTGGCACCTCAAGCATGTTAATGGAGGGGCTGCATACTCCTAAACAGAAAAAATTATGTCGGTTCCCCGCACTTTGACATGGGTTGGCAACTCCCTCCCTGTAAATTTCAGCAGAACTGCTGTGGATTCTCTGTCGAATTTGTTTTTAAGCAATATGCAGATGTTATGATTTGCTGTGTGACTATGGATGTGCAATGTTCTGATATTGTATCTGTGTTTGTGTTGGGGGGGGGTATTGTGGATAACCCCCTCACAGTGTGTTCCGGCAGTGAGTTCCACAGCTGTTACACCCAACCCCGCCAAAGATAAAGGTTTTCTCTTCAGGACGCCTACCAGAGCCTCAGCAGTCACCACCTCTAAAAGGTAGGCCCCTGACGCAAGTGGAAACAGGGAAACAGAGATGACACAATAAATGTCCTTGTGCAGGTGCAAGTGCCGCTTCATGTCTAAATGGGTGATATCCACCCCTTATCATCAGTTAATAGATGGAAATACAATTAAACAGATAAAAATAGAAAATGATGTAGAGTGTTATAAATGTCCACTTATGGACTATCTTAGTTATCAGATGTTTGGTAAAATTTATCACTAATTTCTATCGCAGTATTCAAAATATCACAGATGGTTATATGTATTTCTGTTTTCTATCAGGGTGTGTGTATTTATGTATATGTGGTGAGGTTATAGCTGTCAATAGTATTCCTCCGCTAGTGGGCTATAGAGCAGAAGGGAAACAGTTAAAATGGTTGAGTATACCCTCACCCTGTAAAAAAGACCAAGTATTATAGTAGTATAAATAATAGAGTGTTTGTTTGTGTTTTATTAAGATGATCTATGGGGACGAATTGGAATTTTGACCAAGCAAACACAACCTGAAATAAAGCCAATGGGGGGGGGGGGGGTACTTAACTTTTCAAAATGGAAATAGAAGAGTAATAAGATGGCCGACGGAAGTAGGAGTGGTACAGTTCTGTAGGCAGTTGCATTTACGTCTAGGTGATCTGCCCTCTAGCATCGGAATGTGACTTGCTCCGATACACGGGCTGTCTTTGGGTCAAGTCGGCGGCTCTAATCGCTGGGTCACCGACCAAAACATTGATTAAGACACTTATTAAAATAAGTCTGTTAAAGAATTCTCTTTTTAAAATGAATCTCAAATACACCAGTACATAAATTCAAATCAATAAATAATAAAAAGTCAGAATTGTAAAATAAATTTGATTTTAAAAACAAAAATATATGTATATGCAAGTTTGCATTTTCGTATGAATCGGTCTAGAACTAAACCAACAACAACTATCCATACTTTGGCCTGACGATCATTTACTCCATCACCCAGGCCTATTTGTAAGTTCACAGTTTTATTTGGCCACGTGTGCCACTTTGTATTCTTTGTTATCGAACGTATATATGAGCATTCTTCATTTACAAAATGGACATTCAATAAAGCCACTAAACACTTCAAATGTGTCACTCTTTTGTTGGCAGACAATGGATTTGAAGGGGCATATTATACTTCTTTGAAGCAAAGTTGGGATTTTTTGTCCTTTCAAAGATATATTTACGAATCTTTTGGGAGGGTATAATTAAAATTCTTTGAAAGATCGATTTGAGCAAAGAAAAGAAACATATAAGCCCGCACACATTCCAGTGTCACATATATGTCTCTGAATTGTGAAAACACTCCTTTATGAACACTGCTAGCTTACACCAGTGGGCTGTGCATTAAAAATATCGATAAAGCGATGTTTGTTTTCAGCTCAATTTTCCGCCGCCAAATCGGTTGATCCTATTTTGGTATGGTAATTTTTAAACGTTTACATAATAAAATGTAAGTACCAAATAGTTGACAACCCTCTTTTCGCATTATATTATACTTTACACAAAGTCCACAGGTCCGCGTATATATAATAACATAATTTGTTTCGTTGCTTGTTTGAATTTTTGAACTAGTGCATTAAATGGAATATCAGACTTACATGTATGCTGTCGATGCAATTGGTTTCGCTATATAAGATCGTGTACGTTCAGAGCGGAATGTCTGAGCTAACATCAAAGTTATATATCATTAAAAGTTTTCGCATCTAGGGCGTGACGAGTTTTCTCCCCTAAGAGTAGACCTGACAAACTTTCGACCTGATAAGACTTAAAGAATCGCCTCCCCTTCACACCAGAAACCACTTGCATAAACGACTGTAAGTGGAATAAGATCTGAAGAATTGTTTCCCTTGCATAAATAACAAAACATCGACTACAACAATAAGGTAGACAGAGTGAAGCCCCTTCTAAACGACAGAATATCAATTGAACCACTAAGGCCGGCAGAGTGTCTCCCTTTGTCTATGATGTTGAATGTTTCGCAAGTAGGTATACAATGCGCAACTAAAAGCATGCGTTCTACATCTGTTGTTCGTTATTAATGAAAAAACCAAGTTAAACATTAATCTGCATGACAAACCAAAATCCTAACTGAAACATGTCTGAACAAATACTCTAAACCAGTGCAGTTGCATTTTTGTATATGCTGGCAAAGGTTGTTCGAATTCAGAATGCAACTTTTGTCATTGTCTGGTGTACGAATGTTTCTATTATTGCTTGCTAGCTGATATCATAGAATACTGCTTGCCATTGTCAATATCATTTTAAAAATAATGTATTGCGAAAACTGCAGCAAGCAAAATTTAAAGAACAGAATAATAATGTTGGATCTACTCTTTATTTCAAAGGTAAAGCTCAAATATCTTTAAAATAACACCTGCTTATATTCATTTATTTTTGGAGGAGAGGTTGAAGGATCGCCATTAAAGGTGGTATACGACCGTGTCACGCAACCAAATTTTCATAACATGAAATGATCCCGTGAAATGCAGTTTATTGGTGTACATCTATGGGAAAAATAAAGCACAACACCATACTTGTCAATAGAAACACGTATTTCCTATTCGAGTTACGTTGCATAGTTAGCTATTTTGAAGCAAAAAACAACAACAACAAAAAAAAAAAAAAAAAAAAAAACACCACCACCTGACCATATACTTTTGAGCTCAAGTCACATGATCGTCCGGGAATTCAGCTCTGACGTCGATATCTATTTTTAGCTGAAATCTTCGTCGTGCTTATTAATAGATCGGGAAATTCTTCATTTTGTTTAACGACATTTACTTTCTAAAATTAATGTATTGTTATAAACAGTCTAACTTTAAGTAAGTTTATACATGAATTGTGCACAAATTCCCGGAACAGGTGTAAAGTATTGTTACGACTAAGGGCGTTTGTAACGAGACTGTACGGAAAAAAAGAAAATGAAAAGAAACTACATGATATGATTATCAATTGGATTCAATCTTCTTGTGTTATTTTTTTTTATTATTTTTAATGGTGGGGACATAATTCTTACTATGCAAATTACATAGTGTTACCTCCCTTGGGAGTTGAAAAATTAATTTGTTCATTCGCAATATCTTCGGCCCTTACCATACACGTTCGGAAAGGAACTCATAGGTCAATCGGAACTCCTCGGGTAATTCCATCCTCATGTAATGTAATATTACCATATTAATTAGTTTTCAATTAAATACTAATTTGTTTTAATTGGTTAGTTAAAGACATCGTGCCGTTTAATTGAGGTTAACTTAAGGAGGGGTACCAGGTGCTATTAGACAATGTATTCCCCGTACACATAGAAGGGGTGAGGTACTAATTATAAGGAGGTTAATGAAGAGACCCTGTCACCACAAATTGCTAAAACAACATGATGACAGCGGTGTATTCCTAGTATACATGGAAGGGGTACCAGGTGCTATTAGACAATGTATTCCCCGTACACATAGAAGGGGTGAGGTACTAATTATGAGGAGGAAGTTGAAGAGACCCTGTCACCACATGGGCTTCCCAGTGTCACTTGTTCTTGCGACTTCAAGAAGACAACAGCAATGGGTGGTAAGTAATTATATTTTTTATACATTATATACACATATATTTAAAAAAATGAAAAGGAAATATGTATGCATATATTAATTGTTTGTGTATTTATATAGTTCACTTAATTGATTCCCCTATAAAAGAATATCTACATGTAAAATTATGAAACTAATTAAGATATATCACCATTAGATTCTGACTATTTATGGAGTATTTATGAAATATTTCAATTTTATGATCAAGGCACCACATCAATTGCTTATTTTTTGAAAAGCTGACATTAAATAGTCTAATTTAACTAAAAGAGTTAATACTTTGAAAATATAGTTTAAAATATAAAATTTATACTTGATTCCCATATGAAACAATATCTAGATGTATGATTATGAAACTAATAAAGACATCACCATTACACTCTGACTATTTATGGAGTATTTATGAAATATTTAAATTATATGATCAAGGCCCCATGCAATATTACTAGTTAAGATCAGTAAAAACAGCAAAATATATTTACATTGTATGACCCAACTTTTATTGCTACAGAATGGACACATTTTGTAATAAAATTGTATTAATTTTCTAATATCAATTATACTTTGGGAAAAATACATGAAATTTCAAAACTAGTTAACAATCAACGAAAAGATGTTCCATAGTTCCATAATCATTTCTAGTTAAATTAAGAAATATTTTATTCATAAATATACATATAAATATATAAATGAATTTGGATTGAACAGCAGGCGAAAATAGCCTATAGATATTTTAATTATATATGATATATGATTGGGGCTGTCCTATAGATGTGCAATAAGGTTTTAAACATTTAAATTTATCCAGAGAGTCCAATAGTAGCAGAATATTGACGTTTATCACTCCTAAACAAAACCTAGATCCTAGAACTCAAAACAGTGTTATTTAGGGGCAAACACTTGGTGCGGGTATTACTGTCTAATGACAGCATCAAGTTTATTTTATAGTTCCCTCCATCAGAGATCAAGGTATAAATATTTAAAGGACTGATAGTGTATATACATTTCAAAGTTTTACATGGACATTTTACTAACTTCTAAAGATTATAGTAATAAAAGATTTAGTTAAATTAAAAGATTATGATAGAATTAAAGAAAAAACAAGAGAAAATATAAATATATATATACATATTAGTTATGATATAATAGGCTCAATAATTAGTATATGTGAAATACATTTAGCACAGTGTTACTCGAGATTATTGTTAATTTACATTATAAAATCTTTAAAATTTACTGTTTTTTTATAAATTTATGAACTTGGCCAAAAGATGACTTATTTTCTGAGAGAGAGAGAGAGAGAGAGAGAGAGAGAGAGAGAGAGAGAGACAATCATAACCATGTAGTACAAGATTAATATCTTTTGGTATGTCATTATCACTCATGTATCTAAACAGAAATTTTCTGTGAGGATTATAACATTGACAATGAAAGGAAAAATGAAATGAATCTATCGATCTTCATAGAAGCTAGTACCCACATCTTAAACATTTTGATGATTCAATTAAATTATGATTATACAAATCTGCATTAAGGTTACTTGAACAATTTCCTATCTGGCAATGGAGTATATTCAAATTTCTTTGTCCATGGTTGTATAATTTAGATTTTGTTTTATGCTAACAACAGGTATTAAAATCATGATTCTAGTATGATCTGTTAAAGCTTATAACAACTCATTCAAAAATCATGGTTTTACAATGATTTGATACAGGAAAATTTCACATACAAATAAGCTAATGGTTCATGACTCTCGGATGATCTGTTAAACTAAACATATAATTTTATGTCACATTAACTATATCGTTAAGCCAATATAATGTGAATTAGAACAACGGATCAAAGTCTTTCATAAAGTTGATAATAAAACAAAAGAAACGCCGTCTTCTTGTTTGTTAAAATTCGGAAATAAAACTGTTAGAGCTCTAGTTGACTCTGGTGCAGGAATTAGTTTAATTACCTATAGAGTATTTAAGAATTTGAAGCAACAACCGCGCTTGTCACCTTGTCACGTCAATCTACATACCGCCTCAGGCGACAGTTTAACAGTGGCTGGCAAAGCAAATATCAACTTTAAAATCAACAAATTAGTCTTGTGTCACGAATTCATTGTTGTCAAAAATTTAAATAGATCACTTATTTTAGGCCGAGATTGTCTGTATGAAAACGATTGTAGAATATATTTTGATTTAGGTTGCATTAATATCAAAGGAAATTATATACCACTTGAAGATGACAAAATCATTGCGTCAGTCGTTAGATTAAAAGACACAACTATCCTCAAACCAAGATCTGTAAATTATTTAATAGGTAAAATAAAAAGAAACCCGCATTTAGCAACTAAGGAAGAGTTCTGTAGTAGATAGATGTTATTTGTTTAAAGAACCAAATTTAGAATTACAACCAGCACTTATGAAGTTAAAGTCAGACGGATTAGTACCAATTTACCTGGCAGAAAGACCAATCATTCTGGACGAAAGACAACTGTCAAAAGACAGAAAGAAGCCAATTTTGAAAATACAGACATAATTCAAATCATAGAGCACAAAAATGTGCAAAGTTTGAACCTTTACTGTTGTGTGCCAAATAAAACAAAAAAAAAATGTCAGAAACTCTGACAGCATGCGATGGGGAGGCCTCTGAAAACAAGGAAATTGTGGAATTTCCCGAGATTCCAAGCCATGAAATTGAAGAAATACTCAAGTCCATTGAAGTAATCAAGCAGCCGCATAAGCTGCCGCAACAAGTAGAAATTGAGTGTCCTCAACAAATTCAACTGTCCTCAAGCAATAGTCTGAGTCATAAAGCATTTTGTCTTGGCACTGCAATGCTGTCTGGGGCCCAGAACAGTGGGGGCAGTTTTGTGTTTAACATTAACATTAATTCTCAGTTAGCTAGTTTACATATTGACAGGTACATGTTTTTGAAGTTCATGTATTTAAATGACTATTGGCAGTATTGGGTTGTGTTTTTGTGATAGTATTGTCAATGTGATAATTGAAATAGGGTCTTGCTGTGATTATTTTCCAGGTTTAGAGTTACATGCATATGAACATGTTTTTTTTATAGTGTTGTGATTATTGAGATTGTCTATGTGACATTTTTCTGATTTACTGTTATAAAAAAATGTATTTTAAATGTGATACTTGTAATAGAGATACGGGTGTAAATGTGATATTTTTCTGTTTTACAGTTTAATAATTATGTTTTTGTGATACATGTAGTATTGTTGATGTGATAATTAAGATAGAGGTGTCAATGTGATATATTTTGGATTTACTGTTACATTTTTATGATGTTTATTCAACAGACATTAATGATAAATCTAAGTTGTTACAATGTATAATTTGTTAAGACAATGTCAACTGTTATTTTCTTGCACTTTCAGAAAATAAAAAAAAATAAATAATGTAAAAAAATATTGTTTTATCAGTCCAATACAAAAACAACTAATGTATGTATACACCAAAACCATTCATGAATTAATACCTTTTCTTCTAAAAACATGACAGAGCTGTTATTGATAATGGTGGTAGTGGTGGTGGTTTTGGTGGTGATGTTGATGTATATTTCAAAGTAAACGAAAGATATATAATAAAAATGTTATTATATATTTAACTGTACAATAGGGAATATATTTGGACCATCATACACAGCTTGAAAAGTCATATTTGTTAAAACATAGTAAACAATATTAGTTAACACTTGTTTTGACGTTTAATCAATTAATAGAATTAAAAATACTTTAACTTGATATAATTAAAGGATCCAGAAACATGCAGTGGCTAGTTGCAACAGTAAGCTGCATCGCATTGAGCTAAAATAAAAGACAACTCTAGCGGAGAAATGTTACATCAGGCAATACGAGTTGTCTTTCTTGTTTGAACTTGCGTGTATACATCACTCATTTAATCAACATTTTTCTGATTGTAAATACATACGATTCGTGAATCTTTTTTGATTGATTCTTGATTGAAACGGGAACATTTTTCGTATTTTGGTCTTTTTCTGACAGTGATTTTTTTTCAGTTGATCGCGACATTTGAACTACTAACACTCAACTATATTTGCGTTTTACATTGTGGACGTTTATAGAGAATGGGACAAAAATAACAAAACAATAACAATAAACCTAGAAAACTAATGGTAATGATAGAATGCTCAATAATAAGACGGGTATCTTACACATAATTTCAAAATATTCTTTTTTATATTTTCCCCGTCTGTTTTCCAGGTAACGATACAAAAAGAAAGTACTGATTATAATTAACTATAGGATAGACAGTTTAAATGACTGACAAAGACTTCGACGTAAGCATTAAACATAGAAAATTTAATCAAAAAGCTTAGTATTTTTAAGCTTACATGTATGTGTTTTAACAACTCTACTCTTTTACCTGGTTGTTGGGGGTGGGTGGGTGGGTGGGTGGTGGGGGAAGCTTCACCAACCTCTCTCCCGCCCCCACCCGCTCCATACCTGTACCACGACAAACAAAGAAGACTTCTGGAAAAAGAAACGTGTATAGGTATTCGTTTAAAAGTGGGTGAGATTTAAAAATAATGTAAATAATGCAATGTCGTTGATTATCAACGCCAAATCAAATTATGTATCAAAACGCCTTTATCATTTAAATATATTAAATATTAAACACATGATATCAAAAGCTCAATCATTTCAATTATCGCCTTATTTTTTTCCCATTCAATCCTAACTATGTGCATTGAAATACAAGAAGCTCCCTTGTTAAGTCAGAGATGTGAACTTTATGTCTACTATTTTTATTACTATTTCTTATATTACTTTTATTACATAGCACAACTACTATCAGTTTTCGAAGTCGACCTACTGATGTTATTTGTGTAAAAAGATGCACCAATTGATCAATACACCCATTAAATAGTTTCTTATTAGGCCCTATTACGCTAGTGTGATACAGCTGTTTGAATGATGACGTCGTTTGAACATAATGCTGATCGTCTCATATCACTATTTCACAAATTATCGTAGTTAACATTTCGTAAAAATCTATATTGGCGACTAAAATCATGTGATAAAAAGAATCTGACACTCGTTGTCATTAAAACATTCATTTATAAAACTCGCCCAGGATAAAAATAGCCACAGGCTCGCTGACTATTAGTTGTCATGCACTCCTTTAATAAATGTTTGCATTAAATGACAACTTGTGACCCCCTTCTCTCTCTCTCCCCACCCCCATCTCTCTCTCTCTCTCTCTCTCTCTCTCTCTCTCTCTCTCTCTCTCTCTCTCTCTCTCTCTCTCTCTGTATATATATATATATATACAGGGTTATCCAAAATATCTGATACCATTTTAAATTTGTATAACTTTTTCATTTACAAAATGTTTTTCTTATTTTAAAAATTATTAAATTCATTAGGCTTCATAGTTTTATTGCAAACAAAAACTTCGGGACAACGTTGACGTCGTGCGACGTTGATGACGTCATTTTAACTTGCGTTGTTTATTCAAAATGGCGGCGTCAAGTCAGAAGGCTGCAGAAGCTGTTCAGCTTTATTTTGAAACCCGTTCACCAGTAACTGTCATACGGACAATGCATAAACGATATCCGAACGATAAAAAATGCCAAAGCTGCATTGAGACTATTAAAGAGATTTTAACAGACTGGATCAGTTCAAGACGGCCGACATAACAACACCGGCAGGAAGCGTACAAGAAGAAGTGTGGAAAATATTGCCGATGTGCAGACAATTGTTGAACAAACACCAAAGAGATCAGTAAGACAGGTTCTTAGTGATGTTACAAATAAATCAAGTTATGGAAGTGCGTATAGAACATTGCGTTTTGAACTAACATTGTTTCCGTATACATTGTCAGTTATGCAGCATTTGAAAGAAAGTGATGTGATGTATAGACTTGAATTTGCGCGATGGGCTGTTAGTCGTTCTGGGTATTTGATAGTGTGTGGTTTTCTGATGAGTCACATTTAAATGGGTCAGTTAATAGCCAGATATGCAGAGTGTGGGCAAGTGAGAAGCCAACTTTTCATTTGGAAACCCCGCTTCATGATGAAAAGGTGACAGTGTGGGCAGCATTAAGCTCCACTGGTGTATCGCCCCATTTTTCTTTGAAAGTGGCGGTAATGTTCAAACAGTAAATAGTGACTGATACCTTAACATACTGAAATGTAAATTCTTACCTGCGTTACAAAGAAGAAACATTGACATTGACAATATTTGGTTCCAGCAGGATGGGGCAACTCCCAATACTGCCAGACATGTTCTAGATTGGCTGCATGCAACATTCGGGGACAAGCTCATTTCGTTCAAGACAGACATAATCTGGCCACCGCACTCACCGGATCTAAGTCCATTAGACTTCTTTTTATGGGGATATTTACAAGACAAAGTTTTACACCCCATGGCCACAAACCCTTGACGATCTAAAAACAGCAATAAGGAGGGAAATGCGAGCGATCACCAAAATGGACGTCACATTGAACATATCATGTAAATAAATAAGTAAGTGCTATGTACATGTATCTGTTTTTAATAGCATAATTATGATACCAGTAAAAATTGTAAAGCCTGTATATTAATTTTGAATTCCATATCAAATAGTACCGCCAAAATTGACAAAGTTAAACAAATTCAAAATGGTATCAGATATTTTGGAACACCCTGTATAATTATATATATATACACACACACACATACACACACACACACACACACGAACACACACACACACACACAAACACACACACACAAACACACACACACACGAACACACGCACAAACACACAAACACACACATACACACGCACGCACACACACACACACACACACATATATATATGTATATATATATATATGAGAGAGACAGACAGACAGAAAGACAGCCAGAGACAGAGGTAGACAGAGAGAGAGAGACAGACAGACACAGAGAGACACAGAGAGAGGGGGGAGTGACACAGACACAGACAGAGACAGAGAGAGACAGACAAAGGCAGACAGAGACACAGAGAGTGACAGAGAGACAGAGAGACACACAGAGAGGGGGATAGAGACACAGAGACAGAGAGAGACAAACAAAGACAGACATAGACACAGAGAGTGACAGAGAGACAGAGGAGAGAGAGACAGAGAGACAGAGAGACAAAAGACAGAGAGAGAGACCCACAGAAAGAGACAGACAGAAGAGACAGACATACATAGAGAGACAAAAAGAGACAGACAGAGAGACAGACATACAGAGAGAGGGAGAGACAGAGAGGGACAGACAGAGAGAGACAGAGAGAGACAGAGAGTGACACAGAGAGACACAGAGATAGAGACAGCGTGAGACCTAAAAGACTTTTCTCCTCACCCAAATACGATGTGGACATTTTTCTTGATAACGTCGATACGTTCTCACAAATGGAGTCATAAATTAGGTCTAAAATACATCATCACTTGGGCAGTTTTATTTCAATAGAATTGTTTCGCTGTTTGCATTTGAGAAACACCTAAGAAAGTGCTAGGTTAGAGCGCTGTAAAACCGGCACTCCAGTCGGTCTTTTTTACGTTATATCTCGTCACAGTTCGGCTCTATTGTTTTACAACTGACAGACATATAAATACCTTCGTCCTGTGCCTTTTTTAATTTTAATATATGTTGCATTATTCATAGGACTTTGCCATATTGTCTTATTAATATGTTTTATTTGTTATTCTGTCTTCAATTAATTAGTTCTACAGGATAAATAGTATCTTTTTACTTTATCCAAAAATCGACCTGTTATCTGTTTAAATATTGTAATATGCAAACTCCGGGAGAACAAAATCACCAAATCAACATTACGCATTTTATTCTAAGCTTTAGCAACATCGCTTAATTTGAATCTTTCTTACTTGTGAGAAATAACTTATCGATCGGAAAATGAAACAAAACTACTTCGTGATCGAACGTAATGAAATCCATCTAGTCGACTTTCGTGCATTAGTGAAGCATGCAGTTTGTTAAAAGCAACATTTGAAAGCCGAATTACATGTCAAGTTATATATGCTACCCACACTTTTGTTTAGTACTTGTATTTATAGAATTAAATCAACTATTTGAATTAAAAATGCAATCATGACATTGCAAAGAGGCAAAACGGCATTTGAGGTGCACAATTTATACACTGCAACTGGCAGAATTGGCACCACGTACGGGAGGCTATGTGTTCGACCCCGGCCCGCGACATACAAAAAATGGTAACGCTCAAGCAAATATAAGGATAGTTTCACGACTGGTTGGCCCGGTGTCACGATAATGTGACTGGGTGTGTTATCATGCCAGGTGTTGACGGCATGCTATACACAGTGAAGGTAGCACTATATCTGCTTTAGGTGAACATCGTCTCCAGGAAACTGAAACACTGTTGGTGGGAAGATAAACCAAATAAACAAACAACCAATGAAAGCAACCTGTCCGTCCGACATTTTATTAAAACAGAATTAGTACAATTACTTTTTATATGAACCGTTTTTACAGATAACAAAGAAATGTATATTAAATATTTGATAATATCCAATCAAATGATTGTATTCAAAACTCCCGGGAGAACATGCGGTCTGAAATACTTTCCTGTTGCGATTTACGCTGAGAAATGTTCAAAAGCTTCGTGTATTTGTTATATACATAATAACCATTTTAGAAACGAGTTCATTCGTATTTACTTGATCTAAGTAGTTGTTTTTAAATTTAGTTTTATGTGCATATAAATCTTTTTTATTTGTAGTGTGTTATATTGTTAAACAAGCCCAACACTTATTCTATCAATCAAAAACGCTTCATTTGTAATAATTTTGACCCTTACAAATATTACAAAAATAGGCTATTAAATTATACATTACACCCTTGTATATTGACGTTTATAAAGTATTTCTAAAGGTACGTAAACACAGATTTTATAATTAATATGCATTTGTTTTGAAACTTACTTTGGATTTCGTTTAAATACTTTGCTTTTAAATAAAAACGAATTTCAATAAATTACTTACAAAAAGTTATAATTGAAAAATAATTGTATGGTCCACGTTTACATTAAATGAATGCATATAAAACCACTTTTGTCACAGAAATCTGGGAGATTTCACGTGATACCTGTCATATCACAGTGTTTTACATTTAGTTTAACCTCGACACAGTGGTCACGGATCTTTTTGTTAGTACATGCACAAGCCTATATCACCATAAGAACAGATGGCCTGCAGTCCAGTCTGTGGACGTTGTTATATACTATTCTTTTATAAGTTTATTTTATTCTCTATTCTTACATATTAACAATATTGAATACTTTGTTTTTAACGTTCATTCAAGTGTACTTGTGATACTGGTAAGCATTATGTTAAAAATAGTTTAATTTTAATCATTTTTCTACGGAACATTTTATATTTATTCTTAAATCGCGAGAAAATTGTTTCCTCAACAGTTCTGCATAAAACGCGACGTAACGTGTATAATGGAGACGGGGTTTACAGTTTATATGACTTAAAAACCTGGTATACCTGGCTGGTCGTCTTATTGAAACACTTGAATGTATATCTAGTAGATATTATCTACACTTTCTACAAAAAAGCCATGTTTTTGAAGCGTTCAATTGAACTCCACATAACCTTGGCGACATTCTAAGTAAAGATTAACCATTCTCAATTAACCCATTCCACAATGAAAAAAAAAATAACTTAAATAAACAAAGGAAACTTGATATCAAAATACTTTTGAAATGTTATGCCCAAAATGCCACATAATGCATTTTGGAATTGATGCGATACTAGCGATACTAGGGACTACTTCTTATTTGATTTTAGCCTATTAAACCACCAATATAGTTGGGAATATATTTGTTGTGAACACTGAACTATTGTCGAGGAGCCGTTTACTAAAGGCTGCCTATTCACCAACTGAAAAGTATGTTCACCAAGCATTAACTAAGCATTTAGATCGCCATTTCCAATGGTATTATTTGTATTTAAATCCACGACAAAAGAATTAAGTTTAATTTAAGTTATATTAATGGTTGTTCCACTACTGCATTTTTCACCAGATTAACAGGTTTGCACAAGTTTGTACTTTCTTGGACGATTACAATGCCAGAAAAAAGTTTACAAACCCGGAAGTCATTTGTTTGTTTACTTCACTGCTTCAATTCGATCTTATTCAATCAATAACTTGTATTTGCTTTGTATTGCTTTTGCGATGAATACACAGGTCGTTACGACAAGATGCAAACGAGAAATTTAAGCCATAGTTTTGGACTTCCACTGTTTGAAAATTTCTATTCACTCTCCAGCCGTGTCCTAAATAGATGAGACAATATAGGTAGTATTCGTGTCATTGACGTGCGATTGCACAATTGATCTACAAAATAACATCGATAATAATCTGCATCATATATCATTTGAACAGAAAGTCCTCGGCCAATTACACTTATACTTACAGAACGTTATCATTTATTATCGATAATTTCAACAATTCTTAAATTGTGTTTCACAAATTTATATGTATGTTGGCGCATCTATCTTTTCTATTACAAAATAAACAATTCTTTCGTGTATGAAAAATTATTTTAATACTATTTTAGGAAATTCCGTCAGTACGTTTCATCAATGATACATTACTCTTTGTCCTATGTTTTAGATTGCTCTAAAATCGTTAGAAGCTGTTAATTTGTACAAGTAATTATAGCATGTACTTCATGTATATCTTTAATTCAATGTCTCGTCGCAGTTTATATGTCTAATTTACATTTAAATTGCGTGTTAATTGGCGCCCTCGCTGGAGTTATCATATAAACTTTTAAACTCATTTTAATCAATAAGGTTCCTAAGACTTATAGAGAATGGCCAATGTATAATTTAGACATTTAAGCAGTACTATATACATTCTGAAATACCGTGTTTCAGCTGACCACGGTCAGCATATTGATTATTCTACGTTATTATATTCTTTTTTAACTATTAATTAAAAATGTATCACTAATTAATTTCCTATATAATATTGCGTGTTTTGTAAAATGTTAATAATTAAGAAATATAACAATGCGAATGAAAATAAATGGTGTATTTGATCGTATTTTGAAAACGCTTGGTATCTAGAACTTTACTAGATGGGGAAATGTGTCTATAATCACACTGAGTTACCATTTTTTATTCTTCATTAAATACAAACGTAAGTCCCATTGAAACACTTAACAACCACAACAAAAACACCATTTAAATACGCTATTTTGTACAAAATTGTAAAAATAATGTGAACCTTGTTAACATATCCGATAGCTTTGAAAATCAAAAGTAAAGAAAAATCCACAAACGTCTATCCATTTAATATATGTCTTTCATCCCAATATGCCTCATCAGTGCCGATGGTCTGGGTAGATTTAGAAAAAGAACATCAACGCTCATCAACCGCTTTTCTAATTTTGAGCGTCTCAAAATACTGTGTACTGAAGTACTAATATTAATATCATAATGTAATTTTGTGTCCAAATGAATATCCTTGACCATGAGAAGATTACATGATCCATTAAATTAAAACTAAGTTTTTGCATTGATAATTTGTCTTTAAATGGATTTTAAAAAATGATTCGGTTTATTGCCGCAATTACTTGTTGCTTCATAATTATGCACTATTATGCTTAGTTTTCAACTCATTTTCTAACATATATTTATAAATTCATTACATAATAAAAGTATATGACAAAATCATACATGTATGAGCATTGCAACATATACCAGTCCATGGAAAGGCACAGAACAAAGTTATTCACATAAAAGACAAAAGTAAAAGTAAGAACAAAAAAAAGGAAACCAAACAGTTTCTTCTTTGGAACGGTCAGTCCGCAAAAAGGACCGACTGGGGTGCTTCAACCGGTTTTACAGAGCTATAACCTCGCACTTCCTGAGGGGTTTCTCCAATGTAAGCGCAAAACATGATTACTGATTTAGTTGTGCTGGTTTTGAGTTACCTATAATCAAAGGTTGTATCATAAGTAAGCAAAACTAGCAATAATTTCCATGTTGTACAAATATTATTGCTCTGATTATTTGTAATTGTCACTCGTGTAAATACATTGTACTTGCCTATATAAACCATATTTCAAATGTTAGGATAGGATTGGGATTTGGCGGCATTTTTGCCGATATTGTGCAGCGACATTTCTATCATTATAGCACAGGGGCACTTATAAGGTACCCAGGGACTGAACCCGGCCGGTCCATTATACTGACACCGACGAGTCAGGCGTATTGCTGCCCCGGAGCGTTAGGAGGGAAGCCACTACTACCAACAAAGTCTTTGGTTTGACCCGACCGGGATTTGAACCCTCGACCACCCGATCCGCAAACCGACGCTATACCACTTGAGCTATTGCGGACGGTCAAATGTAATGATATAATGCACTTTATAGTACAATAATATTAAATATTCTGGATACTTTTGCAGCCATTAAATCGATATATGCAGAGTTTGTGTACACATTGAATGTGCGGTGTTACATAAATGTGTACCGTAATTTAATACTTTTGTGACTTATAATTTTATGTCATTGTTATTAGGAAAGATGTTGTTTTCTTGTTTTGTTTTTGTTTTTGTTTTGGATATTATGACGAAACAGTTTCCGTACTATTTACCTTAAAGTAAAAATGTATACCTTTGGCATGATAACATGAAGTGGGCGTGTCATGGTTGTAGCAGCCTTTTCGTTCAATTATTGTCAAATCTTCAAAGTTAAAGAAAGAAATTATAATTAAAGCCTTTGATGTACAGCCTAGTTGTGCAGCCATCTAATCGATACCCGCAGTGTCTGTGTATAGACTGAATGTGAAGTGTTAATTAACATGACTTGCAGTATTTAATTCACACTTTCACCATTAAAATCAAATCATTTTAATGCCGTTCAAGTGTGTGTGTGTTTTTTTTTTCTTCATTTAAATTATTATGTTTGGGCCTTTGTAGTAGGGTTAAAAGTACACTTGTTAGAAAATAGTCATAAATAAAAAATACCGCGTTTTTTCTTTAACTGAAATTGGACACAAAATGTGAAAATCTTGTCTTTCTTTACTTTATCGAAACGTATGGTAAATTATTTTATTTAACAATGTGTTCTCAAGGAACAACAAAAAGCTACAAATAACCATTTTTAAAAGCAAAGATACAGTAAACATGTACAGTTTTAATATCAAACACGAAAGCGATCATGCGTGCCAATCATTTTCTCAAATTAAGTTACCTATAGCCTTATAAAAGGAAATATGTATTGTTCGTATTGAAAACACACAACTTCAGTGTTATCAAATTATTCGAAAGAACGCATCGAACGAAAACTTTTTTGTGATACAACATAAGAAAATCTGTTTAATACCCTTTCGTGCATTTATGAAACGTGCGGTTTGTTTAAATCCACATTTGAATGCAGGAGGACACTTCAGGTAATAGATACCACCCACAGTTTATAACGATACTACCAATCCTTGCTAGTATGTTCACATTTACAGAATTCAAATTACTATTTAAATTACAAATGTAATCGGGACATTCCAAAGAGACAAAACAACAAAGTAAGTCAAGAATTTGAAGCAACTTCTTCATTCGATTTTTTTATTTAAAGAGAGTAAGGGGCTTTTATTTATTATTTAAATTTTTTTACAGAGTTGCGTATTCCCTTAATAAAGTAGCTACCTTGCAACTACGTGCAATCCTGGTTGATCTTAGGTTTAAATAGTCGTATTTCAATAACAGTTATATATCACATGTAAAGAGTGACAACCGATTTTTCTTCATTGTTCTTCAAACATTTATTTTATTTATTTATTTTATTAATAACAAGGTAATGTCACCCACAAAACTCAGTCACCGTATTACAACATACTAGTAAGACTCAAAACCGATGTTTTCTTCATAGTTTTCAGAAGGTTTAAGTTCTGGTCATTTGTATTTGAAAACTGTCTACGACACTGCGATGAATGCGTGCTATCTTAATTGTGTGTTGTTTTTGGTTTGTTTTGTCATCATTAAAATTAATTTAAGAATTGTTTCCGTTGTTTGTCACACTCGTGCTTCTTGAATACGAATCGCCGTGCGTGCAAATTAATGAAGCGCGATAGAGATTCTTGGACAACTGAATGCAGAGAGACTCGCGTTCATGAAGCATGGTAGTCAGCAAAAATGTTATTTAACCATAATATTTTCATGACACAATCTTAAAAGTTCAAAGCAACAATTATAATTGTTCTAAAAGACCTGCTTACCCTTAGAAACAATTTAATTTCACAGCATTTCTCTTTCGTTTGACAAGGCTTCTTGACTTTTTCACCAGAAAATAATTATTTTTTTATCGAAAACATCGTCCAATTAAATGCATTGTTCGAGGTAAAGTCAATAAAATTCAGGGATAAATCAGAACAAATTATATTTCTTATTAAAGATTAAATATTCTGTTTTACATCAAAAGCGGAAAATGGTTAGAAAACAATCACGAATGGCGTCAAATATTTATATGAGACACAGATAATTTAGGCTGTACATTTTTTTCCTGTAATTAAGGTGCATGGAAATTAATAATGTATGTTCGGCGCCGCCTATAATCCATGAGACATGACCATATTGCCCAATAGTACACAGTCATTTCAGAATTACATATGCTCTTCTATGGTGCATTAAAATGATTTCAATTTAATAAAACAAATTGGAAACGACAGGTATACTATGTATTATGACTGTTGATACTTTTAAATGCAAACGGTTGCTGTATAGCTGTAGTTTTATGTACTAACAATGTAAATAAAATTATTATTTGCTTTGTTGCATCAGTAAAACTTCATGTCATTCTGCCTCGCTTTCCCGGACCTCCATTATCCACAGAGCAATTCTTGTTGCTCATGGCCGAGGGATTAAGGTTGCTGGCTTGTTACGCCTCAGCTCATCGCGTGAGTCAACTTCCGGTTAGGACGACGAAACTTTTCACGTGAGTGTGTGGGGCTTGGGCTCAGCTCTAGTGATTCTAATCACTCAAACATATGAATTGGGTATTCCAAATGATACTGTGTGAGTGAGTGTTTTATGTTTATATAATAGCAACTATTAGTGGTGACATTTAAAGGTCTCAATTCTCATTCAGTATCCATCTGTATATAAATGAATAAAGAGGAAAAGAGAGAGAGAGAGTTAGAGAGAGAGAGAGAGGAAGGGAGGGAGGAAGAGTAAGAGAGAGTGAGATGGATTACCGTTCTTCGGCAGTTTAAGTGTCAACAACTCCCGTAGAGAGAGAGAGAGAAAGAGAGGGGGAGGGAGAGAGAGAGAGGGTTAGAGAGAAAGGGGGAGAGAGAGTGAGGGAGGGATTAATCATTCTCTGGCAGTTTAAGTGTCATCACCTCCCGTAGAGAGAGAGAGAGAGAGAGAGAGAGAGAGAGAGAGAGAGGGGAGAGGAAGGAAGGGAAGAAGGGAGGGAGGGAGAGTAAGAGAGAGTGAGATAGATTACCGTTTTTCGGCAGTTTAAGTGTCATCACCTCCCGTAAAGAGAGAGAGAGAGAGAGAGAGAGAAAGAGAGGGGAGGGAGAGAGAGAGAGGGTTTAAGAGACAGGGAGAGAGAGAGGGAGTGAGGGTTTAATCATTCTCCGGCAGTTTAAGTGTCATCACCTCCAGTAGAAAGAGAGAGAGAGAGAGAGAGAGAGAGAGAGGGAGAGAGAGGAAGGGAGGGAGGGGGAGTAAGAGAGAGTGAAATAGATTACCGTTCTTCTGAAGTTTAAGTGTCATCACCTCCCGTAGAGAGAGAGAGAGAGAGAGATATATATAGAGAGAGAGAAAGCCATTACAAATACAATTGACCCCCACCTTTGGCGCATTCTGGTTTGCGCATGTTGTAATTGCCAACATCATAACAATTGCCGAACATGTTTGTAATCAGTTGCATGCCGCATGTGCTTATTTAAAAAGAACTACATAAAGCTTGCATGTAAACAAATCAATATGAAGAGGTAGAGCATTAGACTGTCATGCAAGGGTTCCAAGTCTAAGTTAATAAAAAACTTAGCTTTTTTTCTTGGTTCCTATACCAATTTGATCTTTTCTTTCGTCTTCAATCGCCTGCATTTTAACAGCTCCTAAAATTATCGAGTAAAAGTTTAATATTACTTTTTTAAACCGTGTACAACCGTAATAGGGAAGGTCAAACTTAGTTGCTTAGACTATTATGGCTTCAACTTTAAGCACAAATCGTATATAAATAAGAATTAAATAAGAATTTAAACCTAGATGAGTCTTTCATTTTGCTGACGTTCATGTTGCCTCCCTATGATATAAAGGCTTATAGCATATATTTTTGTAGAGTGCATAGGTATATTGATATCTTTTAGAATTGAACATTTAATTAAAGGGAGCATGCGTTATTTTTCGACTTCGTTCTTTTTCATCCCGCATCTTATACTTACATGTAGTTCGACCAGACATCGAGAAGCGGGTCTCGGAAATCCGCCAATGAAAATAAGGATTACGTTTTAAAGGTGGTATCCGACAGTGCTTATTCATTGATTTGAATTGGATGAACATTTAGGGCGCGTTTTTCGTGGTAAGTACTGTCTAGCAATGACGTTATTGTTAAAATTCGTCTTTATTTAGACCAAATCGTAAGTCTATGCAGCAATTATGAACATTTGCCCCAAACAGAGATAAGGTTTTGTTAATTGTAATTGATATGGGCAAACTGTCTGATACAACCTTAACACAAAGAATATAAAGGGCTTTTTATGGTAACCTTCGCCCATTTAAATGTAGTATCCGACAGTTTGGACCCAACATTACGTTTCTCAAATAACCAAAAGAGTTAATTGTTCACTGACAAGGTCCTGCAGAATGTCTTAGATCTGTGTGAACAGTCAAGCGTAAATCATAACTCGTCATTACAAATAGGTTTTTCCTATCCAAGACACACTGCAGAAATATCTATTTCTAAACGTAGAAAACCACATGGCCATTTACTTTTGTGACCACGTTATATGGTTATATGATGAGCTTTTTGTACAGTTGGAAAGAATACATATTCAGAGTGATATTCTTTTCGCGATTAGTTCTTACGATTCAGTTAGTGTTCAAAATCGTATTTATTAAGACTAATGTATGGATTTATACAAAAGGTCTTTAACATACATTTGAGAATAAAAATTCTTGTCTAAGATTTTAATTTTGAATCCTTCATTTAACAATATATTGCATATTAAGACCATCGATTAAAAGTCAAATTAATAATAATGCGATGTATTATATTGTGTGGCAGTATCAGACCGTTAAATACTTGGAGACTGAGTCTGGAGTCATTTAGAAGGATCCGATTGGTTGGTTTTTAAATGCAATTCCATTCCAACCAATCAGATGCTCGACATTGGGTTCAGGTTCAAGCAGAAAGGTTAGAATATAATATGGGTCTCTGCATGCCTATACATAAAATCCTCGAAGACCTGCAAAACACAGCACTGGTCTTTCTGGTAACTGCAGTGGAAGGGGGACTCGGTAATGGTAGAGTCGTCGATTTGTAATTCCTTGAAACCGCGTGAGTTCGAGTCCCGTTCGGGGCGAAGGACTTACTGTGTGTTCTTCTAGCTTCTGACCAAAAAGCTTGACGTTGCTATACTGATTATAAATAGTCGCAGCAATGAATGTCAAAAAAACAAAAAACAAAAAAAAACAACAAAAAAACAAAACAAAAAAACAAACAAACATGCTTTGTATAACCAATACAAAATTTCTTAACTATTTGATTTTAGCCAACTGCATAATAGGTTATAATATATACATGTATTTGTAAAGACTTGGCAGCAAAAGAAAACAGTAGATCCTCAAGTTACAGTTTCTTGCTGAAGCTGGCTAGTCGGAAGCTCTACTTATGTTCCTTGCTGAATGAATTCGTGCTGAGCTAAAAGTAAACAAGAAGGATGGTTTGTGTTCGTACTGGACCCCGTTGTTACATGATACCTCAAATGACAAAACATTACTTACGCATTTATAAGGCTTAAAACTCTAAAAAAGTTACTGAATATTGAAATTAAACAGTATCAAAAGAAACTTCATTATGCTAAATGACGAATAGAACTTAAAATTTAACAACAAAAAAAAACCCAACAAAATAATGTGGTCGAACGTTTGATACATTTTTTTGATTTCCTTTCATGCATTCATGGAACGCGCAGTTTGGTCAAAGCGACATTTAGAAGCTGAATAACATTTCATGTAATTAATACCACCTCAATTTACTTAAAAAAACTGCACACACTACTTAATCTGATACTTGCTTCAATAGAAGTCAATTTACTATTCAAATGAAAAATGTCAATGTGACATCCCAATAAAGGCAAAACTTCAATTTGGGATCATAATTTAAAGCTTAATTCAGTTTGTGGAATGATGCACCCGGAAATATATTTTCCCCCTAAATACTAGAGTATCTATAAAGTGAATCGGGAAAATATTAATGAAATAGAGACAAAAAACAACAACAGCAATCAAACAGAGAATGGGGGTCCTTGAAATATATAAGGACCACATTTTCACTGGTCAAATATTCAAAACCACAGGAAAACAAGTAAGAAAAGAAAAGTAGTCCTTTAAAAAAAAATAATTCTAATACAAAATAAGTCTAGCAAAATGGACCGGGGCTTTAAATACTTGTGTAATTATGTATTTACTTAAATTGTATAAAGCTTTTCGTTGTAAAACGTTGCTGAAAGTTTTGTACATTTAAAATACTCTTCATATCCGGAGGAATAAAAGATAAAAGAAGGTTCAAGATTTTTTATAAAAAAAATCCCACAAAAACAGGGATGGATCCAGAGTGGGGATATATGGTATCATAATATTGCAAGATTAAACCAGATATATACTCATTTTCAAGATTTATAAGTAAACAAACTTAATAAACCAGACGGATGTTCCATAGGACACTTGTGTAACCGGCAACCCAGCAATTGTGAGAGAAAGGGGGATTGTGTTTTCAACATCACCCAAAAGGGATAAGTAAAAAACGACGAGCATGTTAGAGTTCTTGTGCACTGCACATCCACATCCCATAAGCTGACCTTATTCCAAGTTTGGAAAAAAATAATGGAATTGTTTTTTAGTAATGCTTTATGGACAAAAGAGTGTGATGCTATTGCCCAGTGCTCCCTATATGTCTGCCACGCTACACAAAAATATTTCTTTTTTTCTGCCAGAGCACACAAAAACCTCACTCATCTTATATCTGGGGTCTTACACAACACAGCAATATTAATATAATATTACCCTAAGACTGTCATTAACCTATAACCTGCTCTGCGCAAACTGACCCAGCTTGGGCAACTAGTGTAGATCCCATTCAGACAGCTTGCACTGAAAGCTGTGTGATCAGGATCTACTCTACTTGCTGTCACAAGCAAGATATCAGGATACCGTTGCATGTAGTTGTGAGCAAATGCAAATTGTAACTTTGTATTGCTTGAAACAATAAATTATGCATTAAAGGTTTAACACTTAGATCTAGGATCCTCAGAATGGATGTGAAGAATAATTTCCACTTGTTCAGGTTTGTTTCTCCACGTACACGTCAAACTTCTTATTTCAAGGCAATGGTATTCAATGAATACCTCACCATTTTAACAAACACCACAAAACATTTTTTTTTCCATTTATAATGAACACAGGCCAAATATTTCCCAAACAACAAGTCACTGATCTCATTTAGAAGCACTTCTGACACTGTAACACATTTGCACTATTAAAAACACTATTTCATTACACAACAACAGAAAATCACCAAATTTTCATTTTTCTTTTAAAAAACCCACACAAAGACAAAAAAGCTCCAACAAACACATACCCAATCATTTACAAACCAATAATTCAAATTTTACTTCATCCAGTTCACATAATCAGTAAAACTTTCCTGTTGTAATACACATAAACATAACTCCAAGCTTAATAAAGATGCATAAGTCAATAAATTAACTATGTTCACTAACACACTGATTTAAAGTCTTCATTTACATCTAGAAAACACATATCAGTTTCAAGATTGCACTTGCAAAATGCAAGTAATAACTATTAATACACAACTTTGGGCCTCATAACATTTCACTTTTATCAACACTTCAAGACATCATTATCACCGGTGTATAACAACCAAGATAAGGGCAACACATTCCAACCACATTTTGAAATTACAATTTGTTTCCATTTTAACCATTATTTTTTTTCCAAACCGGTTCAAAGTTGTTTTTTCCATATTAAAGGTTGCGATATCTCACTTATTAGTTGACATTATACTTCTGATAACACTTTCTACATCTGTAGCCTCATAAATTTGTCCTTTTGCAGACTTTCCAAACTCACTACTTTAACTGTAGTGGTAGTACATTTATCAAGACCAGGAGGAATAACTCCCTCTTCGCCACTTTTCTCATCAGGTACATTAGAGTGATCTCCCTTGCCAAACTTTTCCAGGAGTTGTGATAGGAATTTGCACTGGTGCTCCTGCTGTAGTGTTCAGCATGCGTAGTATTTGCTTTTTGGAATATCAATATCATACATTTTCAGTAGCATTGCAGTCCTGTGAAAAAATCATGTGACCGCTTGCATTTTTCATCCAACTTACAATTGCCATTAACAGAATCTTCACAGATATGTAAGAAGAAACAGAATCGTGCATCACCCCAGTCTTTCTTTTTGCACCCATGAAAATTGTTGTATAATTTGCAGATTGCTGGCACTCTAGGATTGTAATACTCCTTTCTGTCTAAGGCTTTAGCTTGTTCACTTGTTGCGGTTTGGTCAATATTTTCATGAGACATATTTTTTCACTTCCTTTTGCACCCTTTTTAGGGTTTAAGTTAGACTCTATTTGGATCCAAGCCAAGCTTTTGTAGCAGTGCCAGAGGTTGCGTATCATAAATGCTGTGTGATCGTAAACAGTTTACCTTTGTACAATTGCCTTTCATAAAATCGAGGCACCAATGCATTGAATGCCAAATTTCATCATTGCCAGTTTTGTCTATCTTGTAACAGCTTTTCTCTCTATTGTAAAACCGGCAGATGCTTGGTATCGTCTCCAGTGTTCTATTGTTTTCATCGCACAGGAATGATATCAACTCCTTTCCAGTCAGTCTGTGAAGTCTGAGATTTCTGAGAACTTTGACATTTTGATCTGTCTTTAGTTTATGTCCAAATTTGCATTCCTTGTCAGAGCATGTCCTGAAGAAGTAATTCTTACACATGTGCAGGGCATTGCAATTGCATTCAGTCACAGCAAATGGTAGCAAGCCATGTTTCTCGCAGACGTTCAGTTTCACTCTTGCTTTGATTTTCACAATTTTCAAATCCTCATCCTCATCATCGGAGTCAGTCGACTCCAGTACCTTAAAGTTATCTGGATACAAATCCAGAATCTTTTTTTAGATCAGTTGACTGGAAACTGATCAACATCTTCTCTTTAATCACCGACATAAGTTTCTTCATTGTAACGTATGGCAAATGAATAGTGAGAAGAATTCGAACCATCTCTGCTATGAACTCTTCTTTGTAGGTCTCTGTCTCGGTTACAAAATGTATTTCTGTCATATTCAACATAGAAGAATGGGGAAATTTCCACAAGTCCCTAATTGGCTCTTTCAACTCTGGGTCCTTGTCATCTAGACCTTTTTTTATTTCAGTGTCAAGAACTTTTAGATTATCTTCTTCCATATCATCCTCTGCTTTGTTGACATCCTCTGCCTTGCTGACAATTGCAGAATCGACTACTGGGTATCTACTGATACATAGGAAGACCCTCAACATTGTCTTCCAGCAGTGGCAAAGTTGGAGATGGCTTTACAAACAAAGGAAGGTTTTGGGCTGTATGTGGTGGTAAATGCAAAGGCGGCAGAACCAAATGAACTTCAGCAACAGTTACAGGCGTATCTTTCATCTCTATGGTGGGTTGGGTTTGCTTCTCCAATGGCTTATTAAACACCAGTGGCATATTAATACCAATTTTGACAATCTCTTTGTCTGGTGGTTTCAGTTCGTTGTCATTGCTTGTATTGACCGACACATCCTCTGCCTTAAATGAACCATCAGAACTTACACTTTCAAGTTCTTCTTCATGCATATCGATAGTGACATTATGTTCATCAGCCTGGTCATGTTCCATGGATTCACTTTTGTCATTAATTTCCTTTTTGCTTTAATTTTTTATTTATTCTGTCTCTGTATTCTGTACTTGTTCATTTTCATGTTTTTCCTTTTCAGAACTGCTGTTGTCACTTTCATCATCTGATACAGTCAGATTTATCTAAATATTCATTTGTTTTTTCACACCAACTGCTTTTGTTACACAAACTGCATATATTGCATAGTTTCTAGCATCAAAACTTGGGTCTACTTCTCTTTCCTCTTCAACTACTAACTGGCGGGTTTCTGTCACCTGTTGTCGTTTTTCTTGACGCCTCGTCTTTCCTGATGCTATCTGCATAGCTGTTCTCTCCCTTAACAAATCATGCAAGGCATGCGTCATGGGGGTGGGTACATATTTCTTGTTGAAGAAAAACAAAACACTGTAGGGCTGTCTAACAAAGAAGACCTTTGGCACAATTATTATCATACCTGCAACGATTGAAAATAAAATGCCTGCATATGTGTAAGAACGTACAGTCATACTCATGGCAACCCCCTTTATTATGGCTTAGTTAGACATAGTAATGGAAAAAAATATTTTCATAGTCAACAGTGAAGTTTGTAAGGGAAGCACTTTGTCTGTAAGATGGTCTCCGATTTGACATTTCGTCTTGAGAATCACTGCTAAGCGATTCTACATCAGACACTGGGGTCCTTTTTGCGGCATGATTTCTAAAATCTTGATACTTTCTTAGCCCTAAATCTTCCTCCTCTAGAATCGAGTCATCTGAGATACTTTCAGCATAAGAATTTTTCACAGAATGCCTACTAGAATATGATGGTTGGCTTTTTACCACTCTACGACTTCTCCCAGAATGCCCTTTTGTCTCCACTCTAATATATATTAATTATTATATTTCCAGTAGGTCTAGACCCAACTGCTATCGGTTTGCCATCCTCAAACAAGCAAGCCTTAGACTCCTTGTCTCTGAGTGGCCCTCCATCCTCATATAAAACAGTCTGTGGATGTGTTTTACTTCTATGCTTTGAGCTACTATGACCCAACGAGCTGTCACAAGAAACACTTTAGATGGCTCTAGATTTTTTGTAAATTTTTGACCGCATTTCACCGTATGGATTAACTAAACGCTTAGGATTTTTCAAGATGGCTTCTGCACTGCCAGAACCAGACTGTTTGGGATAATCTGAACTTTTGGACATATGCTTATAGGTTGATAAATGTCCTTGCCTTTCAGTATAATGATCTGATTTGTCTAAATATCGGCCATGTGGGTGTCTACTTGAGTGACTGCCTCTTTATTCATTAAAACTACATGCCCTAGCAGTGTATTGGTAGTTTTCCCTATTATAATCTTCTTTCCAACCATGGCTCTGCTCGCGATGATCAGTTTGACCACTAGGTCGCTGTCCTCTTGAGCGGCTATATTTCACAGGACTCCCAGATCTGTTTCTATAGGTGTTATCGATGTATTTACTATCCTGTCCCTCATCTGATGAAGAACTGCTAGAAGCGCTGTATCTTTTTGTCCGATATGATTTTGGACTATACGTTTCCCATGGTTTTCTAAAGGGAGGGGTGGTACTGTCCCTCACATTAGAAGGAGACAATATTTTCTGACTTGCATTAATTTTTCGTTTATCTAATTATTGTGGGCCTAGAAAATAGTTTAGATCAGTACTTTGGCTCATAGCCATTGGTGGACTGCTTGCACCTGGAAAAGGTTGATATGGAATTGATCGAACATTTCCTTGCACAAAATGAGATGGGGTATAATATCACCACGGAAATTGTAAGAAACACCACCATGTGTAGCTCTTTGAAATGGAATCCTGTTATTTCCTTGCATGATGATAAAATCTTCTCTTTGAATTTTTTATTGATTTTTCTTGAACAAAGAAACTGTAATTTACGAACCACAGAACAAAAACATAATGTGGTTTACATAATTATCTTATTACTTTGGAACGCAACACTAGAACTTTTACTTGATTTAACAACATGTATTTGTATTCTTTCACCAGCTTTATCACTAACTATCCCATGATCACTTTTATTTAGAGTAATTACGAAGTGACAGTTTATGTAACAACATATACTTTGTATTTGACATGTCACCAATCCAAAATCTCTATAAAATTAATGATCTCACAATTTAAGACCCTTCTGAAATGTTAGTAGTTCATACTTAACACTATATATTTGTTTGAGAATATTACATTCAACTCCTGCAATTTTGCACCACAATATAATGTCGCATATTCAAATTGTCCACAGAAAACAATTAGCACAAAAACATTCAACTGTACTATGTCACATATATCTTTATCTAAATATCAAAGTAAATTCACTCTCCTTTACACTGACAGTGAATTGAAAATCACCAGATCACAACAGTAAGGATCAATAAAATGTATTCATTTCATCTTTAAACTGTTTTTTTTTTGTTTAGAGTTTATACACTGTTACTTTGTAACTGACTTTTGCAAAAGTAGCAAAATTTAAACACAAAACAACACAAATGATGCTTCCTTCAAAAGGTTTTGGTGATGCATTCTTTTGAAAAAAAAAGCAACAACAAAAAACACACGAAATCTTAAGTTAAAGATGCAAAAGCTGATGACACCACTAAACGTCTTCAGCTCGGTTTCTGAAATAGAAGAAATATAAATCTGACATAATCATACAATCAATACAGACGTTTTTTAAACTCGCATATTTTACAGTTTATTAAAGACTAATGTAAAAAGTACAAGAGTGACAGTTTGTTCGACTGTACAAGACCTCTCTAGTTAGGGCTGTCGGGTTATACCGGTATATTGCCATTCTCGGTAGATTCAATACAGTACCGCGACACACAATGAACATTCCGGTTTTTTACGATATTTTGTAAACTTCAGATGCCTCCACCGTTTTGTGCAACCAAAGTCAAAGATGCTCGTAGTAATAAAAAGCAATCGCCGATAACCGACTGAAAATGTAGTCTGATGTCATATATATGGTAGGGGGTTCATTCTAAACCCATCGGAAAACGTGGCGTACTCAATTTGCATTTGCGGTATTCATTTAAACAAGTTTTAAACTAGGTTTTTACTTTTGATTTGACATTATCATTCCTAGTTCGGTATTATAATTGTGTGAAAGGCTCCTTATAATAGTTTAATCAAATATGGCAATATATTGTGGTACGTACTGCAATAAGCTCTATATGAATCGCAAAATATCGTGGTACACTTCAAGTGTATTGTGACAGCCCTATCTCTAGAATTATGTCAGTATAATGTAAGCTTGATATTGTTTTTGTGTGTGTTTTGTTTTTGAGATACATCGCAGCGACCAATTATTATTATTATAAAAGCGACATCCAGCTGTTTTGGAAGAAGAAGACCCCAGACAAATGTCTGGGTAAAACCAACGGTGCAACACAGGTCAGCTGGAAGACCCTCTCCTATTAAGTCCATCGCCCTGAAAGGGGCTTGAACCTACGAGGTTGGAGGTTTAGCTGTCAGAGGAGTTACAAATAGCCGATTTTACCACTACGACACGGGTACCCCACATTGTTTTTTCCTTTTTAAATACATTACAGCGTCCATTTATGGTCATTATAATGATGTCCAGCTTTTTTGGTGGAGGCATTTGAAAACTATATTAATAATTAATAATAAATGGGAAAAAAATCTATGCTGTATATATTTTCAGACTTACATGGCTTGCTGCATTTGATGGACATAACATGATGCTTTGAACTACACAACAGCAAGCAATTAGTGACACTGTGCAGGAAATGTCATTTCCAGAATTTCATGGTCATCAACAGGACCTGATACAAGCTAAACCCAAACCTTTGCAAATGTCTCCTGCAAAACTTTAACAAGTTCTGTTATTTGTAAATGTGTTTTTCAACTTATTAGAAGTATCATCCCAACAAGTGTATTTCAGTTGTTTTGAGATGGTGTCCACCTGAAGCAAAGATAGTGCTGCCTTCACTGTGTATAGCATGTTGTGAATAGCCGACAGGATACCACACCCAGTCACATTATATGGAAACGGAGCCGACCAGCCGTGAAACTATCCTTATATTTGCTTGAGCATTAGCACTAAAATTTTCAACAACTTTTGTATGTCGCAGCCTGGGATTAACCAGGGCTGTCCAGACGTTAAGCAAACACTCTACCGATTGCTCTTCCAGCTCCGGTGTCCTGTTATTTGTAGTAGTGGAATAAACTAAGACTGTCAAGATGAACCACTTACATTTCCCGCCAGGTGTTGTAATGTGTTTAAGTTTAAAATGAAGAAAAATACTTTGTGCATGTTTACATATTAGGCAAAAAGCTGTATTTTTTTTCTGAACTTACTAGTTATCTATTTGTGACATCCCCAGATCTCAACACCAATGTTCTATGTTGTTTAATTTGCTTGTAGATTTAATATTTGCTTTAGTGAATATTGGTGACTGAATTTAGCAAACATGTGATATACTCACATCTTATGCAATGTTGTTTTAAAAACAAACAGACCTTGTCAAATCTCCTAATGACATCTGACCAAAACAATTCTTTACAACCTGCTGATTAATGACAAATGACAAATTCACCAAAAATAAACACATACAGCTAATGTGTGTGTCTGTGTTTTTTGTTGTTGTTCTTTTTGTAATTGGTGAGGGGTGTTGGGTGAGAAGTATGCCTACCACTTGCTCCAATCATATATCAATTTGACCTAGTAACCGCATGGGGATAGTTGGGGCGAGAACTTAATCTGGTGAGACTTAGGTATTCCTAACTGACTTGTAATGTGCAAGTTGTTCTACCAAGACTTTGTCTTAGATCTCCCTCCATCAAAAATGGCTGGAAATTACAATGACTTTGTTGCCGAGAAGTATAGTGAATATAATCCCCTCTGAGCTGTCTGCCTGGACAGCTCAGCTGGTTGAGCACCTGGCTCCAGAGCAGAAGGTTGTGGGTTCGATCCCCACCCTGAGTAATGGGCTCTTTCCTGCTCAGTACATTAAAAAAAACAAGAATAGATTTGGACTGAAATTGATTGCATGGATGTGTGGACTATGTGTGTGGTGTTGATCTGTTATTAGTACTCTCTGAATTTCATTACAGCAAAATCAGAGTTATGTGGACATCATGTCAGCACGTTTGGAATACTCTTGATAGTACAATAAACCGAATATCCAAACGTTAGGACCGTCCGAATATACGTCTAGTTTCCTGTTACGATTAAGTAATTCCGTCACATAAAAACATAAAAAAAATTCATAATAATTATACTGTTATAACATTAATCACAGTCCCTGGAACTTTTCTCACAATGTGGTATTACAACTGAAATCCTTGTTGAATCTTGTAAAAGTAACAGCATGCTGTTTGACGAACAAGATAAAACAAATTACCTGAGACGCAATGCGGGCGTCAAGGTATTGAATGAACGAAATTGCAAGTAACTGTCGGAATGGTGTTAAACACATATTGCACACAAACCGAGTTTGCTAACGAATATAGCTATGTATGTGGATTAATTTTATTTTTTATCTTTAATTTAAAACAGGGTCCCCACTTCAAGCAGGACAATTACTTAATTGCAATTGATAACAGCTAAATACTGTGTTGCCAATAAATTGTTCAAATGCCCTCCTGTAAATTGTCTACATTTTATAATGTAATACATCGTACTTTTTGTTATAGAATTCCAATTTCGAGATATATTTTATTTTATTTAATTTACGGAAGAGATTTTGTCTGCTTTTGTTGATTTTTTTATTTTGTCTGTAAAAGGAACAGAAGGGATTTTGTCTCGGAGGAATTGTGTCATACAAATGCTAACGACTATTGCCAGTGTTTGTGTCTGTGTTTTTATTTTGCTGGATGTAACTTTAAATTGCATTTATGCAGGGGGCCTGAGATACCCGTGATTATCTTTACACGGTCTACACAATTTGTGCGATTAAGCAATTTCTGAAGAAATATAGTCGAGAAAATATGAACGTCCGGGCCAACTGGTGGGGAGCTGCAATTTGGGTCTCGATGCTTATATTCCACAAACCAACTAAAATAAAAATAAAAGTTACTACTATGAGGCCCCGAATATCATTGTAATTCACAGCATACTCGTATATTTTGTAAAGAGTCGTATTATCATACAAGTAATGAAGTAATGTCACATAAATTATGCTATTGTATTGCAATACTTAACACGTATTGTTATAGAGAATTTGCAGCATTAAAAGATGATAAAAAAACTTAGAAACTTAACCTAATACATCAACATGACAACTACTTAAAAGTGAATAAATGCGCCATTTCTTCTTTCGCCGTCATACCACGAAAAAGGAAAGTTTACACGTATATTCGCTTTTTAACGGTCAGCTCTTCTGCAAATTATATACTTTCATACATTGCATAGTGGTAAACAGCTTGCATATTTACTTTATCAATGTGTGGGACACTAGCGACAAAAAAGAAAAGAATATGTGACTTTCAATATTTAAAAGAGAAATGGTGGCACATTTATCCTATGTAGGACTTTTCCTTTTTAATGTAGACATTGGGAAATTCGTATCTTATATGTATAAGTATATGAATAAGGAAGTATGACAAAGTCCTATGAGCGGCTACCAGGCATATTTTTATAGAGTTTGCTTTTCCAGTTAATATAAATAACGGTAGTAGCTGCTCTACAGGAGTAGCTGTTTATATTTTCTTATTCATGATTACAACAATGTTACCTGTAGGCCGACGTAAAAAATTATCCGCGTGCATGTATTATATGTTTTTATTTAATTTATCATATCAGGATTGTTACATGTTTTTTCCTTTAATAGTCATTGGACTTTTGTTCATCTATTCCATCTATACATGAACAGGATGCTGTAACCATTTACACTTCTCATTTTATTCTTGATTCAAAAAGTTCATTTCATTTACAGTCAAGCATTGTTGGTACTTCTAATAAAAATAACGTTTTTCTCTCTCCTCAATACATATACCATGTGGTCGTTTGGACATTTCCTTTTCGTCGCAACTTTCGTTTTATGACATCATAACTTATATCTAAGAATACGTTATCACTTGGAAAGTTTTGTTTTAAACCTATTTGTTTACTCCTAATTGCTTGCATTCAAGGAACTTCTCGAAAAGTCCGATGTTAAAGCTCTGTAAAACCGGTTTAAGCATCCCAGCCGGTCCCTTTTGCCACCTGACCTTTCCAAGTCGGTAACTGTTGAGTTTGTTCTATTTGTTTGATGACTCTTCACATATTTGTTTTAATTTTAACATTTGGTAAGAATGTGAATACCGTTGTCTAATGCTTTTTAAAGTTTGGTATATGTTGTAATGCTCATTAAGACTGTCATATTTCCTTATTCGCAATTATGGATTTTCACCTTTTACCACAATTTGTGTGACAAGGAATACAATTTGTTCGGACTTAATGGTTTAATATGAAATATAAAAATGAGGGATTGCCGACATTTTTGCCGATACTGTGCAGCGACATTTCTATCTTTATAGCACAGGAGCACTTTTGAGGTGCCCAGGGACTGATCCCGGCCGGTCCATTATACTGACACCGACGAGACAGGCGTAATGCTGTCCTCTTAGCACCGAGCGTTAGGAGGGAAGCCACTATTACCAACTTTAAAGTCTTTGATTTGACCAGGACTGGGTTTGAACCCACGACCTCCCGATCAGCAAGCCGACGCTCTACCACCTGAGCTATTGCGGCCGGTTCGCAATATAGAAATATAATTTGGTAAATATCTATAGTTTCATAAAAGATAAGCGTGGCTTTTTTTTAGCATTGATAAGAAAGAAGAATCATATCATAGAGGTACAGTATTTGGAGAGGCATTAAACGTTAAGTGTACTTGCCACTGTGACGTATATTTGCAAATATTTTAATCAGCACAAATTATTTATTGAATATTTTTAAAGAAGATAAGCTTGAACGAACACAGACGTCTAAACAATATGCATTTTTGATACTATTAATAGTATTTTGAATGTTTCTAAAATATCGATTACTAACTCTTTTATTACAAGAACAGGTAATGCAATCAAACCTGTTCAGTCTACAGTTAATGTTGCTATTGCACTACACTTGCGTAAAAAAGTTGTGTAGCGTAGCAAGATATCAGACACTTGCACATAACAGACAGACAGAATGGTTTATTAGACATAAACTTACACAGTTTCTAGTCATACAAAAATAATTATCATAAAGAAAAAGGTGACATTATGACTATTAAAACGCACACGTACCACACACACGCACACCCTCTAACGCCTTCACACACGCACACACAACTCACACACACCCGCACACACACACATAAGCACACACACACACACACACACGCACAACGCAACACATGTATACTGAGGAGGCTGGTTCTCTTAGCATAACATTACAGAAAATGTATAAAAAAAGCTAAAATGTGCCGGTTTAAGTGAAAAAAAAAATCGTACTTAAGGGTTAACAGACAGCAATTGTAAGGATTTCCTAAGTTTAAGAGATTCTTCTATAAATTTTGACATTTTAGTCAAAACATGTTTATTTGTAGACTGCAACAGCTCCGTATATATAAAAACACTAGGATTTTTGTAAAAGTATGAATGAATATATAGTTTACGAATATCTCTGTAAGCAGAGCATACTAACAAAAATAAAAAAGTGTATAGATTTTGGATTAAGAAAAGTGTTTCTTGTTTAGATGAGCATAGTGATGCCATTGGTATTTTCTATAAATTCGGACCGCATTAAAATTTATTCCCGTTTATCTTGCGTCAGCATCTCTAAGTAGGTCAAAAGTAAGGTAATACAGAAACGCCGAAAATGTAATTCTATTTGAAATGGTATTTTATTTATTTTGCTTGGAATTAAGAAAAACTTTCAGAAAGTGCGAGTTTGGGGAGCTCTGTAAATCAGGTTTAAGCGCCCCAGTTGCTGCTATTGCCAACTCACCACTCCAAGTAACGATTTGTAACTGACTGTTTAGCCTCTCCGCGTGGGTTCGAGTCCCGTTTGATCTTGCAGCTGACATTCGGTGCGCCGGTGGTTCTACTCAGACATGTGTCTGGGGTCTTCCTCCACCAAAATGCTGGACATTGCTAGTATGATGATAAATGGTCGCTACAATGTATTTCAAAAACAACACAGTAACTTGTGTTTTTTCTCTGTGTGTGCAACGTATCGTCTCAGAGGCTTCATCATTTTTACATTGACTTGTAAAAAAGAAACAAATACTATGACCCTTTTTATATGCATAATGTATGTATCGGTTTAAGAATATAAGTTTTAATATGCGTCATTACGGATCTTTGTTTTTACTTGCATTCTATTGCATTAAGCAGTCAGTTAGCCCTGAAAGACATGTTTTAGGCGCATTGTGTGCCATACATTAATAATATCATCTGTATTGAGATACAACGGTAAATATAAACGACACGACTGAACAACCTCTTATACTTCCAAAATCATTTTAAAATGCAGCTGCAATAAATTAAACAAGAATACAAAGTAAAATGAGCAATTGTTTTAATTTTAATAATAGAAGTAGTAAACAGTTTAAGACTACCAATCTTTAAAGAAATATTTCCTTTTTGTGCATTTTTACATGAACATCAACACTATCCATTGAATTAATCGACAGAGCTCTCAAAGTCTTTTCCGTTTATTACACGTCTACCTGACACCAAAAAAGAATTAATTTGTTTTTAATAATTATATTCTTCCTTGGTATTAGACGTGTAGATTTTTTTATTAGTACAATCCGGAGTGCTGACTGCGAGATTTTCCTCAACGTGGTTCCCATTGTTTGCTCCGATAATGATGTTACACAAATTCAATCCCAAGACATTCAAACCTGTAGGTGCTGTGTCCTTTACAACATAATCTCCTAGAATATAAGTGTCGCCTTCCGTCAGCCTAATTCGCACAACGCATCGGAACCAGAAGTTTACAGGACTTTCCTGGAGATTTCGAAAGTGTAGGAACTCCTTTGAAAAAAAGAAAACGAAACGTTGCAACACTAGTGCATCGAACCAAAGTCGTGTCATACACATTTATATGCTACATGTTTTGGGAATCGTAAAGTTGCCTGTTCACATTTAAAAGTGGTATCCGAAAATTTAGACCAAAATATTTTCATTAAACATCATAATAAACCATTGTTACATGAATAGATCTCGCAAAATGGTGTTAATTGATGTCCTACACCTGTTTGGAAAGTGAACCATAACGTCATAATCGTCATTTCAAATATTTATTTCCTATCTGAGACACGCTGCACAGTTAGCTATTTTCAATTTCAAAAACAACAACAAACGTGTTACCACTTTTGTTTTAGCTTATCCACGTCATCCGCTGTAACGTCGATGTCTATTTTAGCAGGAATCCCAATCGTTCTTATTCATAGATATGAAAAGAATGAACGTTTAAATGTTAATTAACGTGCTTTACGGCTCTAAAATTGAGATACTGTTGAAAATCGTCAAAGCTTAGACAAAAGTATGATGTTTTTCTACAGACATTATGCACAAACACCCCAACAGAGGTAAACTATTGTTACATATATTAGATATAGGCAAATTGTCGGATAACACCTTTAAGCATTGTAAATGATAGACTAAAAATCACAATATCAACACCTTGTACTTGTCAGTCTACGTTTTATAGCAGAGGTATACACTTGACGTATATTTCTGCATGCCACGAACCGTCTTGACGATCTTAATTACTGGTGTTATGCACCTCATAATCTACAATTCAAGGGAGATTTATTAATTTGTTGATCAAAAAGACGCAACGGCTTTCATGTTACGCCGTCGTGGTAATCGGCGTTAACATTACCTTTATATTAAAATGTATTCTTAATATAATTAATATAGCACTTTTAAAAACTTTGAACATATATTTGCACAAAGACAAATTTTCTATCATCTCTCTTTGTGTACATGTTTACAGCCCTGTAGACGTTTCATACTGTTTCGGTTAACGTTGAAGCTGAGAATGAAACACAGACGACGTTGGCACACAAAAATCTCAATCAATGACTGTGTTTGAAGTCATTTAGTGAGAAATTGAAATCACTGCATTTTGGACAATTGAAGACATTTTCGGAAAGTACACATTATACATGCATGAATTTTACTTGTAAAAGTAGTAATCGCTAAGGAATGGCGACAATATTTCAGAAATATAAACAAAGTACATTTTAACCAGGCTGCTAGATTTTGCAAGTACTGAGAATTAGTTCGATTATAAATGTCTTTTGATTGTTGCTTATTATTGGCAGAATCTTTTCTGGAATATTAAAAAGGTGGCTTGATCTAGGTACCAGCAATTAAAGCTTATCGCAATAAGCTTTGGCTATTAGCTTTGGTACATGCAACTAAGCCAATGGTTTCTGGCGTTCCTGGCAATACATGGATATATGATTATAATCAAAACATACTCACTTATATTTAATCGTGAATTGCAAATTCATTATGCTAATACAAACTTGTTATATTACATTTTGTGTATGTATGATACTCATAATAAATTATCAAATACCTAATTATTTCCAGTATATCCACCTCTTATTGGTAAACAGCGAACTGCTCGTCGAATGCGAACGGCGGCGGCAGGAATTTGGGGTAAATAGTAAATATTCTCCTTAATGACATTGGCCTTGATTACGTAATCTGGTTTGTAGATCTGGGTAAGATTAGGTGGAGCGCAAGAACAAGCAGCTGTCCAGTTAAAGCAGATGCCATCCATCACGAAGATCACTATTGCATGGGAATATGCCATCTTTGAATCTTAAAGCAATAACAATATTTAGGTGAATTAAAGGTGGTTTTTGACACTGTGTGTCAGAAAATAAAAACTTTACAATGTAAACAAATAATTCAAAGATCCTGCATTTTAAACCAAAACATAATTGTCTTTGGGAGATCGCTTATTTTGTAACTGCAATACAATTATTTTTAGAATCTGTTAGAACACATGTAAGGCATAAAGGGACATCAAAACCCCACTTCAATCATGTTAATAAAACAAAAACAAAAATGGTTGATAAATTGGTCACACCAATATGTCAAATAATGGTTAAATGATCACCAAATGGGTATACATCAGTCAATGTTTATACAGTGTGGCTTTAAAAGTAACCCTAAATTAGGAGCAGATCCACAATTAAACCAGATTTTCATGGTGCTGTCTTATCATTTAAGTATTGATAAAATCGTCTTGCTAAATGGTAAGAAAATGGGCTATGCCAGACATCTTTCCAAGACACTACCGAACGAAGAAATGCTGTCGTTTCATGCTATCTGATCTTGACAAATTATACCACAATTAAAGCAACTTTTCCAAGAAAAAAACAACAGCAAAAGCTGTATAAAACACCTTTATTTAATTTGATCGACCTGTCGTAAATCATATAAAAAATGACCTTACGTGTAAAGAGCAGATCGCCCATGACCTGGCGCTAAATGTCACCGATGGTTTTAGACAGCCGTATATCTGAAGTCAACCTGCACCAACAATAGCTGGGCGTCATCTATATGACCGTAGTTGTGTCGAAACAATTTTACAAAGAACTAAAAGTCCTGAACATCTGAAGAAACATTGTGGTAAAGATACATAAGAGCCAAGAGCATATATAAATAAGAGATACCAACGTTGTTTAAAATAAAATACACAAAAACAAAGGTCAATATACATGTACATATAACCAAGTGACTGAAATACACACGAGACCAAAATAAACATTAGTTAAGTACAATGCAATGTAGATATACTAAGCAAAATTGAAACATGAGCTTTTGTATTAAACAGTAATCGAAAATGGAGTTGTATTCTAATTAGCTAATAGTTTAACTGAGACACAAGTGCTCGTAAAAGGATCTCAAGTCACAATGGCTGGATATGAAGCAATTAAAGCACTACCGCTTTGTTGCATTTTGAATCAGTTTAAGTATATTCAACTGTTTTTGATCGTTCACATTCTGCTGTACAGAATGTCACCGTCTAGCATGACTGAGTGGCGGACTGGCGAATATTTTTTGAAATTATTAGAAAAACAAATACCACACAGGCGGCTTTAGCTTGTTATCGCAATTAACGACAATTACTATTAGATTCTATAATTATGCCAGTAATTACAATTCAGAACGCTAGTAGCCGAGGGACAGACACACGCATTTGTAACAAATCTGACTCCTCAACCTCTCAATATATGTGCTAGAAGAATGTCATGTAAGGATGTCTTCCAGCAAACTTGTGAAGCATCTGTGGCTATTCCAAAACATTTTTCTCGGATTTATCTTAACAAAAAAATAGCTTGACAGTGATAGTGATCATTATTGTTTCGCTGCGATGTATTCAAGCACTCCTACACGCCTGGTAACGGGTGCATAAGGGAAACAGAACAGAAAACAACTTTATTCTTCTAGGTGCAAGGTTACTGTACTATATAGAGAATTGGCATGCATAAATATAAATGAATAAATCAATCACATATGACGTCATGGTATTTTTATCGTATGACTTCACTTAATTGCTCTTATTGTTCGTCATCGCTTGGGTTGTTTCTTTTTTCAAACTACTCTCTCATTTGGAACGTTTAGGTTGCCAAGGCTTTTATCAATTGTACATATTGAACATATGTTGATAGATTATTATATTACTAGTTTTTTATTATTAGTTTTTTTTTTGTCTGTATATAAGTTCCTTTTTATCATTTTTAACTCCCGATGCTGGTGCTTACTTTTGGTTGTCTCACTTTTGATGGAATATTTTTATTTACACTGTTTCTTCGATAGAAAAACATTCAGGATTGTTTAAATTAAACCATGTCAAAGCACCCCAGTCGGTCCTTTTGCCGACTGAACGCTCCAAGGAGTTAACTGCTGGTGTTTCTTTTTGTGTGTTATGTCTCGTTTTTGTGTTTTTGTCACTTTTACATTAACTCTATTTGCCTTTGTTTAGACATAATTCAGATTTAAATATATGTGCTAATTCTTATAGGTCTTTTTCTTTTTCTTTTCCTTAGCATTTTTTCTCGGCGTTGATGAAATTTTAATCCAATCCAATTACGCATTTTTAAACAACAGTTAATCACTGGGGTGAGTACAAACAAATCGAACGCCGATAAATGGCAATTACATATATATTATATAGTTCATTTAGTGGTTTATTCAACACATTATCTGACAAACGATGACAGAATAAATAAATTATACATATAACTGATTAATACAGTATTATGGTATTATGGGTGTCAAGAAAATCGGAAGAAAACAATACTCTTGATATACGTTGAACAATAACCACAGAGTGTTAATTATATCCAAACTACGCGTTTTGTTACACTTTAAATTATTGCTGTATTCGGACAAGTCATAATGATAATATTACATGCATTTACGAAAAAAGCCCTTCCCTATCATAGGTATTTTTTTATGGAAATGTTGTTTTTATGCCTGTTATGGACATTTAGACAAAGTTGCAACTGTGGTGATATGTATTCTGACTAGTATTATAAGTATATTCCTACAGCTGCTACAGTCATCAAATATAGAAATTAACGATCGGTTGCTGTGTGCTGGTGGTTTTACCCAGACACAAGTCTGGTTTCTTCCTCCACCATCACTAAGCTGGACGTTGCCAATATAATCTTAATTGTGCGATGTAAACAGCTTTTTGTTCTGTGGGGAATGTATGCAAGTTAACGCTTGTATCCATGTTTTGATTTCACAATGGCAATAATGATATATGTAAGTAATTATTTATCAAAACATTAAGCAACTTATATATCAGTACTGTCTTTAAATTGTCCCTTGACAACTTGACAATACAAGCTGACATACTTTACCCGTATCCATATTGCCGTATACTCTTTGATACAACTAAGATTCGACTGCATCCCTTAAAAATAAATACTAAATAGGATGATAAAACACAGTACCACCGTTGTCTTTTGATTTTTTAATATCTGTACTATTTTGTTATACAGATCCTGCCTTTTAAAAATGCCAAAAGTAACGTGTGATTTGTTAATCATTGTCGCAACACTACTTAATGATCTGTTAGGTTAAGGTATAAAAAAGCCGAATGAAGGATCAGCATCTAATTGAAAAATCATTCTTCTGCATTGTTAATTTGCTTATATAATGTATGTGCATACATTCTAACTGTAAAAATAATACAAAATAAAATAACACAAGTTGAAATAACATAAACAGTTAAACAGGTATATTCTTTTGATAATGGTCTTACCGTAATGAAAAGGTCTGTCGGCAAAAGGGTGGTCTGCGGGTGCTAAAAGAGGTTCACAAGTCAAAATGATATGGGTACATATGGTTAAATGCATATCGATTGCTTTAGAAAGAAAAGGAAAAATGTTTCTGGTATTTTATTTAAATATATATATCAAAATGATTTTACCATACTTGACATGGTTATTTAGATGAAATTGTACATGTAGATATATGTGTCCCGAATAGTGTTAGCATTATCTCCCCTTTACTGTTACACCCGAGCTACTTGTTTACCTATGATTGATGTATGCAAGGTAACGACCAAGGCTTTGATCCATGTTTTGATTTTCAAGAGGAAATAAATTGTAAAACATATCTGCCTCCCTCCCTCCCTCCCTCTCTCTCTCACTCTCTATCTCTCTCTCTCTCTCCCTTTCTCTCTCTCGTTCCCTTCCTCTCTCTATCTATCTATACATAATCTCGTCACAATACATCCTGACATACTCTTACCTTTCGATCTCGTAGAAGACCTTTCACGAAAACCCGGTCTCCTCTAACATCTGGTAGAATACGATATAAATTTTAAATAACGTTTACAGCTTGTTCTATTATACTGGTCGTGCCTTTCATGAAAGAAATGATTTTGCTTAAATGTTTGTAGACTTAATTAACAAGGTTTTAGATGAAATTAAGTGAAAAAACATATTCCAGAAATCAGTAAAATTAAAATCCTTTGATTTCTTGTTGCGTAAATGTTCATTGTGATATTCTTAATTTCTCTTTCGACGACTTTCCTTTGAAAGTGCTTATATCCTTATTTCATTCTGCAGCAGACGCAATAAAACAAGGTGTAGCTATTTTTTTTTTCATGACATTGTCGTCTGATGACGAAAGTTATGGATTGAACCCGATAACACATTTTTATATGATCAATCAATTCACAAATGTGTCACAGACTTGTCTTGCAAATGCTGAAAAGCATATGCTTTATTGTTGGCAAAAGGTAAATCTAGTAGTTATTATTTTTGTGAAATTCGTAAGATTAGCTTCCGGAATCCGAAATTAATGTGGCTGCTGTACAAACCTACCTCTTTTTGCAATCTTGTTTAGTTTATCATTGTATAGGGAACGCATGTGTTTCAGTTTCAACTCCAAGCCTAGTTCATAGCAACTTTTCTTTGTCTTTCTTTCTTTTCTTATTAAAGTATTGTTTTAAAACATAATCAAACAAATAACAAATGATTCAATTCAGATTACAAAACGAAATGCCACATAATTAATTTATAGTAGTATGACAAAAATAATATAATAATAATAATAATAATAATAATAATAATAATAATAATAATAATAATAATAATAATAATAATAATAATAATAATAATAATAATAATAAAAATAATAAAAAAATAAAATAAAATTATTTCCAACAGTAATACAAATACAAATACAAATAATGCAAAAACAATTTATAATAATAATATTAATAATAATGATGATAATAATAATAATAATGATGATTATGATGTTTATAATAATAATAATAATAATAATGATAATGATTATTATTATTATTATTATTATTATTATTATTATTATTATTATTATTATTATTATTATTATTATTATTATTATTAAAACAATAATAACAATAAGTGAAATACCTAATCCAAATTATACATAAACAACGTTTATAATAAATCATACAATATCAATCATTTATCAAGTTGTCTCTCTTTATATACACAACATCTATTATATTAGGTCAATTCAACCCAGTATTGGCGAATTACAATATTTGAATGGATATCCGTACAATTAACAACTAGTAAACACTTAATTACATTCGCTTCAATAGCCGTCTTTTTCGGTGGCATAAAAGTTTAAAAGGATTTCGCAGATTTTTTAGAAAAAGTAAATGTTTAAAAACTCATTCTTGTATTTCTCCTTAGAAACTGCCTCGTAAAAAGTAACAAAATTACGTTAAGTAGTTTTATCATTTTTATGTATTGTATTAACAAGTTAATTTCATGAAATCATGTATACATATATTTTTATAGAGATATAAAACAATAATTACGACGCTAGTATTGAAAATAATAATATTAATAACAAATACTCAATATATTACAACTGACCGAAAAACATAATTGTTCGGGTTCTCTCCCTTTATATGCACAGCACCTGTCATAGTTGGACAATAAAGAAAAATGACTTCTACCTACTTAATATGAATACAACTTCGTACAGACTGCAGAACATAAACACATTATGACTACCTCTTCAAGAACTGTTAGCATCGATGGCAACTAGGTATTCAAGAGATGCAAGAAGGCAATTACCTATCTTAATACCTAAGGCCAAGCTAAATGTTACACGGAGGTGACATGCAAACTTTTCAGTCCTTAAACAGATACAGGAAAAACATCATGTACAGACTTATCTTTGTAAATATACGGGAACATGGATCTTAACATTGAATGTATTGATAGTGTAGATTATTTGAATACTTTTCAATTCTCGCAGTTGTCTTGATTCACTGAACAATTTTACAAAACATCGCTTGTACAAAACAAAAGAACCTTGAATTGTAGTGCCTTGCATAGGTTTTTAATTGACTAATTTTTATGCAGATGTTGTTAAAATCCGATCATAATTTGCGCCAGCGTCAGTTCGGGGAGTACATATTTTAACACCTTGTGTATGCCACGTGTTTATTGGATGCCAATTTGACGTTTATGTGTTTGTTATGCGTTGCCAGAGCGTCTCCAATGTCGATATACGTAAAGTTATGTCAGCCAGTAGAAATGAACAATTTGCAATTTTACCTTTTAAACATAAAGCCCCAAAAATGTCTTTTTAATATATTTTAAGTATTACTTGGAAAATAGTATGTGTGATATAACTACAGTAAAAATAATAATGAATGTAAGAATTGATTTTTGTTTTCAATATCGGGTTTCGACATTTATTTAGGTATACTTGGTTGAGATAGGTGAATGTACATACATAACGTCTACGTGGCATACCTTAGGTTAAATACGCGTGTAAGGATATAAACAAGCATATCTCGCACTGCTCGGTGTCTTATGACAAATGGCAAGTCGGCCAGGATAAATGCATACCTACGTTAGGCTTTTTACTTATGATCACTCAGGCAGTAAACTTGCGCCTGTTGACATATTAATAAATACCCTATTTGAGTTATTTTAGACAGAGAAAAGGGGATAAAAATAAACTAGGTATAAATATTATTATATAGGTAAATAAAATTATCATATTGAGATATAAAATGTTGTATATTGATTTAAAATTTTGTTGGTGTTTAGGCTTAGGTCATAGCTAAATAAAGTTAGAGTTGCAACAGCGGCCTAGGGTTCTGAAACTTCAACCGAAACAGATCTTGGGACGCCGCAGACATGTCAAATCGTACCGCAGTCACAATGGTAAGGGTAGCCGCACGGGGGATTAAAAATTGTGACGACCTCAATCCTGCAGCTCCATTGCGACAAAAAATGGAGCACGACGCTTAACGGTGATCGAATGGTGGCCGAACGGTTTACAAATAGGTAAATCAAGTTTCCCCGCTGTGAACGCAATTGTCCATATACATGTGTATATTACGCAATGTGTAGACTACCAAAGCAAGGAGGGTGTGCTGCGGACGTGTAAAAAATGTTTGGGTCATGTGCTAAGAGACCACCATAGGGGAAACGTAGGGTCCCTTTAAGTCTGACACGTGGCGTCCATGGAATTTGTATGAGTTTGCAAATACCAATTGGGAATTTGTACGGACTGCAGTGCAGAAACCGAAAGACTACTGTACCCATGACGTACAATTGCCGTGGATTGTTTATCAGCATGACAATGCAATGGCGTGTAACAATGCATTGTCCATGGTGGTAGAAATGCAAGTGTAACAGTCTTGCACTAACTTTCTAGACAACGTATGCCACCCTCAGTAGCCTTATTATTTAAGATATGTCACAATTAAAAACTGATTTGCCTTAATTCAGAAAGGAAAATTTTACAACAGTAATAGAAGCAGACGGGTATGTTGCGTATTTTACAACTATGCCTAAGTAATGTCAAAAGGCTGTACAGTGTCTGTCCAGAGACCAACCGAATGTGACAACTATGAAGCCATTGTATAGGTGAAACAAACTGCAAACATTAAACACAATTCAAAGTGTGTCCGGAATGAATCTTTGGCTTAAACTCATTGGATAAATTAAGATGAAAAATAATGCCACAAGAAGGGGAACTCATATTGCTTTTTCCTCAGTGCCCTCGTCTTTTATGTTTGAATAATATTTCATGTAAATTTAGATTTAGGGCTTATATACGTTAGATCTACTTTACAAATAGGTAACATTAACTTGTACCCCTTATCTTTCTTGCACAATATCCACACAATTAAATAAAAAGTAACCATAAATTGTCCCGACAGCGTCGCAAACATTTCAAAGAGCTGTTTTTCCTTTGATGTTTTCAGTCATCATATCACTCGATTTTTAACAATATGCCAAACACATCAAAGTCGTCTCAAATAAACATTCCCATATTGCTGTTTTTATAAATCGATTTTAAATATGGATTTGTAAGGTCTTGTCAAATAAAGAATTATTTTTAGAGAAACTGTTTGGTTAATGTAAATATGAGATATCATGTCCTGCTGAGAAAAGCTTTGACAACGCTACATTAAACACTCATTTAAGCGTATGGAAAACAATTAAGTCTATGTAATTGATTTCGAAATCGTCCTTTGGTCTCATAATTTTTTAAACACTTGTTTCGTACATACGATCCAATTTCAATAAACAATGCTTCTTGACAAAAACTGACAAACAACTAATAATTTTACCCAAGTTAATAATTTTGTACCAAAAGACCAATGCATGATATCATAAAATCTGTTCAGACTAACTTTCATCTGAAAATTCGTCAAGGATTTGTAAATAAAATATCAATTTTATCTGAAATAAAATACAACTTTTTACCTGGAAAATATCCTCAAGGAAAATAGTTTCTGAATGAATGAATGAATGAATTGAACCAATAAAATTATGAGTGAATATAAGTAATTCAGTTATAAACCGGTAACATATTTCTGTATACAAAATATGACTAGAATATTAGTGAACATTAGTGAAAAAAAATAACTGGCAACAAATTTTGGTATACAAGACCTAAGATGTCTGCATATTTCATATGGTGACAATGTAAATTAAAATGTCAAACGGATAAATGTAACAACAATAAACAATGATTACAATTATTTTCTAGTCATACTTAACAGTTGTATTAATGATTTACTTTAAGGATTGTTAAGAAACTTTAAAAAATTCATATATACAGTTATTTATTTCCTTATTATGTCTTCGTCAAGTAAAGATGCCGTTTATTGTTGTTGTTTTACGATCAAGAGTGACATTGTATTCAGATTCTATTGCGAGGGCAATAATGTTAAAGGTTAATATAAGTAACAAAATATAAAGTATACATATATTTTAAAATTTACACTGAGTGCATTTGCAAGGCAAGTCTTTTTATTGGATGGCATCAATACATTGACGCGGTAGTAATTGCACTGATAAAAATACAATGTGCAATGTTCAAGTTAAATGATTCATATCGTAGAGAACAAGCAGACAAAAAAAACTGGGACACAGTTTATTTAATACATCATGCACATTCTTAGAAACTTTCATCATACAAAGGCTTTTTAATTGCATGCCTTAACGTTCTCGTATATTTACTGGTATGTTACAACCTGTTTTCGTTGCCTTGTCACGTAGGCTTTAAGGCCAATCACAACGACTCGAAGTTTATGTAACCCGATACTATACTGGGTGATACCATGTACATGTCTATAATTTTGTCAAAGATTTATAACTAAATATACAAAAATATATTCACACGAAGTTTTGGGACTATATGACCAATTATTGACTGACCTAACCTTTATCACGACACACATCATTTCATTCAATTGTTAAGTATGTAACTTAATATCCTGCATTGATCTTTCCATACCTTAAGTTAATGATATATTCCCACATTTAACGATTGTAACTGATAAAAGATCTATACACCACAAAGAAAGCGCAGCCGACAATATATTCATGATTATGAATCATTTGGCTGTACAAACACAATGATCAGAACTAACCAGGTTTTAACTTGCAACGAAAGGCGTCCTCATGACCGAAACTAACCTAACTTTGTTAATCAAATATTTCACGTATTTTGATTAATATGTATGTAATGTATGGTAACATAGCACGGTAGCAAAGCATAATGCTAACCTGGCAACTTAGGATGTAATCTTGTCAAATATGTGATATTGTCAAAATATGATTTTATCATATACCTAGCATAAGCATTCCTGTCCTAAAGAATTGATTTTTTAAAACAATACCATTTTAAGACATTGATCAAATTGACATCATTTTATTTAAAAAAGAACTAAGTCACAATGTTACTTAAAGTAAGCAGGGAAGGTTTGTACTAAATGAAAACAAGAACAATCCCCGATTGTGTAAACGGTTTATCATTTATCTTTGCCCACATTCATTCTTAAACTCTTATGTTATCTTTAGTATAATCTGATCAAGGAAACAACTGACTGGTCATCAATTCAAATTCTTCTTGCATGTTTGTATTCAACATGTACTGTTGACATGAGGCATATTGAAGATTGTAAAACACAATTGATCAAACATACAGATATTGCGTTAAAGAAGTCGTAGGGTCCATATATTCAAATTAATAGAGATATAGTGTAATGGAGAAATAACGTGCAACTAATCGACTCTAAAAAGAAATCCAAAAGAGAATAGTTAATCTTTTTTTCTGTGAGGAGTAAGATTTTGCAGAGACCAATTATAATCATAATACCGACGTCCAGCTGTTTTGGTGGAGGAAAAGCTAGACAAATGTTTAGGTAATACCACCGGCGCATAGCAGGTCAGCAGCCAGATCTTTCAACGTGCCGTTCTTGCTCCGAACGGCACTCGAAACCACGTGGTTAGAGGCTAAGCATTCAGAGTAGATACAAGCCAAAACACGTATTTTATGTTAAAGATGTGTCACGCGTTGGTTTTCAAGTACATGTCTTTAAAAGCAACTTGTCATATAAGTGCTAAGTCTAAAGATTAACAGCTTCAAAGCAGATAGTTATGTTATCAATCCCTTATAAATGCCCAATGGACAAATTTTTTTTTCGACTTTGGTTTGCCGGTTTGCAGAAATGATGCCCCAATTCTCCCAATCCAGGTTTATATGTATTTGACAAACAATTAGATACCACCTTTAAGGGTGAAATGATAGCACAGTTATAGTATAGACCGAATGATGAACTCTACAGATGTGTGGCGTACTGAATATCTTAGTCCAATATGTTCTGCCTGTAGAAATAAAACGCAACGACACATCTATGTTCACAACATCGATGTCCATATGTTTTTGTCAAAAGAGACCCCAGACAAACGACTGGACAAATGCTGCCAGAAGACATTCCGACATGAAATCCTTCACCCCGACCGTGACTCGAACGTGAGAACCTTCAAGGTCATATCAGCTACAAGAGATTCTACCCCTCCTCGATCACGGACGAAGTAAAGTTGAAGTTAAATAAAGACATATGGCGTTATAAAAAGAGAAAATCCAATTTTATTGTAATATTGGTGATAAAGTTTAATTGTGTAAAATTGGAAACGTATAGAACCATAAGTTATTGAATGTGATGCATTTATATTGGCATCAATTTACAGACGTGGCGACGAAGGAATATTTGCTTTTAAACAATAAGTTTAAATGTAGGCTAGGGGCATCTAGATTCCGATTGATGATATTAATATGAATAGGAACATAACTATGGTATTCTGGAAAAGTCCAGATTAGGCGCACAGAAGGAAGAAAATAACTGGTATATCATAGTATATTTAGGTTGGTCATAATCATAACTCATAATCATAAATTGTGTGAATAGTCTCACTACAGATTTATAACTATAATTTAAAGTATTGTTACAACCAGTATGTTAGTCATTAACATTTGAAGACTTACATACTTTTAAACAATATTGTTTAAGTAAATTTCTAACACCAGATTTACAATTCGTGGAAACGATATTCGTGGATCATGTAACTTTTTATTCAGAGAAATTATTGTACTCTCAGTCACTGCTTTTAGGATTATAGATTGTGCGAATAATAAAATGAATACGTCAAAACATAAGCATACAGAATATTTACAGAATGATTTTAATATCCATTGATCAAACCATCATGTCCTCTTTATTTTTATTGGTAATATGTTTAATCCAAAGTAAAAAGCCATGTGGTAAGATCCTGTCATTTAAACAACAATCTAAACCTGTCATTTAAACAACAATCTACATGACCAGTCCCGCAACCAAAAATATTGGAGGGCTGCCAGCTTTAACGTTCACTGATTGCCGAGTTTAGTCTTCATGCTATGACAAGTCACTTGATCTGACCCCTTGCAAAATTAAAATCTTCAAGTATACACTTGAATTATGGACTTGAGTAAGATTGTGCGTTTCAAGTGTCTTTTTCCTTGTGACCAAGATTTATAGTCTTGCTTAGAAGTTCACATAGAACATGTGTAACAATCTCTATGACTGTGATAAAACTATTATTAAGTTAATGTTCCCATGAACTTTGCTCAATATCAAGCCATTCTTTGTTCATGATATATTAGACATGTTTGAAAAAATAACTGTTCTTTGTACCCCACACACTTTTATAAACAAAGGGTTAGCAATTAAGTTTACACTATATCAATCACTTAACTAGTCAAGCGTTGTCCCATGACAGATCTTGTTCAACCAACCTCTTATGCAAAACATGGCATAATTTACGTTATGCTTCGGGTTATAACGGCGTTTCTTCGTACCTGTTCTGTAGGCACGTTCTTTTACCTTGACAACTACGCTTTGGGATGGTCTTTGGGAATGAATAATAATATATGACAACTTCCTGCATACATTCCTAACACGTAATGAGTTGTAACTAGTTTTATGTCCATTTATGGGCTGTCTTTACTCTAATAAGGACAACGTTTATATAACTCATTTAAAGCTACAATATCACTTTTACATGGTCGGTGGTTTACAATTAATGCTAAAACTAATTCGTCCAAAAGAGTCTGTAGCTGTTAATATTAAAATGACACAAATGGCAATAATGTCATAATAACAAACATAACATGCCTGTTTTTCTGCGAATTGAACCCGAGGCCTCTTGTGTTAAAAAATCAATGCTCTGGTGAGTGCGCAAACAGCACACAGTTTACATATAAGTCAGCAGGGGTTGAGGGGGGGAGGGGGGGGGGGGGTGTTGCGAGTTTTTCGCTGACTACGAGTTAAAATAAAATAATTCTTATATCCAATACAAATGAATACTCTATTTACTTATTACCTAGAACATTTTTTTGATGAAAAGCACACACACTATTCCTTTTTTCCATTAAAATACACAAACTATTTTTGACCATTCTTTTCATGTAAAATCAACTAAATTATACATATATGGAGATAATTAAGTACTTAAATATCAAATAATACTCTGTGTGTTATAGTCCAAGGTCTAGTTATGCTCCTTTTCAAGTATTTGACCGCCATTTCGGTCGTCTATTCAAAAATGAAAACGTTTAATTTAAGTAATTTGACTGCTGTCCAGTGTTAACTTGCTACTACAAATTTGGTCGAAGCGAGATTTCTTAGTGTTTATTCCCCGACGTGCCTCATTTGATGATCATGAGGCTTGCAAAAATTGCAGTATTCCTTACTCAGTTCCTTTCTGAAAAAGCTCTTCTTTTTTCGCAAAGAAATTCATATTTAGCCTGTTTACTGATAAATCCTGATATGTTACTGCATGATATAAAATCAGTATGTAGGCTCTTAAGATATACAAACAGTAATACAGTAAATACAATAACCTGCCAAACAATACGGCCTATATATGGCAAAGATAAATGACCCTGAAACTAAATGTCCTTTGCGAATCATCAAAGCATATAAATTTGAAATATAAAATTCCTTGCGATGACGGTTGTTTTGTTGTTTTCTGTTTTTGTTTTTGTTTGTTTGTCTATTTATAATGTGATATTATATTATAGTAGGATATACATGTTCAATTTTAACATGGAAAAAGCCATGCAATAATTGCAAAGCCTAATATATTGTATTTCTTGGAAGTAAAAGTTATTTTAAAAACCACACAGGTTTAAAGAAAGTTAGATATCAAATCAGGATCCATGGTATTTGACTCAAATGCAGAGCTCAATTGAGTTTAAGCAGTTTTTATTCAGGATTTAAAAATCGAACAAACAAATTAAATTTATGAAACATAACAAATACTGAAAGAATATTGGAAGAAATTATGATAACACATAATAAAAAAGACGCGATGAAGTGATCGCAGTGACAGATTATTTACAGTGGTATGAAAGAAAACCAAAAGCATTAGTTCAACAAAATTCTGAAACTGGAGCAAGTGAAATTTTACCAGCATTGAAAGACAATTTCGAGACTCTATCTCGACTAGCTGTGAAATTAGAATTATTGGTTGTTGCTATGTTTCGCTGTTCAGAAAGAAGTAGATTAGATGTTTATCTCCATTTAGAACATGCATGATATTAACAAGCATGTCACGTCATCATCCTTTGTAATTGATCAAAACAACGGCTAGTCCTGTATCAACTATTTTCTTGAGCCCGACCATTCACAACGTAATTCGTGTTCATATGGTCACTTGTCACTTCAACAAATGGAGGAAAGATATACATGTATGTAGTTTGTTTCATTTGTTTTACAATAGTTTGTGACTATTTTGACCCGAGTGTGGATATTCTGTGGATTAAAACTAAGGTTCAGTGAGAAGTCCACCAAAATATAATAATGGGCATTGGGGAGTTCGTTTCATGAAAACTAAGCAGTCTATATGGTCCCTTTCTAATGTGTTATACACATAACCTAGTAATTGCATAACCGATAAAAATGCATAAAAGTGTGTACATTATCAAAAGTACATTCATTTAGCAGTTCAATGTCTGTCGGAATTGACTCATGAGCTGAAGGGTGCGTGGTTAAACTATCTATCGAACGACTAATTGGAACAAGACCAGTAAAGATTAGTATAGCGTATGTATTGTTTGAAAATGTGAACTACCAAATAAATGCAGTGGTGTATTATGGCTTTTGAAATTGATTTCCTTCGTGTTTTGTTGTTGTTGTTGTTTTCATTTTTAAATTTCACATTTTGACACATCTGACTCATGACGTCATTGCATTATATCGTATGACGCTGTTAAAGTGTTCTTATTATACGTGATCGCTTGGGCTGCTTTATTTCAAACTACTACCTCATTAGGAAGTTTAAGGTTGCCGAGGCTTTTATCTACTGTACATATTGTATGTATGTGGATAGTTTATTAAAATACTAGTTATTTTGTCTGTATATAGGTTCCTTTTATCAATGTTTCTTCCAGATGCAGGTGTACGATTAGTTGTCTCACTTTGGTGGGATATTTATTTTTACACAGTTTGTTTGATAGAAAACCATTCAAGAAGTGCGAGGTTGGAACGCTCCACAAACGTTTAAGCACCCCAGTTGGTCCTTTTGTCGACTGACCGTTCCAAGGCGGTAACTGATGGTTTTTCGTTTTGTGTGTTATGTCTCGTCTCTGTGTTTTTGTTTGTTTGTTTTTGTCACGTTTACATTTACCCTGTTTGCCTTTGTCTTGAAAATGTTAGATTAAATTTATGTGGTAATTCTTATTGGACCTTTTTCTTTTTTTTTTTTGCTTATTTAATGAGCAGTATTGTGTACGTAAGACGGTATTTTTATGATCGTAAACTGAAACAATAAGTTATCAGCGGGTAGTTAAACGTCCTACTGCTGCTAATTATACAATTTATTTGGCTTACTTTGAAATCCATCCATACCAATAAAACAGAAAACGATACACGTACAATAGCAAGTACATACATAAAATACTGCGGCCTCCATTTTACACGGAGTTATTATGAAAAATACATAAAACTTGCCATGTTCTACGACCTTGGAAGATTGGCTTCGATATACGACTTCCCGAGTTCGTTCTGGTAATGTAACGACCTTTCATTAAGGTCGAAACGCACTAAATATTTACGAATGACAATGCCATTTGGCAAAAAAAACGTTACTAGAAACGTGCTTTTGGTTGGGTTGGTTTGGTGTGTTGCCACAACAAACGTTTGGCATTTAAACAAAATTTGCCTTCTCTGTTAAGTTAATGGTAAAAGGTAGAGAGTTAGAGTTACAAGTTTGTATTCCTAGACAATGTCAACAAGTGTAGCGCGAAAATAATGAAGCGGTAAAAAGACATGGTAACGTTTGGTGTATATATTTATACAAAAATGATGGCCCACACAGAACAACACGATCCACACACCATGTTTATAAAATGTATTTTCTATATAAAGGCATGCGTAGTTTAGGATTATTTTAGGATGGTAAGCCTAAAGGTGGTATTCGACAGTTTGGATCATTTGTCTTTAATGCATCCAAATAAGTTATCATTATATGAAAAGATCCAGCGAAATGATATTTACTGGTGCACTACATCTATGTGAAAAGTAAAGCCAAACGCCGCACTTGTCATTATAAAAATGTATTTCTATCTCTACCGTTAGCGATTTTTAAACTAGGAAAATCACGTGACCACTAACTTTTGCTATGACATTACATGATCCTCCGGGTAATAAACTCTGACGTTGTTATCTATTTTTAGCTGAAATATCCATCGTGCGTATTAATAAATTTGTAAATAATGGATATTAACAACCATATGTGTTACAATTTGTACTGTCCTGCAATTGAGGTTATGTTAAAACAGCATTGCCTTAAACCAATGCCTAAGTTTATGAAAAACCGTGCAATAATTTTTAGAACATGTATAAGATGTTGCTTCATGTACTTGATATAGCTAAACTGTCAGATACCACCTTTAAAACGGCTTAACGTGTTAATAACCTTTGCACCCTTGGATTCTCCCTACCTCAAGAAAACACAATACTTTCAAGGACAACGTGTTCACAAATCATCTTGTGCTTGGGGACAAAGATGATTGGAATATTTATTGATTCAACCTTTTTAAGCATTAAAGATAGCCAATACACCGTTCTGCGTCCATTATTACTGTTGCCATCTGCTTACAGGTTATATTTCAGTAGAGATGTCAAATTGCAAACAACGTCTTTAGACCATGACCGAGCACATTGCAGAAGTTAATGGAAATAAAAACATACAAAATTGTGTGTTTTAATGTTCTTTCCAGTCCGTTTATATATATTTTATTATTTTGGTTCATTTGCTTTCTAGTTTGTCTCAGTACTAGTTTTAAAATTAAGTTAAGACGATAATGTAACATACTAATAAAGACATCGTCAACCTTGTCATCTAGTATATGTCAGTGGAACACTCGTTTGAATAATATTTTGCTCCTTCCTTTCGCTACCGTTCTCTAGTTATCCAAAGATATTACTGTGCGGCTTGTCCATTCATAAATCTGCATTTCATGTTTATCTGCTTTAACCATACATGTCTATTTCTGTACTTGCACTATTTTTCCCAAGCATGAAAAACTAGCCGTAATATCATGTCTGTTAAGTTACTAACTTTATATCATGTCTGTTAAGTTACTGACTTCATATTATGTCTGTTAAGTTACTAACTTTACATCATGTCTGTTAAGTTACTTACTTCAAATCATGTCTGTTAAGTTACTAACTATAGCTTTACCATTTTCAAACAATAAAAAATTGTAATACTTGATGCATAATTGTTAACAAGATATATGACAAGGAAACCTTTAACACTGGTGAAATGTTGAAAAATGTTGAAAGGGATCGTGCAAATCCAACTGTGTGTGTCGCTAATTTTGTATGACGTGGGTGTTTCCAACCAATTTAACATACATTGTATGTTATGATAGACAAAATTGATGCCATTAACTTGCCTATCATGTGCTTACCTTGTGTTGTCAATATTATGTTATGTTATTTTATACCCGTAAACTATTTCAATATTGTTTATGTTTTATCACACGTATATGCATTGTGTTACACGACCATCGCCTATAAAATAGATTGTACTTTTTTGTACAAAAACTAGGAGAAGATAGATGGAACAGTTTAAACTCTATGGTGCCGCTGATCGTCCAATGAAAGCTCACGGGGATCAATTTCAAAGGTGCTCACTCGTGCGGCTAGTCACCGAGAGCGCTGAGACATGGAAGGTGCGAAATCGAACATCTCCTAGACAGACCAGCCGATAAACAGCTACTTATGATAAGATGTGTCAACTAAGACACACTCTCCGACGGGGTTGCAGTGCATTACATATGCCTATTATGATTGCAATTCTATACTTTAAAGTACAAAGTATAGATTTAATGGATCATTCAGTTTATATTTTACTGACTACTACAGTTTCCTCGGCGTTTGGATTACTAAAGACGGGCCACTTTGGTATGTATCCGTGCTTGCCTATCGTCAGCATCTCTAAGTAGGTCAGAAGTGAGGTTAGACGGCTACACCGAAAACAAAAGCTGCGGCACGGTAGCCATACGGCTTACACAAAGCAACTGCCATACTTCACTTTGTTATAATAGTTTCAAGGAAGGTTTATGCGCATATTTTAACACTTTTTCTTCCATGTCAGAATGTCGCACATGCTCAAAAGACATTGTTGACAAACTAGAATTGGTATACATGTATGCTGCTAATGTTATTTTTTATTTATAAAGTCGTTAAATAAGACACATTTCAATTTGCTATAAAGCCATGCGATTTTTAAACGGTTAGACATTTAGAACATTAACTCACTATCGAGCCTAAGCTTTACGTATGACCAACGTGGCTTATACAAAGCCACGACAAACGCATGCCTGTATTACAGAGTATACATGCAAATGGTATCTTTGTGTGTTCAAGGCATAACAAGTATGGCGTTGCACATGAGCAATGTGCACTAGGTTAACAGTATCGAAAAGGTCTGTCTGATTGCTTGCACGTATCTGCGGTTATGCTGCAATTATGCACAGAGGGGAATATCGTGTGACCGAAAGTATTGGTCGGTTAATGAGACACGGTCATAACAGGAAGAATTCGCTTTAATATATTGATCGCTTTAATTTATTTTGGTTTTGATACAAATCAATAAACCAAAGCAATTAGGTGAGGGGTTGCACTTGATAAAATGTATACAGTACCAAACGCCATTACAAAATAGTCAATACCGCTTCAATTATAAAGCAATTAGTGCTATTACGAAGCTACTAAAACACACAAAAACATACATAGTAATATGTCATGAATGTTTGGCGCACAGTTTTGGAAACATTTATATTATTATTATTATTATTAGTAGTAGTAGTAGTATTAGAAGTAACAGTAGTAGTAGTAATAGTAGTAGTAGTAGTAGTAGTAGTAGTAGTAGTAGTAGTAGTAGTAGTAGTAGTAGTAGTAGTAGTAGTAGTAGAAGTAGTACAAATGTAGTTGTAGTTGTTGCAGTAGTTGTTGTAGTATTGTGTTGTTCATAATTACTATTTACTTTAGTTTAATTTTAGCAATTATCATTATTTAAATTTTTATTGTTATTAATTTTTTTAAAATAATTATATTAACATTAAAATCATTATTACTTGTATCATTATTATTATTATTATTATTATTATTATTATTATTATTATTATTATTATTATTATTATTATTATTATTATTATTATTATTATTATTATTATTATTATGATTATTATTATCTAAATTTGTTTGTTTTTTCGTATTATTTTGTAGCTATGACTAGAAAATATATTTTAAGGGAAAATAAAAATATAAGAAATAATGAAAATCTACAGAAGATATTTGGTATAAAAATCGCAGCTTTATTGATTGAACAATAAGTAAGAATTTTACATTATCATTCTATATTAATTAGCATTAAACTTCTTTGTCCTGGTTCGTCTTCTGGTAGTGACATCCGGAATCGCTACATTGGTGCTGCAAAATAATAATCGCTACTTTCACTAATTTATTCCTAAAAAACACTTAAGAACGAAGTATTTAAGGAAATAATTGATAGCTATTTGTGTTAATTATAGAACTTATAAAAACAAATAAAAAATAAAAAAAACTAGAATTTATTAATACATTACTTTGTGAATGCTATACAAATATTTCCAGTAAGTATTTTAAACGGTTCATGATTTAGCAAACAACACGTGTTTATTTCACTTCAAGTTAAATATAAAAGTAAAGAATAATCTGTACTAAATCATTAATATATATTTTTATACCTGTACACATTTTATATCTGTACAAAAATCGATAATGTATTTATATCTGCTCGTTCAATTTTAAGAGAGGGGTCGAAGGGAAAACAAACACGCTTACCATTCATATCTGTACGTGCGTGAAACCGCCCAGCCTGCATGGGCAGCTGACAATAGCAGTTAATTCCTATGAAAAATGGTCCATTCCCCCATTTTCGTGCTTTGCACGCAGAAGAATGAAAAGTTTTGCCGTCTGAATTGTATGGAGCCAGTTGCTGCTCAGGATTATAACTGGCATAAACATTTGAGAATTTACCACACATGCATCTCCGTATAAACACTGTGACATTATGTCCGGCTCTGAAAGATTTGTAGCGACATCTTTCGTGTCTGTGCTCTTCGTGGCCTCGCATGTTGCCTCCTTCCATATCATCAGGACTATCAGATGAAGAGTCGTTTTGTGGATAATTCATGACACTGTATTTTGTATGTGTTTGTGCTACCGATGTCTCTTGTTCTTTAACTGCACAGCACAGTCGCACGAGTATATATAGCTCAGTATATCGGGAGGTGCGGCGAGGGGGGAAATCTATAAAATGTTGTGTTTGTTAGAAAAACTGCTGGGCTAAAGGATTGTTACAAAATATAAAAAATGATCTATTGTATGAAGTATTATGCTTCAGGTAGCAATCATAATTTCTCGAGATTTGAAGTATATTACTCATGCTCACATGATCGCATTAAGCGAATGAACAATGGACAATCACTTGCAATATACAAAGCTATTTGTAATGTACATGCAATAGTGGCTTTCAAGCCAACAATATTGTATATCACACTCTTAAATAAAATAAACTCTTTAAAAATAGTTTGCGAGATTGTACAAACTATTTTATTATTAACTATTAACTATTAATGGCAACCATTATTGCAAATTTAAGGATTGTTTTGCCATCAAAGTATAAGGTAATTATATAAAAAATCTTTTAACTATAAAATATATTCAGAGAATGTTGTTGTAGATGACAATCTTTTTTCAACTTCTCCTTTTTTAAGTTTTATCTATTTTCTTTTTTTGCAATTTCATATGCTATTTTTATATTTTCGTGGAAGCAATTTTAGGATTATTTAAGAGTCATTTCAACTTGATTCGGAAAACTGATATTTCTTCACAGTGACCGGTGCAATATTTGAAGCAGGTTCTGACATGTACATAGCAAACCTTTATAAGTTCTTTGAACAATTAACATTTGAAACACGCGGTGCTTGACTCTTTTCAATGTATTTCTTTTTTATGATCATAAGAATGATTACTACAATTGCTAAGTTGACCAAATTGTTGGTTTAAGCAATGAGGAATGATATTCTTATGTGGATATTTACGTATTAGGATCAAGAACCAAAGTTTTGGCTGTAACAAATTACTGTTGCCCAACAAATTATTTAATATGCATTTGCATTTATTTTATTTTATAGGAAAATATGAAAAGATCTTATTGGACGTAATACAAAGATAAAAGGTTAATTAAAGGTAAGCCACTTTAAGTGGTTGTTTTAATATACTCAGGAGAGTATTATGAAGGTTCTGTTCAAAACCTGCAAATATAAATATTTTACATAAATACAAACACACACATTTATGACTATGAAAATATAAAAATATATTGTTAACATTTGATTAAGGATTCAGGGGGATTTTGTCCTCCTTGTAAAGTTCACTGGCGTATTCTGTCCGCCTTGGAAAATTCACGGTGGTGATTATGTCCACCTATGCTAATATGACTCGAATGGATTTCGCTGAAATTCCTCGTACTGTGGGGCAGCGGATTGGCAGCATATGTTGCAGCAATCGGCTTACGGTGACAAGTAATACGGCAAACAGACAAATACTATTTCGTTTATATATTCTAAGTAAATAAGCTTGATTAAACAGTCCACCAACATCAGAGGTAGTACACAAAGATAAAAGATATGCAAAACGTTGGCACAACGGTTAAGTCGCAAGTTCTAAAAACTTAAGCACTCCACTCTTCAAAAACCATTTATCAAGAACGCTTAAATAGTAGTACATACACTGTCTGTTTTACTCTGCTTTGGCAGCGGATTGGCAGCAACAATGTTATAATCGACGGCTCACTTCAACAGCACTAAAAGAATCAAACTTACATGAAGGAAAATAATTGAAGTAATAAAACAAAACGGCGACAAATGCAATCTTTTGAATCTGTATACTTCACCAACCAAATCATATCCGGTTATTTGGACAGAAATCTCCCGTGAACTTTCGGAGTCAGACAAGCACCAGCCCGTGAATTTTCAAGAAGAAGACAGAATATTCGCCCTTATACTAAGGTTTCTCTCAAACTTGGACTTCCACATGAATGGAAACCTGGGTTATTATGTTTCGATTATTATAATACCTGTTAAGAAAAAAGTAGCATTTGGGGGCCGTGGAGGGGAGTTCGGGTGTTGCTAAAATACTGCCCTACTGGCCTGACCTTAGAAACCATATTGATTTTGTTCTGGTGCGATTGTAGCTGTTATCGTTGCTGGTCCGCCGCGTATCGATTTTCATCTGTTTTGGGAATATGTCTAGATAAAATAATCATCAAAAAATGTATATTGTCCCTACCCAAGCTAATATAAATGGACGGCTTAGGATTATTAATTTTGTTGTTGGTGATAATGGCTTTGATGACGATGGCGATTTCGTTAACGATTTTAAGGACCGCTACGACGATAATGATGATGAAGGTGATGATAAATATGATCAGGACTATAACAACGATGATGATGATGACGACGACAACGTTAATGATGACGATGATGATGACAACGATAATGATAATGATGATCATGATTTAGTTGATGATTAAGAGGAGGTGTAGAAGGGATATAATGGTAGTTATGAAGAAAAAGAAGGTAATTGTGAAGTAAAAGATGATCAGAATCACATGATACCGATGATGATGGTGGCGATATTGATGACGACGGCGAAGAAGACAATGACGACGACGACGACTACGATAATGATGATGATAATGGGGATGATGATGATGTTGTTGTTAACGACAATAACGATGAAAGGGAGAAAATGAAGATGAAAAATTAATGGTTGTTACTAATATTTTAATTTCTATAACAGTTGTTTGTTCTGCCTTCTTTCCGCTATCTGCTGATAGCTATCAGTCAACTGAAAAGTTTGATAAGAGCGTCCTTTGCAAGTGTGTGCGGTTCAATTTCCCAAGATACAATCATTTATTTATAACGGCGCACCTGTTATCAATCAGAAGGTAGACATTTTCTAGTTTAGAGGGTCTGCAATCATATACCAATGAACATGTTTTAACATAAATCAACTTAACATTCAATTTAAGATTACGGTGCACCAATGCTAAGTCGCGATTGATTTAATCACCGCATATAAATCTTGCTTTAGCAGGCCGTAAATACAGTAATGTGTATGATTTATTGGTTTTGACTACAACATCTACATTCAAATACACTTACGTTTTATGTTAATTGGAAATATGTTATATTAATCATGCAGGACCTCAAATAAAAATATGTTCTAGGCCACATATGTATGTTTAAATAAAAAGAATATTAACATGTTTCTAGGTAGAACCAGTGATACAATGACGAGTATTTAAACACGGAAACAAATTTCTTGACATTAGCGACATCTAGTTACTGTCTGAGCAGAACCAGTGCCTCACCGCATATTACCCGTAAGACATCCTAAAGCAGATTATTCTAGACCGGGACTCGAACCCATGCCGTGTGACGTGAGGACCTAAAGGTGGTATCCCACACTTTGTCTATATTTAATGCATGTAGCAAAAGCTTACCCATATTCTGGGCCAGGGGCGGATCCAGAAAATTTTGGTTGGAGGGGAATGAATCACGATCCATTCAACTTTATCGCAGTAAGTACTACACACACACACACACACACACACACACACACACACACACACACACACACACACACACACACACACACACACACACACACACACACACACACACACACAAACACACACACACAAACACACGCACAAACACACATACACAAACACACACACAAACACACACACAGACACATACACAGACACACAGAAGGAATCGTAACTACAACCTAAGCAGTCAACAGGCAAAATTGACTTTAAAAGCTTAGATCTTAAGATTACATATATGTGTTTACACAACTGTACTATTTCACCTTGTTGGTGGGGGGATGCATCCCCCACCCCACCCTGGATCCATCCCTGTTCTGGGAAATTTAATCCAATTATTTTTTAGTTTATAATATAGCCTTAATTGTAAGGCAGTACACATCGTGAAGTAAATAACTTTAAATGTTCATTACTTCCAATCCAATAAATAAGCACGGTGGTGAGCTTTCAGCGAATGTTTATAAACAAAGATCGGTGAGATTCTCGATAGAGAAAGAGTAGATTTCAACTTTCCTATATTTTTGGAGAGTATGTAATATTGAAAAACCACGGATAAAATGTGTAATCTTTTCATTGTTCAATTCGCTGACAAAAATGTTAATATTTTAGTACTTTCTGAAAGCGTGTATGACTTTAAAGATATTGACGTCAGAGCTGATTACCCGTATGATCATGTAACGTGATCTCAAAGTTATGTGGTCACATGTTTTTATAGCTTATAAATAGCTATCTGTGGAACGGAAAGAAAGTATATGTGTAAATAACAAGTGGAGATTTGTTGTGGATGAAGAGCACGATAAAATTATTCTCTATCATTATAAATGCTCCTTTGTTTCTCTGAAAAGGTAACGTCCAATATATACACCACATGATACATCATGTATATTACTCCTGTAGCCAGACAAATCAATACTCGGCTGCCTATCCTAGGCATTCCTCGACTCCAGTCAGATGTCAATAAAGCCTTGTCTACAAGCATATTGTGTGCTAAATGTTACGTGCCTAGTACACACTAAATAACAGATTAGGAAATGATAAAAAATCAAATAAAATATTTTATGATTTGCTGATTGATTTACACTGTTTTATAAGAAGGAAAGTTGTTTTAACGTGTAACAAGGCTTCACCAATCATAATAAATAATCCTCAAAGTATAAATAGTAGAAATATGGGATATATAAGCTTAAATTCAAAACCAAACAAACGTACTAAAATGCTTTATTATACGGTTAGTATCATGCATACACGGATATAAAGCCCTCCATATCTTTACATACCCACTAAAGTTTAACATATTTATAATCATTTTTATATATAAATCAACAAATTAACAGATCAATTAACCGTTTTGGGGTGACTGATTTTTTGCCACAGTCTCACTTATAAACAATAATTTATCACGAATTATGTAAACAGACAAATGTTTAATTCAAATCCATTAATAACAGCGTTTAAATGCATTCCAACGTATATATTAAACACAAATGTAAGATTAAGAAATCTATGTCTTTATGCGGTAATGTTTACCTATTAAGAAAAGCAATATTTGGTTTGGAACTGATTTGGATTTTTTGTTTGTTGGCACTGATTAATGAAATTCCACAATAACATATGTTTCAAGTGATTAATTCATTGATTAAGAGTGAAAATGACGGATGATTATGCTGAGCTATTGTGAGAGTCCGTGGTCAGGTGATTAAAAAATTCAAGTCTCCGAATCAGAGGATGATTGGTGCGAACCCCAAGGCTAAGCTGGAACTGGACACGGCATTTAAAAGTAACATCCGACAGTTTGTCTATTTCGAATACATGTACCCAAATCTGACCCCTGTTTAGGTGTATTTTTGGATACTTTCTACAGACATATAAGTCCACGCAAGCAGGATTTTTTAACGAAACCTTAATTATTTGGGGAAAGAAATATCGTGTAGAAAATCACACTTAGTGTTTCTTCTTTTGTAATCCATACGTAATCTATAAATGAGCACGGTTGGGCTTTCAGCTAAAATTAGACATCGAAGACAGAGCAAACTACCCGAAGGATGATACAACGTGATCTCAAAAATAAGTGGTCACGTGGTTTTCTTAGTTTAAAAAATAGCTAACTGTGCAGCTCATATGAGAAATACATGATTGTAATGGCAATGGAGGTTTTACTTTTCACATAGATGTAGGACATCAATAGACTATTCACACAGATGTAGGGCATCAGTGGACTGTACACGTAGATATTGGACATCAACAGACTTTTCACATAGATGTAGGGCATCAATAGACTTTCCACACAGATGAAGGACATCAATAGACTGTTCACGTAGATATTGGGCATCAACAGACTTTTCACATAGACGTCGGGCATCAATAGACGTTTCACATAGATGTAGGACATCCATAGATTTTTCACATAGATGTAGAACATCAATAGACTTTCCACATAGATGTAGGGCATCAATAGACTTGTTACATAGATGTAGAACATCAATAGACTTTTCACATAGACGTAGGACATCAATCGACTGTTCACGTGTGTATGATTGGGCATCAATAGACTTTTCACGTAGATGTAGGAAATCAATATACTTTTCAAATAGATGTAGGGCATAAATAGACTGTTCACATAGATATTGGGCATCGATAGACTTTTCACATAGATGTAGGGCATCAATATACTTTTCACATAGATGTAGGAAATCAATATACTTTTTACATAGATGTAGGACATCAATTGATTGTTCACGTAGATATTGGGCATCAACAGACTTTTCGCATAGATGTAGGGCATCACTTGCCTTTTTACATAGATGTAGGGCATCAATAGACTTTTTACATAGATGTTGGAAATCTATATACTTTTTACATAGATGTAGGGCATCAATAGACTTTCACAAAGATGTAGGAAATCAATAGACTTTTCACACAGATGTAGGGCATCAATAGACTCTACACATAGATGTAAAACAACAATAGACTTTTTACATAGATGTACGGATTGGGATTTGGATTAGCCGGCCTTTCTTGCCGATACTGCGCAGCGACATTTCTATCATTATAGCACTGGGGCACTTTGGGTGCCCAGGGACTGAACCCGACCGGTCCATTATACTGACACCGGCGAGTCAGGCGTAATGATGTCCCTTTAGCCCCGAGCGTTAGGAGGGAAGTCACTACTACCAACTTTAAAGTCTTTGGTTTGACCCGGCCGGGGTTCGAACCCACAACCTCTCTATCCGCAAGCCGACGCTCTACCACCCGAGCTATTGCGGCCGGTCATAGATGTAGGACATCGATATTATTTTCACATACATGTAGGGCATCAATAGACAGTTCACATTGATATCGGGCATCACTAGCCTTTGCACAAAAATGTAGGACATCAAAAGACTGTTCACGTAGATATTGGGCATCACTAGCCTTTTTACATAGATGTAGAACATCAATAGACTTTCCACACAGATGTAGGGCATCAATATACTTTTCACATAGATGTAAGGCATAAATAAACTTTTCACATAGATATTGGCATCAACAGACTTTTCACATAGATGTAGGGCATCGAAAGACTTTTCACATAGATGTAGGACATCAATAGACTGTTCACATAGATGTAGGGCATCAATAGACTGTTCACATAGATGAAGGGCATCAACAGACTTTTCACATATCTATTGGCATCAACAGACTTTTCACATAGATTTAGGGCATCGATAGACTTTTCACATAGATGTAAGGCATCAATAAACTTTTCACATAGATATTGGGCATCAACAAACTGTTCACACAAATGTAGGGCATCAATAGATTTTTCACATAGATGTAGGGCATCAATATACTTTTCACATATATATAGGACATCAATAGACAGAATTTAAATGGATCTTTTTTAGGATTTTTTAGGATATATGCTATATAGAATTGTGTACTGACATCTAAGCTAGCAATTATCATTAGCTGGAAGCCATACATCTTTGGGTATTTCGCGCCTTTAATTTCAGAACACTGTAGTATGGTGGGGCTACAGTGTTGATTAAAGCATGCGCTCTATCCGTTCTAGTGGCATTCTACCATCAATGAGGCATATTTGTCAGCTTTTCGCTCAATGGCTTCATCACATCTCTCTTCCCATGGCACAGTGAGCTCAATAGCATTGATCTTTTCCCCATGATTTGACCATAGAACTATGTCCGGTCTGAGATTGGTGTGGACCATATCAGGGAACCGGAGTTTCTTTTCCGGGTCTACACGCATTTTCCAGGTACTTGCAGAACTCAATATGTCCTGTTAATGTGTTGGCTTTTTCACTCTCCGCACAAAATGGGTTTGTTGTAGTCTGTCTCTTTTACCTCCATTTTATGTTCAAAAAGTGGGCCAGCTGTCGTACCACTCGGTCATAGCGAGAGAGATAGTGTGCGAGAGCTGCGTAAAGATTAAAGGATTTAGAGTAACTTTCCAGACAAGAATGGGATGGGTCAACTGTCATTTTCCGACAGTGCAAGTTGACAGGTGTTGGCTCAACAGGAAGCGTATTCTGACAAGTTCCAGATTCCATATCTGGGTCCATGTCAGTTTTTTGTCGGGCACTGTCCATTGAATACTTCCTTGTCTTTCTAATTGCGCCAGCTTTGACGCTCTGGACACTTCCTCCTCTTTCCAAATGACCTGTTGTACCATAGCTCTATTCATCTGGGCGTCAGCTGTTGACCACATGTTTCTATGGTGTATACCAATACCTTGTCGTCCTATGTTTGTAGTACAAATAATGTCCTGGTGTGCTAATCTGCATTGTGCTGCGTCTTCAGCACGGCTCACGGACCACTTCCTGCCTGTTTTCAGCTCAGTGTCAGCTGTATTGATACAGTCATCGGGTGAGTAATTTAAAGTCATAAGCAGTCGTACCTTGGCTACCTTAAACTCCTCGACAATTGACAATACGGGCAGTTAAAATTTCCTGCCGAGGAGTACAGTCCAGTGCAGCTTGGTGGTAGTCAAAGCCAGCGCCAATTGTTTGCTGATGATGCCCTTAACTGCTGATGTTGCAATCTAGTACAGCATCAGGAATTAAGTTTATATCCGGCAGTTTGCCTATATCTAATACACATAGCAACATTGTTCCCCTGCTCTGGGGACTGTGGGCCTAAACCCGGCATTAACTTATTATTTAGTTTAAGTAAGAAAGGTTAGGTTGCATGATAGAAATCAAGGTTGGTCCAAACTGTAGCTTAAAAACTCGGGTGCATCTGTTCACGTGAGAAAAGTTCAAGCTTACATAGTGGCGTAAACTGGTTTGGGTTCACCCCAAAAAAGTGCCTTGATGCTAAAAATACTGCACAGCAGAAGCCATCGCTTTATAATGACGTCACTACACGCAAGCAGTCTGCTGAATAATAAAGCCCTTATCTTTGACGATTTTAAAACGTAAGCAGGAACTCTACGCTTCTTAATTTTGAACTTTCTCACTCATAAGACACTAACCTACGCATAGTGTTTATTTCAATGCGCCCTTCCGACAAGTTTAAACACACAACGACATTACGTTTGTATGGACCTTGAGTTAAATATCGTACTAACATCAAAATTGCTCCTTTATTCGCTCTTTTTTCCGACTGACCGTTTACAGACGGTAACTGTTGGGTTTGCTCTTTATGTTTGATGACTCATCACAGATTTGTTTTTACATTTACATTTGGCTTGCTTGTGAAAACCTTTGTCCTGTGCCTTTTCAAATGTTGGTTTATGTTGTAATTGTCATAGGACTTGGCCATTCATATTTCCTTGTTCACTTGCTTAAATGACGTGATTAACATCAAGGAAATGATTGTCAAGAGGAAGTTCATATTTGCACTACAGTGTGGCCATAATGTAATAGTCCGGCACACCGGTTACCGCGCACACCCCACAACCGCTCCACGCCCCATCCTCCCCCGCACCTCCCTCCCCCACTTCCCTCCAAGTCCCCCCGCTCCTCGACCTTTTTTCAATGGTACTAAAATGTTCGTTAGGGTGTCTAGAAACTGAATCTTCAATGTACTAAAAAATAAACTCATTTGAGCTATATGAAAACTAATGGGGTCCATAGCAACCGTTACGAAATTTCGATAGAATGGTATGTTTTTTTGAATGATTATCACTTGAAAAATGGTAATAGAACTATAACAATGGTACTCAATTAAAGGTTGTTGAATGGCTATTATTATATTATGAAAATTTATACATGTTAATGAGGCTCTTAAAAATTGCTTTTTTTTGTTGAAAAGTTGATAAGATTCTTTTTGTTTAAAAGTAATGTGTAAACATATTGAACCGTTTCTAAAGTTGTACACTAGTCAACAACACATGTTGGTCTAAGTTTTATATGATTTGGTTCGTTTTATGATTTTTTAAGATTGCTTAATTGTTTTCGTCCAAAGTTTGCTCATAAAATTTTAATGCACAATTTGTTTAGAAGCCTGCTTATAACGAACCATAACATTCAACAATAATTTATGCATCGTTCCTTAAGTGATAGCTATCATTAAAATTGGATTTCAAATTATCAATTAAATGAAAATTTTTACAAAGCTGAATGGGAATCTAAAAGTAGACTTTAACTTCAAAAAGTTTATTAGATTATTTTTTTAATTAAAAGCCATATTCAAACATATCGACCAGTTTTAAACGTCACATAGACACCTCTCTTAGTCTGACAAAAGGGGAATAAAGTTTTGCATTATTTGATCCATAGATTCGATATTTTACGAATTTGTATTTAATTTCCATGGAATTTTTCTCATTGAATGTATTATGTGAAGTTGATGAGAAAGCTGCTTGTAAACAGGTGCACTGTATTGTATTGTTAAAATCTAACTACAATATGGTAAAATCAGTTTTATACCAGGGCTTCATTGAAGACTATCACTAAGCCAAGATTTGAAATTACAAATATGCAAACTAGTCCTGATAAATATTCATGAATCTTAATTAAGAGCTATTTTTTTAATTTCTACATTTTTTGTTTAGTTACATTCTTACAAAATAAAGTTACTTTATTGTTGATAGTACATTTTTGTCATGATATTAATATCAGTATATTTTTATAGGTATTTTACTGAGCATAGTGACTTTATTAAAATATATATTAAAATTAAATCTTGATTAATACAAGTATTAAGTGTTTTATTTTTGTTTTAATGCTACGGTTTAAGCAATATGTTATTACAATTGTGTTAAATAATCTAGATTAATACTTCTCAAATGCTTATTATACAAAGTAAAATATTAGGGATGGTCATACGGAGGGTGTAAAGTTGCCGTAATATCAAATGTCTAAGGCGGAAACAAACACATCATCAAATAGCTGATTAAAATCACCGTCGCACCGAAACCAGGGCCTACGAATACGTCGCCCCGCTTCGGGCATAAGTCTACGTATTGTTGTGATGATGCTCACAATTTAGCGATTTTAGAGTTTTGGGCGAAGTGCGCCTATCCATTAAGTCTATTCAAGGCCTTGTGAATGTGACGTGTAACCCGGCGCCTATTGCGCAACAAGTAGAGCATAAGACTTAAATGCAGACCATCGTGGATTCTGTACCCAGGTTGAGCTACATATAGTACTGTCTTTCAAGTTATATCGATATAAAATCAGTCTATATCAATATTGATATTGATCAATCAGTCGATATTTGAATAAAAACATTTCGATTTGTTATTTTATTACTATTCTGCCCATAAAAATAGTATCAAGATCCTTAATAAATCTCAGATTTTTCGCAAATATTCTGTGAAAAGTAGCTTAATAATGGTTGGATTATTCTGTTGACAACGTTTTCTTCTTCGTGAATCTTTCAGTTATTGCATTGTCGATTGACGACACTTAATACTGAAGTGAAGCTTTAAAGGTAATTATCAGACAGTTTGGACCAAATACATTTTCATTAAACATCTTATTAAGATTGTGAGATCTGTTCAGGTAACAATAGTTTATTAAGACTCTTAATAAACTATTGTTACCTGAACAGATCTCACAAAATACTGTTTATTGACACCGTCTGATCGCCGTTACAAACATGTATTTCCTATCTGAGCCACGCTGCACAGTTAGCTACTTTTAAAATAAGAAAACCACGTGACCACTAATGTGAAGTGGATGTCTACTTTTAGCAGGAATCCCAATTGCTCTTATTAATAAATTTGAAAAGAATGAACATTTTAAGTCTAAATTAAGGAGTTATATTGCCCTAAGACGAGATACTGTTAAAAATCTTCGAAGCTTAGACTAAATTATGAGGTGTTTTTTTTCTACAAAATTGATGCACAAATACCCCAAATAAAGGTCAGATATTGTTACATGTATTAGATATATATGCAAACTGTCGGATACCAGCTTTAATGGCAAATTTTATATATCGCCTTTAATAAAATGTTTCACATCGTTGGCGAAACATTGAACTCAGATTAAATTTAAGACATTATACAGCTAGCATGCACATAGCAGTTTCCTTATTCAACACAGGTTCAAATGGCATGTTGTCTCATATTAATATTGTAGCAGTTTATATGTATATGTCAGTGTTGCAGTTTTACATTACAACATTTAGTCAGTGTTGCGCTTTTACATTACAATATATGTCAGTGTTACAGTTTTACATTACAACATATATGTCAATGTTGCAGTTTTACATTACAATATATATGTCAGTGCTGCAGTTTTACATTACAATAAATATGTCGGTGTTGCAATTTTGTATTACAATATATATATGTCAGTGTTGCAGTTTCACTTTAAAATATATATGTCAGTGTTGCAGTTTTGCATTACAATATATGTCAGTGTTGCAGTTTTACATTACAATATATATGTAGTCCCAAATATGTTATGTATGACTTTACGTGTTTTCATTGCAGAAACCATGTTATTGTTACATGAAAAGGTCTTGCAAAATGCTGCTTATTGATGCCCTAAATCAGTGTAAACAGTCCTCTTTGCAAACATGTATGTCCTCTCTGAGCCACTATGCAGAGATAGCTTTTTTAACTATGAAAACCACGTGAAAATTCACTTTTGAGATTACGTTATACAATCGGAAGACCTCGGATAATTCACGAATCACCTCTCGGATGTATATAGGTAGTCGATTCACTCTGGCCATTTCCCTGAATGGGACTACTTTTGTGACAGACTTCAAAACAAAGATGGCAGCTCGGATGACAGCTCACTATAATATGATGCCTGTAAAACTTCAATTTGTGGGTGCTTCAAATTTTAATCATCTAACTTTAATTTACACAGCGCAGTAGTAACTCCGCTGTCAAACGATGCCTTTGTTTATGTTTTGTGCGAGCTACATTTTAGCATAACATTCTTCTTCTGACTTCCAGCGAACAAAACAATCGTGATTTCTGTAAGTATCAGTGCACCAGATACATCCGTGGCCAATCGGAACTCCTCGGGTAATTCCGTCCTCGGGACAATCATCCCTCGGATGTATCTGGTGCAATGATACTTAAAGAAATCACGATCGTTTTGTTCGCCGGAAGTCGAAAGAATATGCCTAAAATGTAGTTCGCACAAAACATAAACAATGGCGTCGTTTGACAGTTGTTTTGTTTGCTGCGCTTTGTAAATTAAACTTGGCTGATTTAAATTAAGCCATATACAAAACAATATTTAATCAACTTTTAACCAAAACGTTCTAGTAGCAGTTATATTGGAATGATGGGTCATTAAATCAATTATTCCTTTTTTACTATACCTTGTAACAAATGAGAATAAGAGAAAGAGGGAGAGAGAGAGAGAGAGAGAGAGAGTGATAGATGGAGAAAGAGCTATGTCTGTGTGTAAGAGAGAGAGAGAGAGAGAGAGAGAGAGAGAGAGAGAGAGAGACTGAAAAGACAGAAATAGGAGGAATGTAATGAGAGAGGGATGTATATCCATAGCATGATGATGTAAATATATAAAGCTCCACTTCTTCTTCAACCATATATATGTATTATGACATTCGTATATTGTATGTAGAACTTGAATGAACTTAAATGATTTGTAATATGTGCCATCATGTTGCATAAATAAAAGATAAAAAAGCACATTGCCTATTATTTAACATTTACGAACCGTAAACTTAATCAAATTGCCCAAGTATAAGGAGAAAATAAATGAAATAAAAAGAAATAAAAAAGCTAACAATATGTACTTGAAAACATTTTGTCACAACTATTAAAAAGCTGGAAAATTTAACAAAGAAGGATAGAAACATGTAATAAAACAAACAGTAAAACTGTTTTGTAGTCTTCTGTGACATATACTATTTATGATTCTTGTGGACCGTTAGTGGGACATTTGCAAGCTTTTAACTCCGTGAAAATCTCCAACCAGTAACACAGCACATTACGACTACAACTACCAAGCTCCTGCGCAGTAGAACTGCTACACATCAATAACTGCATTCGGATCAGCTCGGGTTTTTACTTTCAGAAATAGGCTCCGGAGTTAATATTGGGAAAAAGTAGTCGCTGCAAGATGGCAACCAACCCCAAAGACCTTGATGGCAGTCTGTTGTCCAACCACTTGCTAAATTGCACAGATACAGCAAAACTATTGAAAAGAAACGATGAGAAAGAGAGACACACACAGACACAGAGAGAGAGAGAGAGAGAGAGAGACAGGGAGAGAGAGAGACAGACAGATAGACAGACATAGACAGAGACAGAGACAGAGAGACAAAGAGACAAAGAGAGAGGAGGAGAGAGATACAGAGGAAAAGGACAGGATTACAGACAGAGAAGTTTCATTTTAATAACAAGTTGAGAAGGCATGTCAACAAGTTCTCAAAAACTGTTACAACAACAAGTACAAACTGAAACACTTTAATCAGCGTTAATTGATTAACGAAATTGTTGTTCATTAAATCAGCTAATTAAATAATAATCGATTAACCTCTTCTCTAAATTACGTGACATCCTGTTTGCCGAAAATTGGCGATAAAACTCGCGCCCAAATCTTCGCTAGTTTCACGGTAGGTTTGAAAATCACTATTGTTGCCGTTTTGCATCTTATAGCAGTTTGAAGTTTGAGATAGACCAACTGATTTCAACAGTTTTATGCGTGTGGGGACAAAGAATTTAGTTTAATATATCCGATTATTTGAGACATCCGAATTTGAGTTAAGCGGAGTCGAACTATATAGAAACTAAAGGGAAACAACGGGACCGTAGAAAACAGTTTGACATAACCGGAAATTTGAAATAACCGATTTTGAGATAACGAGAGTTGACTGTATGTGAACTACTGAAACAAAATAAAATGTTTAAAATGTACGAATAATTTTTGTTACATAAAGTAAGAAGTAACCAAATAAGGTCAGTTCATATGATGTAAACTAAGGCATGTTCGCTGGTGTAAAAGTCTGGTACAATTACGTAAATGACTGCTTAACCTCCAACCGCATGGGTTCGAGTCCCGTTCGGGGCGAAGGACTTAAAGTGGGGAGGTCTTCCAGCTGACTTGCAGTGCGCCGCTGGTACAACCAAGAACGTGTTTGGGGTCTTCCTCCGCTAAAGTAGCTGGACGTTGCTTTAATGATCATAAATGGTCGCTGCAATGTATTAAAAATACGTATATGCTATTATTAGAAACCGCGCTGACCTTACTGTATCTATTCGTGTGTTGTAGCCCTGATATGAGCTGAAATTTGCATTTTAACTGTTGTGTGGACATTCAAAACAGTGTTCTAAATAAGCCATTATGATTATTTGATTGGGTTATTTTTATTTCGCAATCAACTTTCTTGAAATGTGCAGGAGGTACTTAACGATGTACGAAAACAAAAGCACATACCGAGAATTCATGTCAAAGTATAAAGGTGGTATCCGACAGTTTGCCTATATCTTATATAATATGTAACAATATCAGACCTCTGTTTGGGGTATTTGTACACAATTTCTGCAGAAAAAAATCATACAATCGTCTAAACTTTGACGAGTTTCAACCGTATTACAATTTTAGCACAGTAAAACTCGTTAATCAACACTTTAATGTTCATTCTTTTCAAATATATAAATAAGAACGACTGGGATTCCTGCTAAAATAGACATCGACGCCACAATGGGTGACGTGGTTGAGCTAAAACATATGTGGTCACGCAGATTTTGTTAGTTTAAAAATAGCCATCTTTGCAGCGTGGCTCAGATACATGTTTGAAATGACGACTGCGACGTTATGGTTCACTTTTCAGACAGGTGCAGGACATCAATAAACAGCATTTTGTGAGATCCGTTTGGGTAACAATGGTTAATTATGATGTTAAAAGAAAATATTTTTGGTCCAAACTGTCGGATATTACCTTTAATACTACAACCTTCATTATTTCGAGATTGATCAAATTTTATCAAAGCATCCGAGGCTGTTTTTCGAACTTGTCAAATAGTTTAGTGTACAAATTAAAAGTAATAGATATTATTTTCAACACACACACACACACACTCTACAACAACAACAACGTTAAATATAGGTGTCATATGTAGATACAAGCATCAGCCGTCTTTGTGTATGGAGTTTTATTGTCTAAAATGTTTGGAGAAAAAAAATCAATGCCGAACGTGGGTTGGGAAGGTCTTCCTGCTGACATGCGGGGCGCGGGTGATCTACCCTGTCGTTCGTCTGGGGTCTCCCTCCAAAAACATAGCTGGATGTCGCTTAAATGACCACAACTGGTAGCTGCGATGTATTTCAGAAACAAAACAAAACAAACAACAATACAACATTCACTACAACTTTGCAAAGTTTAGTGTGTACTAAATCTCTAAACTACACGTATATCTATTAGGACCCCGGCTTTTGGCGTGAGACGTTCGCTTTTTTTATAAATCAACTAACCCTCTCACGCATACCTCTCAGCTTTCCCGCCTTTGACGTAATACTTCCGTCGTCAAAAATCAACTCATGCTCTCACGCATGCCTGTCAGGTCACCCGCTTTCGGCTTGTGATTTTCGGTCCCAAAAAATCAACTCACCCCCTTACGCATACCTAGGAAATGTAAACGTACCTTTTACATAAAAAGGAATCAACTTGGTTATTACTTGCTTGTGAAACCTTTATTGACCTTTTGTCCAGATACACTTCAGAACGCATCTCCAACATTTTAGAACTATTTCTTTTTCACAGAGAAGATACACAGGGTAGAGGCTTACTCCTCTGACCAAGCAGCCTCTAACCACGTGGGTTCGAATTCCAATCGGGCCGAATTACTGTATTTTAGAAGGTCTTACAACTGACCTGCGGGGCGACCTTATAAGTTGCCGCCCTTTTGATCATTTATTTTTGATAACTCATTGCGACCATTGTGTTTTCTAAGGCTTCAAGCACAGGTTAAATTTCAATATGCATCCGCCAATTGTACTAATTGGAACAAGCGTGACATTGTGTTTGATCGGGCGTATGGCTGTATGTACATGTAATTTTCCCGCTGTGAAAAAGCTATGTGGCAGAATCAAGCATTGTTAAGCAAAATCTGTGTTAAGCAAAGACTCTTAATAATGGCTAGACCATTAATGGTCGCTTACAATAAAATACAGTATATGCTGAGTTGCGGGCCTCTTCAATGGTGTTCTCAATAGACGTGAACTGGTGGGGACTTTACGGCGGGTCCCAGGAGCATAATTTAATTTAGAGAAGTGTTGTGAGTCGTGTCTTGGCTATAACGTCTTTAATGATAGTGAGCAAATCATAAATAGTGATTGTTAGTTTAACTTTCTTATGTTCAATATCGATATTATACCCCGTTCCCTTTTCTTCTTGTAGGATGTTCATATTAATGGGAGAAGACTGGGTCGCCATATCTACTCCTCTAGAGGGTAGGGCTGTCTTTGTTGTCACTGGGGTGTGTGTGTGTGTGGGGGGGGGGGGGGGGGTCACCCAACCCCAGTTACCCATCGGTTAAGGTGGTAAATCGTCGACTTCGTCTGGGTCTGTCTCTGAGTGGGAATCACTGCTGCTATCCGACAGGGATGATATAGAGATCGACTCATCCCCGTCAGACAGCAGGACTACATCGTCCTCTATCACCATTTTGTTTCTGTTTCACACTCCTCTATTGGTATGGGGTGTTTGCGCACGGAACCGTCGGCTTTAATAGGTTGGCTGCCGGGTGGTTTTACCCCCCGGTCGCATCTTCCTATCACCGAGGGCCGCTGAGGTCACCCCTGTGGCACGAAGCACAGAATCTGGAAACTGCCATATTTTCTGTCTCCTACGAGCTTCCAGAGTTTACCTTCCGCGTCCCTCACCAGGCGGTTTATCGGCCTTCCGGGGCCCTCCACCCTCCCCTGGGACTGGGGAGGGCTTGGGTTTTCACTAGGGCCTGACCTGGTGGCGGAGTGCGTACGCTGCTATATAGGTTGGAAAAAAGTGGGCGGCACTTGTATATTGGCTTTCTGCGCACTCCTTCTCTCCTCATGAGCCTAGTCACTTTGGCTGCCCTTATAAATGAAGGGCAGCCCCTATAGCTCGTTGTATGAGGGCCTTGACAATTGTGGCACACTTGTTGGTGTCTGATGTGCATTGTTTTATACCATGCCCCCACACCCCACACCCCCGCATTTGGCACATTTTTTGACCCGGGCATCTCTGGGATTTGTGTCCGAAGCCCTGGCACCTCAAGCATTTTAATGGAGGGGCTGCATACTCCTGGACAGGAAACATTATGTCGGTTCCCCGCACTTTGACATGGGTTGGCAGCTCCCTCCCTGTAAATTTCAGCAGAACTGCTGTGGATTCTATGTCGAATTTGTTTTTAAGCAATATGCAGATGCTGTGTGATTATGGATGTGAATATTGTGAATATATTCTAATATTGTATCTGTGTTTGTGTTGAGGGGGATATTGTGAATAACCCCCTCACAGTGTGTTCCGGCAGTGAGTTCCACAGCTGTTACACCCACCCCCGCCAAAGATAAACGTTTTCTCTTAAGGACGCCTACCAGAGCCTCAGCAGACGCCACCTCTAAAAGGTAGGCCCCTGACGCTAGGAGCACCACCCTTTTGTCTCCCTTGCTGAATTCAGTGTTGATAGCCCTGGCCATGGTAAATAGAGACAGATCTCCCACAGTTTTTTCTCCCCCACGAGCCCCCCCCCCCCCCCCGCCCCCGCCCGAATGATCATTTTATGTGGCAATGTGCTTTTGTTTATCAGGTGAGATTGGTTTGGAGTTCTGCCCCCCCCCGTAGCAAAGGAGAGTGATTTTGACTGTTTGTCTGTCACCCCCCCCCCCCCCCCCTGGTGGACTGAAACATTTCCCTCTTAGGTTTGAGTTTTCCACACCACACAAGGTGGATACGCGAAAACGGAGGTGACACAATAAATGTCCTTGTGCAAGTGCAAGTGCCGCTTCATGTCTAAATGGGTGATATCCACCCCTTATCATCAGTTAATAGATGTAAATACAATTAAACAGATAAAAATAGAAAATGATGTAGAGTGTTATACATGTCCACTTATGGACTATCTTAGTTATCAGATGTTTGGTAAAATTTATCACTAATTTCTATCACAGTATTCAAAATATCACGGATGGTTATATGTATTTCTGTTTTCTATCAGGGTGTGTGTATTTATGTATATGTGGTGAGGTTTTAGCTGTCAATAGTATTCGTCCGCTAGTAGACTATAGAGCAGAAGGGAAACAGTTAAAATGGTTGAATATACCCTCACCCTGTAAATAAGACCAAGTATTATAGTAGTATAAATAATAGAGTGTTTGCTTGTGTTTTATTAAGATGATCTATGAGGACGGATCGGAATTTTGACCAAGCAAACACAACATGAAATAAAGCCAATGAGAGAGGGGGTGGTACTTAACTTTTCAAAATGTAAATAGAAAAATAAGATGGCCGACGTAAGTAGAAGGGGTACAGTTTTGTAGGCAATTGCAGTTGTATAAGATGGCGGCGTGCGGCGTAGTGTTGGCAGATATTTTTTACGTCTAGGTGATCTGCCCTCTAGCATCTGAATGCGACTTGCCCCGATACACGGGCTGTCTTTGGGTCATGTCGGCGGCTCTAACCGCTGGGTCAACGACCAAAACATTGATTAAAACACTTATTAAAATAAGTCTGTTAAAGAATTCACTTTTTAAAATGAATCTCAAAAACACCAGTACATAAATTCAAATCAATAAATAGTAAAAAGTCAGAATTGTAAAATAAATTTGATTTTAAACACTAAAATATATGTATATACAAGTTTGCATTTTCGTATGACTCGGTCTAGAACTAAACCAACAACGACTATCCATACTTTGACCCGACGATCATTTACTCCATCACCCAGGTCTATTTGTAAGTTCACAGTTTTATTTGGCCACATGTGCCACGTTGTATTCTTTGTTATTGAACGTATATATGAGCATTCTTCATTTACAAAATGGACATTCAATAAAGCCACTAAACATTTCAAATGTGTCACTTTTTTTGGCAGACAATGGATTTGAAGAGGCATATTATACTTCTTTGAAGCAAAATTGGGATTTTTTTGTTCTTTCAAAGACATATTTACGAATCTTTTGGGATGGTATAATTAAAATTCTTTGAAAGATCGATTTGAGCAAACAAAAGAAACATATAAGCCCGCACACATTCCAGTGTCACATATATGTCTCTGAATAGTGAAAACACTTCTTTATGAACACTGATAGCTTACACCAGTGGGCTGTGCATTAAACAAATAACGATAAAGCGATGTTTGTTTTCAGCTCAATTTCCCCGCCCCCAAATCGGTTGGTCCTGTTTTGGTATGGTAATTTTTAAACGTTTACATAATAAAATGTAAGTACCAAATAGTTGACACCCATCTTTTCGCATTATATTATACTTTACACAAAGTCCACAGCTCCGCGTTTATATAATAACATCATTTGTTTTGTTGCTTGTTTGAATTTTTGAACTAGTGCATTAAATGGAATATCTGACTTACATGTATGCTGTCGCTCTATAAAATCGTGTACGTTCAGAGCGGAATGTCTGAGCTAACATCAAAGTTATATATCAAAAGCAACATTAAAAGTGTTCGCATCTAGGTAGTGACGAGTTTTCTCCCCTAAGAGTAGACCTGACAAACTTTCGACTTGATAAGACTTAAAGAATTGCCTCCCCTTTACACCAGAAACCACTTGCATAAGCGAGTGTAAGTGGAATAAGATCTGAAGAGTTGTTTCCCTTGCATAAGTGACAAAACAGCGACTTCAACAATAAGATAGACAGAGTGAAGCCCCTTCAAACCGACAGAACATCGATTGAACCAGTAAGGCCGACAGAGTGTCTCCCCTTGTCTATGATGTTTAATGTTTCGCAAGTAGGTATACAATACGCAACTCAAAGCAGGCGTTCTACATCAGTTGTTCGTGATTAATGGAAAAGTAAGTAAAACATTAATCTGCATGACAAACCAAAATCATAATTGAAACATGTCTAAACACATACTGCATACCAGTGCAGTTGAATATTTTATATGCTGGCAAAGGTTGTTCGAAATCAGAATGCAACTTTTGTCATTGCCTGGTGTACGACTGTTCCTATTATTGCTTGCTAGTTGATTTCATAGAATACTGCTTGCCATTGTCAATATCATTTTAAAAATAATTTATTGCGAAAATTGCAGCAAGCAAAATTTGAAGAACAGAATAATAATGTTTGATCTACTCATCATGTCAAAATTAAAGCTCAAATATCTTTAAAATAACACCTGCATATATTCTTTTATTTTTGACGGAGAGGGTGAAGGATCGCCATTAAAGGTGGTATACGACCGTGTCACGTAACCAAATTTTCATTACATGAAATGATCCCTCGAAATGCAATTTGTTGGTGTACATCTATGGCAAAAATAAACCACAACACCACACTTGTCAATACAAACACGTATTTCCTATCCGAGTTACGTTGCACAGTTAGCTGTTTTGAAGCAAAAAAAAAAAAAACAACACCACTTGACCATTTACTTTTGAGCTCACGTCACATGATCGTCCGGGAATTCAGCTCTGACGTCGATATCTATTTTTAGCTGAAATCCTTGTCGTGCTTATTAATAGATCGGGAAATAATTCATTTTATTTAACGATATTTACTTTCTAAAATTAATGTATTGTTATAAACAGTCTAACTTTAAGTAAGTTTATACATTAATTGTGCACAAATTCCCGGAACAGGTGTAAAGTATTGTTACGACTAAGGGCGTTTTAACGAGACTGTACGAAAAAGAAATGAAAAGAAACTACTTGATATGATTTTCAATTGGATTCAATCTTCTTGTGTTATTTTTTTATTATTTTTAATGGTGGGGACATAATTCTTACTATGCAAATTACATTGTGTTACCTCCCTTGTGAGTCGAAAAATTAATTTGTTCATTCGCAATATCTTCGGCCCTTACCATACACGTTCGGAAAGGAACTCGAAGGTTTTAGTACAATCGAAACTTCTCAGATATTTTCGTGTGAGTGAATTATCCAAGGTGTTCCGAATGGGTAATTCTATTTGATACGCCGGGATTCTCGGTACGCTCTTAGGTCTTCATACATATTTCATCATATTTCTCCCCCTCCTCCTCATTATAATTGTTCAAATCATCATTAACATCGTCTAGTCATTGTAATCATCCTTAATGTTCACACTATCATCATCAGCGGCATTAGGAACATTGGTAAGTAGCACTTACAATTACAGTAGTTCTAAATCTAGATATTTTTTATAGCAGGATCTTTTTTTTTCTTACTGAATAGGGGTATTTGGGTTAAATTCCATATTAATATGAACAGACAAAATTCGGATACCTTATATTTTTGGTAACACACTTTAGAAAATTATATATATTTAGGTAAAATTGTGATTTTCCTATGAACAAAACAATACCACCAAACAGACATTTGTTTCAACGTGATTTAAATGAAACCAAAATAAATTTGCTAATTAATATATGAAGTAAATGTAGAACTAAAGGTCGTGGGATGTATGAAATTTACGTCAGTCACTTGTGATTGTGCTTGTGTTTTTATTATTGTTATTATTATTATTATTATTATTTTATTTATTTATTATTTATTATATTCTTTTATTTTCAGTGAAGATTGTCACTATCATGATCAAGTTGTTTGCTTGTTTGTTTGTTTATTGGGTTTATCGTCCCACCAACATTATTTCGATTATCTGAAGATGGTGTCCACTTGAAGTAGATATAGTGCTGCCTTTAACTGTGTATAGCATGCCGTGAACACATGGCATGATACCACGCACAGTCACATTATCCTGACACCGGACCAACCAGTCGTGGAAGTACCCGTATATTTTCTTAAGCGTTTCAATTTTTAAGACTTTGGGCGTAAACATTTTTGCGACTTGGGTATGTCGCGACCCGGGTTTTTTTATTGTATGAATGCAATATATAAGCTCAAACACACGAACAAAGATAATATTGTCACAATGAACCAAAACTAAAAAATATCAAATTACTATTGTATTAATAACTTAAAACCTAAATCATTTCCAAAATTGTCGCCTGTTATACGTGAGTCTTTTCCTTATGTAGGAGTATATATATATATATATATATATATATATATATATATATATATATATATATATATATATATATATATATATATATATATATATATATATATATATATATATATATATATATATATATATATACATATATATATATATATATATATATATATATATATATATATATATATATATATATATATATATATATATATATATATATATATATAGTTTATTCAGAATAAAAGAGCATTGCACATGGAATACAATATCGCAAAGATGAATAGTACTTTAACAATTCACATTTGGTAGGTAAATTTGAGTTATTAAATATAGTAAAAATATATCAATAAAATGTTTATCGAAATATGTGTATTTGATTTTATATAATATCATGTCAAGCCACAATTATTCAAGGATAGCACAAAAAAGAGCGAACTCTTATTTCCATTGTTGTCCCAATAAGTGTGGTTAACATAGAGAGGTTACTTTAAGTTGATAGAAAACCTAAAAAGCTTTGAAATTAAGATACTTAAAAAAATATCACAATTTTGGGAGTTCAATGGGTATTAATTGTAATTGCTATTATACGTAAGAAGAACACCTGAATAAAAATATCACAGGTTAAATGTAATCACATAGAAAACTGGTACTTGAGATCATATTCAGTATGTGGTATAAAATAATTACAGATCACTAGAATAGTTATATCACAGAAAGGTAATGCTGTTTAATACTGTTTTTAAAATGACTAAGGTTGGTAATAGCCCTTATGTCCGAAGGCAGCTGATTCCAGAGTTTACAGCCTTTGTAAGAAAAAGACTTCAAGTCATGGGATTTGACCTTTGGAACAGAAAAACAACCACTTTTACTGAACCGGGTGTTGTGAGAGTGAACACTGTCTTGTGACACAAAATGTTCCGACATGTAATCTGAGGCCAGCCCATGCTTGATTTTAGAAACATGACATAGTGTTATTTGGTCAACTCTCTTCTGCACGGGTAGCCAATTGAGATCTTTAAAATGATTTTTAGATATGTGCGATCTTTGTTCTAAGCTCAACACAAACTTATCATTTTGTTTTGAGTGACTTGCAGCTTGTTTTTCATCTTATTTTTAAGACAATGGAACCAAAAAGAGCAGGCATAGTCAAAGTGGCACTGAATGAGCGAGGATACTAAAAGTTTCTTGGTATGTTCATTAAGAAAATTATGCTTGCGGTATAGAAACTGTAGTCTGGAGTTGATCTTTTGAATAACAGAATTGACCATTTAATCACAAGACAGGGAATTATCTAACAAGGCTCCAAGGTATTTGACTGAAGAGATAGACTTAATGTCTGTACCATTACAAGATATATTAAGAGAACTGCCTTCCTTTAAGCGAATTTTGGAACCAAAAAGAATGGACTCAGTTTTCACAAGATGAAGTGATAGCTTATTATCTACTAACCACTCACTGACAGACTGAAGTTCCTTAGACAAATCCTGTTCTATCTGTAATCTATCTTTGCCAGTGACTAAAATAGCAGAATCATCTGCATACAACAGGAGTTTGTTATTGACAACTGCTGACATGTCATTAACATATATTAAAAACAATAGGGGGCCAAGGATTGAACCTTGCGGAACACCACAGGTAACCTTGCTAAAAGAAGAAGGAGTACTGGAAACATCAACCAGTTGTTGCCTATCACAGAGGTAAGATTTGAACCATAAAACAATATCATGACCAAGACCAATGGCTTCAAGCTTTGATTTTAGAATAACATGATCAACACTATCAAAAGCTTTTTGTAAATCTAAAAGAATCATGCCAACAAAGTTGCCACTGTCCATTTGAAATCTAATAAAATCAGATAAATGAATGACACAGGTGTCTGTGGAGAACCCCGTTCTAAAGCCAGATTGGAAATTGTACAAGAGGTTATGTTCCTTTAAATAAGATTCTACCTGGTCATATACAACCCGTTCAAAGATTTTAGAGAAAACAGCTAAAATAGAGACAGGACGGTAATTTTCAACTGTGTTTTGTCAGATTTCTTGAATAGGGGAACAACTCTAGCTGCCTTCAGTTCATCAGGTACAATCCCCTCGATCAAAGACAAGTTTATCACATGAGTAAGGGGATGTGCTATGACATCTGCACTATCAACAATAACACGAGCCGGGATACCATCTAAACCAGTGGCCTTTTTGGAACTTAGAGAGCTTAAGTACTTTTGAACTTTTTTGTCAGAAACAAGAGAAAATGAAAAGTTATTTGGAAATACACCTTTTTGTGAATAAAAACTAGATAAAAAATGCTTTCCAAACTTGAAAGAAGGTTTAGGTAATTTGGAAACTAGATTTGCCGCAACAGTTGTATAAAAATGGTTAAAACATTTAGCAACTTTTAAAGTATCAAAGCAAAGTTCCTTGTCAATAGTGAAGCCAATACTCTGTTTACTAGATGAACCTGTGCCCTTTTAGATGCTAGTCCCTATTGCTTCAACGTTGTCCATAAAGATTTAGAATCAGACTTTTGCTCTCTACATGTCTCAGTAAAATAATCTTCCTTAGCTTTCTGGATTGCATATTGTGTTTTATTTCTGAAAGATTTAAATTTTTCATAGTTACAGTCGGACTTATCATGTTTGTAAGTAAAAAAGCGTTATTTCTTTCCTAAATACATTGTAAAACTTTAGAATTTATCCATGGTTCAGAGCGTTGTTTGACTTTAATTTGTTTGACTGGCGCAATGCTATCTAGAACAGATAAAAATATTGTCTTAAAATTTTGCCAAGCTTCATTTACATTATCACTTAAAAGAACACTATTCCAGTCAGTGTATAAGAGTGAAAATTGAAAGTTCTTTTTGTTGTAAGTTTTCATGGAACGAACAGTTGAAATATTGTGCTTACCAATAAAAGGTTTAGTGATTTTTCTTGTGCAATAAGTCAAAAAAAAGATCACTGAATAAGGTATGAATTACACCAGACTGTGAGACTTTGGACACATTAGAGATTAAAACAAGATCTATGACAGTTGATGATGTTTTACAAATGCGAGTAAAATCAGTAATAATCTGCTTAAAATCAAACATGTTCATATAATGTTTTAAAGAACTTTGGTAAGAGTTTGTAGTAGAAACATCACTGTTGAAATCACCCATGATAAAAGTTTCATATTCACTAAAATATGTACTGTTCGTGCAGAGTTTTTCTAAAATAGTGTAAAAGTCATTTTGCTTGGGTGGTCTATAAATAGCAGCAAGAAGAATTGGCTTTGTCTTGGGGAGTAAAAGTTCAATCCATAATGATTCTAGGTCCTGGTGTTGAAGGTCTTCACGAGTGTTAAAAGCTATATCACTACGTATGTATAGACAAACACAACGCCATGCCGATTCCTGTCCTTGCGATGAATATTGTATAGTTCTGAATCAAAGACACTGTCGTCCAACCAGGTTTCAGATATGGCAATGCAGGCAGCGTTAGTTTCCCGTGCTATCAGGCGTAGCTCACCCAACTTGGGAAGAAGACTATATATATTGATATGAATAAAATGAAGACCTCTTTTCTTGAACACATTGAACTTGTTATGTGGATCAATACTGGAAGAACATTCTGGCCCTGGACGGATGGATGTCACCACAAAGGAGTAATACTGTAGAAAGCCAGTTAGAATATGAACAATTGAGTGAAAATGTTTTCTTTCTAGACGTTGAGGATGAAAAATAACTGGAACAGCAATGTTCATAGAACGATAGGTGTCCGTATGAGATTGAGTTTACCAATTGTCGGAATGTTTGTTATTATAACTGCATTTGAAATTTCTTTTCAATATTGAGCTGCATGTGTGCCATTTAGCAAAGTGTTGTGTCAACAGACTGTGTATTAAGGTGTTTGGAGAAGGCGAAACAACTTGTCCCCCATATAACCTCCAAGGCCTATTTCTGAAAGAGAAATAGCTGAAATGAATGGTAGTATGCCAATTTCCACGTCAGAGGACAAATGTCTTTCAGGTCGCTAAAAATCGTCAATGATCTTGACGAACAAAGTTTGAACGAGATATTAATATTTATGTATATTTTTAGCAATGTCATTATACGCTTATTCTACAATGGTATGAATTTTCACATTTAAAAATAAATAGTTTTGAATGTTTTATATTTAAATCGTATGGACAATTGTTTCTTCGAAACTGATATCAATGCGCAAAAGCAAATATTTAATTATATGGTCACATGTTTTTCAAGACAGCAGTGGTTGTTGCAGCACAGTGAAACGACGTCGGTGTTAGAAGTATGGTGGTCTGTATTTACTTACATAATGTCCTCCCTATGGTATCCGACAGTCTGCTTACATCTAATACATGTAACAATGTCTTACCCCAGTTCTATAATTTGTGCACAATTCCTGCTTTACATTTATACTTAGGTTCACATTAAGACATAGTACATAGCCTCAGTTAATACATTGTACAAATCGTGAACTATATCGCTTTAAATGTCCATTTTTTTTAAATCGATAAATCAACGCGATGGGGATTTTAGCTAAAATGAATATCAAGCTGGTGTAATTGGTGACCAGGGTCGGATCCAGAACATGTTGGTAGGGGGTGGGGGAATGAATCAAGATCCATTCAACTTTTTTCGCAATAAAGACTACATATATATACACAGTTAGAGACCCTTACTTTAACCTAAGCAATCAACAGACAAAATTTACTTTAAAAGCTTAGTATTTTTTAAGCTTACATGTGTGTGTTTTCACAACTCTACTCTTTTACCTGGTTGGTGGGAGGGATGCATCCCGCCATTCCCTCCTACCTCCGGATCAATTCCTGTTGGTGACACAGTTGTGTTTTAAGATTAGAATAAGACAAGAAAATCAGCACAGAAAACAAGATTTTATAGACAACTATCAAATAAAAACGTGTTATTTCCATTAAAAACTAATGGCATTACGGTTTTACAGCACCTACAGTCGTATACAAACGAAATTCTATCTTTCGGTTATAAGGGACGATACTTTGTAAAGTCCACTGTTTTACCTCCCTTGTGGGTATTTGGTATTTAGTTACTTAAGAAAAAATATAATTTTTAACTTTTCGAACTTTTTAAAACACGGACGACTGCAACATGATCATAATTTTTAATGTTTCTTTTGGACTTAGATTAGGCTAAGTCAAAGTGCTTGAGCGATACTTTAAAAATAAGTCAATTAAAATAATATTTCTTATATAAAGTAAATGTATTTGTAAATACCTTACACAAGGGAGATAACTAAAACGCAATACACCAAAAGTGGTAAATGAAAATAATGATTTTCAGAAAATAATCTATGACCTTACTTGACCTTAATTTTACCTTCAAAATTTACACCACCATTGTTCTAGATAAGAAGTCGGTTTAAATAATTCGCACTGAATATTTATTCACTGCGCTGTGTTCAAGCAACCAGCACATATTTTATCAGCTTATCGAATGTACATTAAAAATCAATATGTAATATGGTTTTGGCCGTTTTCCTGAAAATCGGATGACATTTTGTATTGAATTTACATGGGTTACAAAGTCGGTCATTTGGTTACACATTAGGTCGCAGGATGTTTTGGTTTATATTATCACATTGTTTACGGACATTACTTCCTGTACACCAGTGAATTAGATATAAAAAGTGGAGAAAAGTTAGAAGAGAAAAAAGTACAGAAATGAAAAGAAACAGCATTATTGACAAACAAAATGCGTATAACTTTACAACTGTATAAGCGAATTAGAGAAAGTAATAGATGGAGAGAAAGAGAGAGAGAGAGAGAGAGAGATAAAGAGAGAGAGAGAGAGAGAGAGAGAGAGAGAGGGGGGGGAGGGGTACGTACAAGGATATAGAAATAGACAGAAATAGAGCGTAGAAGAGAAATCAAGATAGGAGAAGGGAGACGGAAAGCGATAAAGAGAAAGAGAGTTCGAGCAAGAGCAAAAGAGGAAAAATGAAATATTAATGAACAATCAAACATAAAACAAACTTTGATTGTATTGTAAAAAATATTTAGTTTTAATGAAGTAAGTTTTTAGCGAAGGGATGCGATTTTTCGAAAATATAGACAGACAAACATCATATCTATAAGTTGCTGTGAAACAGCAGAACGTTGAAGAA
>CM017563.1:43185347-43285347 GCA_007844125.1 Sinonovacula constricta | reverse complement strand
TACTATAAATAGATGATGCATGGTTAAATTATGGTATACATATAAAATCGCAAGTATTATCAATGTACCACATATGCTGGAATTTATAAACACGTGAAGGAGGACTGATAAGGTAATTTTCTGTCAGAACCTTTAGTCAAAATATTTAATCATTGTTTTGCATCCTTATCCCGACATTTAAGAAAAGCGCCCATTTAAGTATCCTGTCTAATAAATTGCCTTTATTTTTTGTTTATTTTTAAATAGTCACAAAATGATATGAATATCTGTTATGTTAAAAATTGAATGTTGTGATTTATTGTCATTTTAACAATCATAAATCATAAGAAATGAAATGTATGTTGAAACATGCTATCATTGATATAAGAGTTGTGTACCCTAAAGTCTAAACAAAGACAAATATAAGCAAAATATACGGTATTTGCTACTCATTAATAATGTAATATTGGTCCTTCATGTTTCGTTATTCAAAATGCTAAGACCATTTTTGTTTTCAGGAAATGTTAAAGGATTTGTTAAAATAAGTGGATTACTTGCCAGGTTTAATAGATTCCAAGCGCGATCAGAATTCATTCGTTTGATTACCTATCGTGCAGAATCTAGCCTGTCTGGTTCCAAGCGTGATCAGAATTGATTCATTTGATAACCTATTGTGCTGATTCTAGCCTGGCTGGTTCCAAGCGTGATCAGAATTGATTCATTTGATTACCTGTTGTGCACATTCTAGCCCGTCGGGTTCCAAGCGTGATCAGAATTGATTCATTTGATTACCTTTTGTGCAGATTCTAGCCCGTCTGGTTCCAAACGTGATCAGAATGGATTCATTTGATTACCTATTGTGTTGATAATAGCCTGGCTGGTTCCAAGCTTGATCAGAATTGATTCATTTGATTACCTATCGTGCAGAATCTAGCCCGTCTGGTTCTAAGCGTGATCAGAATTGATTCATTTGATTACCTATTGTGCAGATTCTAGCCCCGTCTGGTTCCAAGCGTGATCAGAATTGATTCATTTGATTACCTATCGTGCAGATTCTAGCCCGTCTGGTTCCAAGCGTGAGCAGAATTGATTCATTTGATTACCTATTGTGTTGATTCCAGCCAGGCTGGTTCCAAGCGTTATCAGAATTGATTCATTTGATTACCTATCGTGCAGAATCTAGCCCGTCTGGTTCCAAGCGTGAGCAGAATTCATTCATATGATTACCTATTGTGCAGATTCTAGCCCCGTCTGGTTCCAAGCGTGAGCAGAATGGATCCATTACAACGTAATAAGAAGAAAAACTTTGTTCTTACCTTGTGATCTACTTTTTCGCAGGAAACACAGTTCCGGGAGTGTCCAGGATAGGGCTTCGGACAAATACTCACCATGATTTCGACAATACACATCTGTTGAACCAACCCCTTACTTCCGGACAACTCGAAGTCTTATAGATCGCCCCCATCCAGTCGGAACTCCTCGGGGGTATTCCGCCTTCGGTATGATCATTCTTCGGATGTATCTGGTGCAATGATACTTTCAGAATCGCGTCTTTTTGCTCTCCGGAATATATTACGCCTAAAATGTAGTTCGGTGAAATGGAAGTTAGCAGATTCTGCGTCGTCATCTTTGTTTTGACATCTATCAACAATCGGAATACTTCGGGACGGAGATTCGGGAAATAGTTACGAATGACCTTTTAAAAATAATTTCAGTAAAGAATATGGGCGAGGGGATCCGACTACCTACATACATCCGAGAGATGATTCGTGAGTTATCTAAGGTGATCAGAATGCAAACCAAACTCCTCCCATTCGCATCATTTTCGGCCCTTAGCTGAGGTGCTCCGAATGCCACCATCGAAGTTTGGCCGAAATCCAGCTCAACGAGAATTTAATCATATCCTCGCTGTCTACTGTGTATTTAAAACAATATTTCATTTTAAGATTAAATGTAGGGGATGTTTAACATTATTTTATTATATTATTTTCCTGACGAGTAAACTCTCCACTGAAATGGAATGTATACAAAACATGAAACTCCACAGTAATTAATTGCCTCTTTAAGTTTTGTTTAGAATTAGCTTTAAGTTTCCTTGTTCAATGACACATTTCACCATGATTTCGAGTTCAGATTGTTATTAATTTTATCACGAAGGCCTTAGGCATTATCCTATAGGACCAGAATCTAATCAGTGATGGAATTAACGTGACTGTAAGGAACAATAACCTTACAAATAAATAATATATGGACCCAAAACTAAGTTACTATCAAACGTTAGTGTTTTTGCTAGTTTACAAAATAGCTTACAATGCATCGTGGAAATACTCTAACGAATTAAAGACCGGGAACCATGTGTGCATAAAGATGCGTGTTAGTGTATGTTTAAAACTGCTTGTAAAGCGTCTAGCTGATCAGGAAGCGTTGTTTTGTTTTGACAGAAGTCAAAATGTTGACAGATGAAGAAATTTCTGATTTTATCGACGGACAAAAGGTGAAAAACTCTGTAAATAAAATGAAATCAGATGTTGGAATATTTATTCGATGGTTGGCTGCTACACTGCCATCTGAATCGCAAAACTTAGAAGAAATTCCCCCTGCACAACTTAACTCTTTCTTGAAAAGTTTGTATTTGAGAGTGAGGAAGAGAAACGGGGACGAATACGAACCAGAAACTTTAATTTCTATTAAGAACAGCATTGACAGATATTTATGTGAAAAATCATATGGATATAGTGAGTGCCGGGGGGAGAGCTTTTTTAATCCAGTCGAGAGGTGCTAAGTGCCAAGGGCAAACAAATGAAAAAGGATGGAAAGGGAAGGAAGCCTAATAGAGCGTAAGAGGTGACAGCCGAGGAAGAAAAGGTATAATGAATGTTCACAAATTTGACCAGTTATGTGATATCAAACTATTTTAGCTACCAAAGTAATATCTATTCATTTTTTATTTTTTTTTTTGGCGGATGAAAAGTGGGATGCTTTATAAGTTGTAATTGATCGAGATTAACAAATTTCAATTTTGTAATGCTTTAAATTTAGCTTACCATATTAACAATTGTTTAAAATGAATGACTAAACTTCTTAAGTGAACGTTAAACTATCAAAGGTCGGTACATTATCTAATATAAGTAATAAATCAGTGTAAACTTGAGCCGAAACAAGATATTTGACACTTATTTCTACTTTACCATTATTATTTTTTTAAATTTTAAATGCAAACGGTGATGCCGACTCTTTGTTCACAGAAATTGTGGGACCTTGGAATCATGAGCACGCATGAGCCATATGCATTTGCGAGAGCCGTGTGGTGGAGAAATAACTTCTTCGGACTTCAGGGGAGAGATGAGCACAGGAAACTTCGGTGGGGAACATTACCATTCGAGAAGAAGTTGATGGAACAAGGTATTTAATTGATACCTTTAAAGTGTAATTATAGCTTTCGTTGTTTTGGACTTAATTATATATTTTTTTTTAAGTTTAAAATACTAAAAGCAAAAGACAAGCTGTCTTAAAAGATTTCTTGTTTTCTTTAAATTGACTATATGCTATGCTTAACCATCTTTGTTGCTTATAAATTGAAATGAAGTTTAACTCAAGGTAAAATTTTGATAAAATAAATGAAACAAAAGACAAGCCTGAAACATGTCCTGACAATCTGCTTTTGGAGTATACGCACAGGTATGTGTTAATAATATTTAGTTAGCAAATAAGTTATTACATAAATCAGTTTTTATTTCAAGATCACATCATGATGAGTATTTTACATGAACATATCAATGGCAAAAAAGTTGTAGTATTTCAAATTTCTTTAAGATTTAATCATACAGTATCATTTGTAATAATGATATCAAATTTGATAAGTATTGCTATTTTATATTAAACAAAATTACATTGCTTTTAAAAATGTGCATCTTGTATACATTGGGAGGATTTTGTGAAATCATTGCTGCATAAATATATTGAAACAAATTACACTTATCAAAGGTAAGTGAACATTCACTGTATTTTTGATTTATTCATTCTGAAAAAATCATAAAAAGGCACTAAAGATGAAAGCAATTAAAATCATATAAGCAGTTCATCCTGTCACTTTTCAGGCGGCCAGTTGCCATGTGTCATCCCAGACAAGCCCTTTTACCTCCAAGCTCACCAGTCCTGGAACAAGGGTGACCAGCCGTTACAGACCTGGTTCAAATGCCAGCCTTTAGGAGAGCACAGCCTGGGGAATATAATGAAAGACATGGCTCGCCAGGCCAATTTACCTGGCAGAAAGACCAATCATTCTGGACGAAAGACAACTGTCAAAAGACTGAAAGAAGTCAATTTTGAAAATACAGACATTATTCAAATCACAGGGCACAAAAATGTGCAAAGTTTGAACTCTTACTGTTGTGTGCCAAATAAAACAATAAAAAAATGTCAGAAACTCTGACAGCATGCGATGGGGAGGCCTCTGAAAACAAGGAAAATGTGGAATTTCCCGAGATTCCAAGCCATGAAATGGAAGAAATACTCAAGTCTATTGAAGTAATCGAGCAGCCGCATAAGCTGCCGCAACAAGAAGAAATTGAGTGTCCGCAACAAATTCAACTGTTCTCAAGCAATAGTCTGAGTCATAAAGCATTTGGTCTTGGCACTGCAATGCTGTCTGGGGCCCAGATCAGTGGGGGCAGTTTTGTGTTTAACATTAACATTATTTCTCAGTAAGGTAGTTTACATATTGACAAGTACATGTTCTTGAAGTTCATGTATTTAAATGACTATTGGCAGTATTGGGTTGTTTTTTTGTGATAGTATTGTCAATGTGATAATTGAAATAGGGTCTTGATGTGATTTTTTTCCAGGTTTAGAGTTACATGCATATGAAAATGTTTTTATAGTGTTGTGATTATTGAGATTGTCTATGTGACATTTTTCTGATTTACTGTTATAAAAAATGTATTTTAAATGTGATACTTGTAATAGAGATACGGGTGTAAATGTGATATTTTTCTGTTTTACAGTTTAATAATTATGTTTTTGTGATACATGTAGTATTGTCGATGTGATAATTGAGATAGAGGTGTCAATGTGATATATTTTGGATTTACTGTTACATTTTTATGATGTTTATTCAACAGATATTAATGATAAATCTAAGTTGTTACAATGTATAATTTGTTAAGACAATGTCAACTGTTATTTTCTTGCACTTTCAGAAAATAAAAAAATTAAATAATGTAAAAAAATATTTTTTTATCAGTCCAATACAAAAACAACTAATGTATGTATACACCAAAACCATTCATGAATTAATACCTTTTCTTCTAAAAAAATGACAGAGCTGTTATTGATAATGGTGGTAGTGGTGGTGGTTTTGGTGGTGATGTTGATGTATATTTCAAAGTAAACGAAAGATATATAATAAAAAGGTTATTATACATTTAATTTGAAGGCGAGTCCAATGTGACTTTTCAAGCTGTGTACTCGTCCAAATATATTCCCGTATTGTACAGTAAAATGTATAATAACCTATAAATATAAAACGTAATAATATCTAAAAACACTAGAGGTTAGATAATAATAACATTCCAACGCAGTGTCCCTGCATCGCCAATGGCAACAAATGATACAAAATACAGAGATATTGGAAATAGGAATCTTACCTACACAAAGATGAATAACGAGTTAAAACATAGTAAAGATTAAATTAGTTAACACTTGTTTTGACGTTTAATCAATTAATAGAATTAAAAATACTTTAACTTAATATAATCAAAGGATCCAGAAACATGCAGTGGCTAGTTGCAATAGTAAGCTGCATCGCATTGAGCTAAAATAAAAGATAACTCTAGCGGAGAAATGTTACATCAGGCAATACGAGTTGTCTCTCTTGTTTGAACTTGCGTGTATACATTACTCATTTAATCAACATTTTTCTGATTGTAAATACATAGATTCTTGAATCTTTTGTTTTCAGATAAATTATTATAAGTATCTGTCTTGATTGAAACGGGAAAATTGTACGTATTTTGGTCTTTTTCTGACAGTGATTTTACTGCAGTTGATCGCGACATTTGAACTACTAACACTCAACTATAATTGCGTTTTACATTGTGGACGTTTATAGAGATTGGGACCAAAATAACAAAATAATAACAATAAACCTAGAAAACTAATGGTAATGATAGAATGCTCAATAATATGACGGGTATCTTACACATAATTTCAAAATATTCTTTTTTATATTTTTCCCGTCTGTTTTCCAGGTAACGATTCAAAAAGAAAGTACTGATTATAAGTAACTATTGGATAGACAGTTTAAATGACTGACAAAGACTTCGACGTAAGAATTAAACATAGAAAATGTACTCTAAATGCTTAGTATTTTTAAGCTTACATGTATGTGTTTTAACAACTCTACTCTTTTACCTGGTTGTTGGGGGTTGGGGGGTGGGGGTGCTTCCCCAACCTCTCTCCCGCCCCAAACCCGATCCATCCCTGTACCACGACACACAAAGAAGACTTCTGGAAAAAGAAACGTGTATAGGTATTCGTTTAAAAGTGGGTGAGATTTAAATAGTGTAAATAATGCAATGTCGTTAATTATCAACGCCAAATCAAAATATGTATCAAAACGCCTTAATCATTTAAATATATTAAATATTAAACACATGCTATCAAAAGCTCAATCATTTCAATCCATCGTCTTATTTTTTTCCCCATTCAATCCTAACTATGTGCATTGAAATACAAGAAGCTCTCTTGTTAAGTCAGAGATGTGAACTTTATGTCTACTATTTCTTATTACTATTTCTTATATTACTATTTTTACATAGCACAACTTCTATCAGTTTTCGAAGTCGACCTACTGATGTTAATTGTGTAAAAAGATGCACCAATTGATCAATACACCCATTAAATAGTTTCTTATTATCACACTAGTGTAATACAGCTGTTTAAATGATGACATCGTTTGGAAATAATGCTGATCGTCTCATACCACTATTTCACAAATTATCGTAAAATTCTATATTGGCGACTAAAATCATGTGATAAAATGAGTCTGAAACTCGTTGTCATTAAAACATTCATTTATAAAATTCGTCCAGGATAAAAATAGCCACAGACTCGCTTACTTCTAGTTGTCATGAACTCCTTTAATAAATGTTTGCGTTAAATGACAACTCGTGATCCCCTTCTTTTTCTCTCTCTCTCTCTCTCTCTCTCTCTTTCTCTTTCTTTCTTTCTCTCTCTCTATATATTATATATATACACACACACACACACACACACACACACAAACACACATTCGGTCTATAAAGCTATAATCTTCAACTATCACATTCGCTCTATATAGCTATACTTTTCAACTAACACATTCGGTCTATATAGCTATAATCTTCAACTAACACATTCGGTCTATATAGTTATATTCTTCTCACTTGAAATTGAGCACTTAGGACAACGTTATTACTACAAACTTGTGCGCATGAACAACACACAAACGTTCATACACCAATTAAACATTAAATTGTCGATTTAAACATCTTTCGAATGGATGTTCGGTAAAATAGTTGATGCAACATCGTGCCAAGCGTGACAAATTTACCCTATACAAGTAATGCTGTCCGGATTTATAAAATTGTAAAGATTTTTTTTTTCCGTTTTCAAAGGCTTTATAAAAATCATATTAAAGAAAAGAAGATTTACAATTGCTTTATACAATAAAATACAAAACAGTACAATGCTATCATTGTATTGCATTAAGCAACTTCTGACATGGAGCGACATGGTTAACCGAATAACAAGATTGGTATCATACTGAATCGATCGCAACCACAAAATGTTAACTTGCAATAAAAATACAAAAATAAAATTATAATTAGAACATCATTGAAAAATACTTATATGAATGATAAATTAACCATAATGGAAGACAAGAGAAATACTTCATCAATATTTAATTAAAATACAAAAATGAGAATAAAAAGCCAAACAGAAAATTATGCTCTATAAAGGATTGCAAAATGCATCAATTTTCAACATGTATTACTATTTTCTTGGATTAATTTTCATTAATGAAGAGTTATTATTCTTTTGTAATTTTGTCTTGTTGGTTATTTGAAACAATTATTTGAAATAATAAAATCGGAATATTTTGTACATATAAATGAACTTATATATATTTCGCAATTTCAATTCATACACATTCGTTCATGACCATGTAAATTCATCTTCTAGTTTTTTATTTTATTTTTTATTGTGTAATTCAAGTATACATAAAATGAAGACTTATGAATGAACAATGCCGTATACGAATGTTTCTCATTGACTAGATGAAAAGGTTTTTAATTTAGAAAGTGCTATTAGAAATAGTGTTCCACTGACTTTGCATCATGTATTAGACCGAGGTATTTGCGATATCCTGCACGGAGCCTTCAGCGAACCAGGTTATGTAGTAATATAGGTCAATCGTATAGATAACATTTATTTTGTGTCGGCCAAATTTCAACAATAATAAGGAAATATGACAAAGTCCTATGAGCATTGCAACATATATCAACATTTCAAAAGGCACAAGACAAAGGTATTCACATGCAATCCAAATGTAAAAGTAAGAACAAATCTATGATGAGTCATTTAACAAAGAGAGCGTTTCGCCTTGGAACGGTTCACATGGCAAGAGGGATCTACGCGGGTTCTTAAACCGGTTTTACAGAGCTCTTACATCGTACTTCCTGAACAGTTGCCCAAGCAAAAAATAATGGAACATTTACAATCCTGACCATACCAAAAAGAAATCGGAGTTTTAAAAGTATAAAACCTGTGCACTGTCTAGCTATTTCTGGGAGAGAATTCCACATGGACTGGTCCAGCAAACTTGAATGATTGGTCCATATGTTGTTGTTTTTACGCTTGGAACATGTAACATATTGGAAGATCTAGAATTGTATTTAGCTTACTTCTCTATTACCATATCTTGTAACAAAGGAGGGTCAAGTTGTTTAGAATTTTGAAAGTTTATATAGCCATAGTATCATCTCAGCATTTCAGTCTAAACCTACCGCTCGCGTTCGGAGAGGAATGGCGCACTATGAATTTTGAGATTTAGGTCACAGGGGCGTAAGAGGTAGGAGTTTATTTCAAATTTAGTTTATTTTGATCGAAACGTAGCATGTTTGAGCATTTATTTAAGACCTAACTTAACATGCAACATTATAGTCCATGTATTAGATGTTTAATAAACTTGTTTCTATTATCGGATGTTAGTGACTCTGATGTAACTTTTGTCCCAGTGTATAATCTATCTTTTAGAAGAAGTGTTTATTTGCAGCCGAACACTTGCCAGCTTTCCAAATTGCACATTTTATTTACAACGGAACAAGATTAGCCATTGTTTGCAAACATGTAACAGCGTACAGGGGAAAAACACAGACCAGACAGCGCTTCTGAGCGCTTTGATTTTATTGGTATAAGAGGATAGTCTCATTCTCATACTTACATAATGTTATTAGATTAATCGCTTTGTTATTAAAATGTATGGTTCAAACATGAATGTGTGAGTTCACAGACAATATGTTTTTTTGTTTACTTGTTTTGGTAATGGATAACTTGATAATGTGAGCGTTAATATATCTAAAACAAGCATTCTTATTAAGATGAAAGGTGATATTGTCTGCATAATGATATATCCATATCTACATACATGTTAACTCCACGTCCGCTAATAAGTTCTTGACATAGTATGCCAGGTTATTGATACTATATGCCATTGTATTATCAGCATCTCTTTTCATCATGGTTTAAGTTTTAAGTTTTACTGTATCGATTCTTGATACGCGTTTGTTATCCTAATCCATTTAATGATGATAATTTGTCTAAATTAGTCTTTATATATTGATATACTTAAAGGGATTCTATTTAGTTCATCGAATATTGTTTTTGTACGAACGGTTTATCACCAAAATCTTCCCACAGTATTTTAGATTTATACTTTCAAAATAGGGTACTACATGCATACCCTCGACGGCGGCTCCATACTTCAATAATAAGAATATTTGATTAAGTCATATGAGCATTGCAACATATACCAACACTCGAAAAGGCATAGAACAAATGTATTCACATGCATGCCAAACGTACAAGCAAGAACGATCTGTGATAAGTCATTGAACAAAAAGTGCAAACCCGACAGTTACCGCCTTGGAACGATCTGTCGGCAATATGGACCGACTGGGGTACTTAAACCGGTTTTACAGAGATCTTATCTCGCACTTCCTAGGCTAATGAGTGAATAAAAAAAATCAACTCTCTAATTAATCGGTGATTGTACATGTACTTGGTTTGATGCAAAAAGTAATCTGTGCAGCACGTGTAAGGCGTTTTCAGCTAAGTCGTTTTTGTGTGTTTCATACCTGCTTCTGTTACTGTTCATGCGGATTCCTTTATAGTTAAACGAATTAACAATTTCAAATGGCGTGTTACAAAGACAAAATCATAAATACGTATGCCATCCTTTTCAACAATTACAACGTATGTTTATTAACTTAAATGCGACGTTACCATGTATTAGAATAATTCTCAACATATTTTAACTAAGATTTATTTGAATTCGGACCATGTGCATATTGATTTATAGAAGTTCATGGTAAATTCTGGAATGTTTTAATGGATGATGCAGCTGGTACGTACAATTAGAATAAACACGCATATATATATACCTCGTTTTTACAAAACTGTTAAGATATTCGCAGTATTGTAATCATTCTCTGCTTTAACATTTAAGCGGTGGTGAAATGCACAAAGAACTACTCTATTTAACACAGATTTTTCTCTAGTAAATAAATATTCAATTTTGATTGCACAGTTGGATTTTGGCTATTCGTGCATAAACTCCGAACGTTTCTTTTTAATCTTAAGCAACGCATTTATTTTACACTAAAATCAATCAAAATGATATTGTATGTTTAAATGAAAAACTGAAAGGGAATCATAGACAGACAGACAGACAGACAGACAGACAGAGACAGAGGTAGACAGAGAGAGAGAGACAGACAGACACAGAGAGACACAGAGAGAGCGGGAGTGACCCACACACAGAGACAGAGAGAGACAGACAAAGGAAGACAGAGACACAGAGAGTGACAGAGAGACAGAGATACATAGAGACACACAGAGAGGGGGGTATAGAGACACAGAGACAGAGAGAGACAAACAAAAGCAGACAGAGACACAGAGAATGACAGAGAGACAGAGAGAGACAGAGAGACAAAAGACAGAGAGAGACACACAGAAAGAGACACACAGAAGAGACAGACAGACATAGAGAGACAGAAAGAGACAGACAGAGAGACATACATACAGAGAGAGGGAGAGACAAAGAGAGACAAACAGAGAGAGAGACAGAGACAAAGAGAGACAGAGAGTGACACAGAGAGACACAGAGAGGCACAGAGAGACACAGAGACAGAGACAGCGTGAGACCTAAAAAACATTCTCCTCACCCAAATACGATGTGGACATTTTTCTTGATAACGTCGATACGTTTTCACAAATGGAGGCATAAATTAGGTCTAAAAATACGTCATCACTTGGGCAGTTTTATTTCAATATAATTTTTTCACTGTTTGCATTTGAGAAACACCTAAGGAAGTGCTAGGTTAGAGCGCTGTAAAACCGGTTTAAGCACCCCAGTCGGTCTATTTTACGTTATATCTCGTCACAGTTCGGCTATATTGTTTTACAACTGACAGACATATAAATACCTTTGTCCTGTGTCAATTTTAATATATATTGCATTATTCATAGGACTTTGCCATATTGTCTTATTAATATGTTTTATTTGTTATTCTGTCTTCAATTAATTAGTTCTACAGGATAAATAGTATCTTCTTACTATATCAAAACATCGACCTGTGATCTGTTAAAATATTGTAATATGCAAACTCCAGGAGAACAAAATCACCAAATCAACATTACGCATTATCTTCTAAGCTTTAGCAACACCGCATAATTTGAATCTTACTTACTTGTGAGAAATAACTTATCGATCGGAAAATGAAACAAAACTACTTCGTGATCGAACGTAATGAAATCCATCTAGTCGACTTTCGTGCATTAGTGAAGCATGCAGTTTGTTAAAAGCAACATTTGAAAGCCGAATTACATGTCAAGTTATATATGCCACCCAAAATTTTGTTTAATTCTTGTATTTATAGAATTAAATCAACTATTTGAATGAAAAATGCAATCATGACATTGCAAAGAGGCAAAACGGCATTTGAGGTGCACAATTTATACAATGCAATCGGCAGAATTGGCACCACGTACTTGAGGCCATGGGTTCGACCCCGGCCCGCGACATACCAAAAAAAATGGTAACCTTCAAGCAAATATAAGGGTAGTTTCACGACTGGTTGGCCCAGTGTCACGATAATGTGACTGGGTGTGTTATCATGCCAGGTGTTGACGGCATGCTATACACAGTGAAGGTAGCACTATATCTGCTTTAGGTGAACATCGTCTCCAGATAACTGAAGCACTGTTGGTGGGAAGATAAACCAAATAAACAAACAACCAATGTAAGCAACCTGTCCGTCCGACATTTTATTAAAACAGAATTAGTACAATTACTTTTTATATGAACCGTTTTTACAGATAACAAAGAAATGTATATTAAATATTTGATCATATCCAATCAAATGATTGTATACAAAACTCCCGGGAGAACATGCGGTATTAAAAAATTTCCTGTTGCGATTTACGCTGAGAAATGTTCAAAAGCTTCGTGTATTTGTTGTATACATAATAACCATTTTAGAAACGAGTTCATTCGTATTTACTTGATCAAAAAAGTTTTTTATTAAATTAAGTTTTATGTGCATATAAATCTTTTTTATTTGTAGTGTGTTATATTGTTAAACAAGCTAACACATATTCTATCAATCAAAAACGCTTCATTTGTAATAATTTTGACCCTTACAAATATTACAAAAATAGGCTATTAAATTATACATTACACGCTTGTATATTGACGTTTATAAAAAATTTCTAAAGGTACGTAAACACAGATTTCATAATTAAAATGCATTTGTTTTGAAACTTACTTTGAATTTCGTTTAAATACTTTGCTTTTAGATAAAAACAAATTTAAATTAATTACTTATAAATAGTTATAATTGAAAAATCAATTGTATGTTCCATTTTTGCAGTAAATGAATGCATGTAAAACCACTTTTGTCACAGAAATTTGGGAGACTTCACGTGATACCTGTCATATCACAGTGTTTTACATTTAGTTTAACCTCGAAACAGTGGTCACGGATCTTTTTGATAGCACAGGCACAAGCCTATATCACCATAAGAACATATGGCTGCAGTCCAGTCTGTGGACGTTGTTATATACTATTTTTATAAGTTTATTTTATTCTCTATTCTTATATATTAACAATATTGAATACTATGTTTTTAACTTTCATTCAAGTGTACTTGTGATACTGGTAAGCATTATGTTAAAAATAGTTTAATTTTAATCATTTTTCTACGGAACATTTTATATTTATTCTTAATTCGCGGAAAATTATCTCTTCACCAGTTCTGCATAAAACGCGACGTAACGTGTGTAATGGAGACGGCGGTTTACAGTTTATATGACTTAAAAACTTGGTATACCTGGCTGGTCGTCTTATTAAAACACTTGAATGTATATCTACACTTTCTACAAAAAAGCCATGGTTTTTGAAGCGTTCAATTGAACTCCACATAACCTTGGCGACATTCTAAGTAAAGATTAACCATTCTCAATTAACCCATTCCACAATGAAAAAAAAATAACTTAAATAAACAAAGTAAACTTGATATCAAAATACTTTTCAAATGTTATGCTAAAAATGCCACATAATACATTTTGGAATTGATGCGATACTAGCGATACAAGGGACTACTTCTTATTTGGTTTAAGCCTATTAAACCACCAATATAGTTGGGAATATATTTGTTGTGAACACTGAACGATTGTCGAGGAGCTGTTTACTATAGGCTGCCTATTTACCAACTGAAAAGTATGTTCACCAAGCATTAACTAAGCATTTAGATCGCCATTTCCAATGGTATTATTTGTATTTAAATCCACGACAAAAGAAACAATTTAAGTTTAATTTAAGTTACCTTAATGGTTGTTCCACTACTGCATGTTTCACCAGATTAACAGGTTTGCACAAGTTTGTACTTTCTTGGACGATTACAATGCCAGAAATAAGTTTACACACCCGGAAGTCATTTGTTTGTTTACTTCACTGCTTCAATTCGATCTTATTCAATCAAGAACTTGTGGTTGTTTTGCATTGCTTTTGCGATGAATACACAGGTCGTTACGACAAGATGCCAACGAAAACTTTAAGCCATAGTTTTGGACTTCCACTGTTTGAAAATTTATAATCACTCCCCATCCGTGTCCTAAATATATGAGAAAATATAGGTAGTATTTGTGTCATTGACGTGCGATTGCACAATTGATCTACAATGTAACATCGATAGTTAATCTGCATCATATATCATTTGAACAGAAAGTCCTCGGCCAATTACACTTATACTTACAGAACGTTATCATTAATTATCGATAATTTCAACAATTCTGAAATTGTGTTTCACAGATTTATATGTGTGTTGGCGCATCTATCTTTTCTATTACAAAATAAGCAATTCTTTCGTGTATGAAATATTATTTCAATACTATTTTAGGAAATTCCGTCAGTACTTATCATCAATGATACATAACTGTTTGCCCTATGTCTCAGTTTATGTGTCTAATTTACATTTAAATTGCGTGTTAATTGGCGCCCTCGCTGGGGTTATCAGATCAACTTTTAAACTCATTTTAATCAATAAGGTTCCTAAGACTTTAAGACAAATGTCCAATATATAATTTAGACATTTATGCAGTAGTATATAAATGAAATACCGTGTTTCAGCTGACCACGGTCAGCATATTGATTATTCTACGTTAATATATTCCTTTTTAATTATTAATTAAAGATGAATAACTAATTAATTTCCTATATTATGTTGCGTGTTTTTTAACTGTTAATGGTTAAGACATATACACTTGTGAAAGAAAACAAATGTTTTATTTGATCGTATTTTGAAAACTTCTGGTTTGTATCTACAACTTTACTAGATGGGAAAATGTGTCAATAATCACACTGAGTTACCATTTTTTATTTTTCATTAAATACAAACGTAAGTCCCATTGAAACACTTAACAACTGTTATGTACAATAGTACATCAGCGTTTAAGGTTACGCTAGTCAGGTTAAGGGTTGTTTACCGTTGTGGTTTTGATGACGTAGGTAGCATTCGCGTAACTGCTAGAAGAAAAGGATCATGCTAGAAAGTTCAATTGTTTATTTTTAACTGGTCTTCGAGAATGTTCTGGGTACGTGAATGTTCTGGAAATTCTTTGGGTATATATAAGGGCGTGTTTGCCGAATTGAAGTTAAGTTTGGAAGTTTGGAATTTTGAATAAAAAGTTTGCTTTAGAGATTGGACATATCATTTGGAAATACTTGCAGCTTCTATTTTAAATCTTTCTGTGTTGGAACTTACGTGGACTTACTATATTCTGCAGTGACATAAATATTAAAGTGTTGAATTTGGATTATATAATTAACATTCGTGTATTGTTCTACCTTTGGATTATTTCAACTGTGCTTATCTACGAGACCGTTCTACCGAAAACTCTTCAGAATTATTCGACGCTGGATTATTTGTTGCATTGTTAAAGGGACACCTCCTAAAGTGACAAACTGTAAGCTAATATTTATTTTGCCTTCTGTTTTTTGTTGAAAATTTTGTTTCATTTATTTGTTATTGTTTTATTACGCTATATATATATTTTTTTAAATAAAACATTATTGTACTAGTTTGTTGCTGGCTTGTTCTTTCTGTTACACCATTTCGTCGTTTAGTAAACGTGCCACTTTATAAATAAACTTGTATAGCGCGACGGGTCGTAACAGAAATTGGGGGCTCGAGTCCGGGAGATGAAAAGTTAAAGGATAACTCTGCTATTTTTGTGTAATTTTTGTTTGATTTTTTGTGAACAAATATTTCTACAAACCAGCAAAAATCTACCATGGCATTTAATTTGGAAAATTTTATTAAGTCGCCTACCAAGGAGGAGTTTAATTTGGCCAAAAAGTCTGATTTGCTCGACATCGCTGCTCATTATAATGTTCCTGGAATTAAAGTATGCATGCGAAAACAGGCTACTTGCAACATGCTTATTCAAACTTTGATTGAGGACAACATACTTTCGACTGACTTTATGTCGTTTGTTAAGGAAGATGTGTCAGGCCAGAAAATTGCAGTTAGAGAAATTAAGAATGGAGAGGGAAGAGCGAATAGAATAAGAAAGGTTAAAGTTGGAAGAAAAGAAAATGGAACGAGAAGAGAGAGAACGAGAACAAGAAAAGAGAAAGAGAGCGAGAAGATAGAGAACGAGAAAGGAGAGAGAGAGAGCGGGAAAAAAGAGAACGAGACAGGCAGTTTCAGTTAGAATTGAAGAAACTAGAAAGAGCAGATCAGACGCCCATTCAACATAAAGCATTTGATGTGTCAAAGAATATTAGACTTGTTCCTCCATTTCAAGAAAAGGATGTTGACAAATAGTTTTTTTACATTTTGGGAAAGTTGCAGATAACTTGAAATGGCCAAAAGAGCTCTGGACTTTACTGCTGCAAACTGTTCTGTTAGGTAAAGCACGTGAAATCTACACACAGTTAAGCATTGAACTGTGTTCTAACTATGATCTTGTCAAAGATTACATCCTTAAAGGCTACGAACTGGTCTCTGAGGCCTATAGACAAAAACTTAGGAATTGTAAAGAAGAAACTAATCAAACACAAGTTGAGTTTGCTAGAACAAAAACACAGTTATTTGACCGATAGTGTTCATCTAAAGGAATAGAACAAGACCATGCATAATTACGGCAGCTTATGCTTATTGAAGAGTTTAAACGCTGCATCCAACCGGACATTAAGACCTTCATTGATGAAAAACAAGTTGAAACTTTAGATGAAGCTGCTCGTTTGGCTGATGACTATTTATTGACTCACAAGGTCTCATTTGTTCCTAAACCAAACTTTACATCTACACTTAGCACTACAAGAAATACCAATTCAAGTCCACGTACAAATGCTAAGTTAAAACACAATAGTAATTCTACTGGTTTTTCAAGTCAGTTCAGTTCACACAGACAAAAACCGTCTGGTGAACGAAATAACTTACCCAATTTTACTTGCAATTATTGCAGAAAACTGGTCACCTCATTTCTGACTGTTTAAGATTAAAGGAGAAGCAGTGAAGTGGTGGGTTAAAGCCAACAGGCCTCACCACTTTCAAGTCAAGGCCACAGACTTGTGTCGAAGTTGACACTTTTGGTCAGGCTAACAAAGCTGATTTCTTGCCAAAGCCAAAAGAGCCTTTTCATGCCGTTGAGGTTTCAAAAACCGATTCTGACTCTGTTATGGATATTTATGAGCCATTTATGTCAAATGGCTTTGTATCACTTCCAGGTGATTCTTGCCCGCCTACCCCTATTAAAATATTAACAGACACAGGGGCGTCCCAATCTCTTATTTTGGCAGATACTCTGCCGTTTTCCGAGAAGTCCTTCTCTGGAATTAGTGTTGTTATTCAGGGTGTAGAGTGTGGTTCTTTAGCTATTCCTCTCCATAACATTGTTTTATCTTCCACTTTAGTTAGTGGATTAGTGTCTGTCGGTCTTAGATATTCATTACCTTTTGAGAGTGTCCATTTGTTGCTAGGCAACGACTTAGCTGGCGATAAGGTCGTGGTAAACCCACTCGTAAATGCCACACCTTTCATGGACAAACGTCCTGATCCTGCTGAACAGGAAATTCCTGATCTTTATCCTTCTTGTGCAGTTACTCGTTCTATGGCTAGCAAAAGTATCCAGAGTTCGGCTAAAAACGGCGTTGACAAACATGTCAATTCTAATGTTGACTTGGCTGACACTTTTATAGGTCAGATTTACAAGGAGGCTAACGACCCGTCCCTTAAACATGTGAGTTCGTCACATTCTGATATGTTAACATTTTCAACTGATGATTATTCATCCAATGACAAATTTGATGATAAAAAATCAAGGTTACAACTTGTTTAGGACCAACACAGTGATCCTGACATTTCTTGCTTGTTCGAGAAGGTTTTACCAGAGAATGAGATTTCATGTGCGCAGGTCGGTTATTATGTATTGAATGGTGTTTTGATGAGAAAATGGAGACCACCAGATGTTGCAGTTGATGATGATTGGGCGGTTAACCATCAGATTGTAGTTCCCCGTCAGTATAGACAAGACATTTTAAGTCTGGTTCATGAACCACCTATGTCTGGTCATTTAGGTATCAAATAGACCCACAATAAGATCCTTAACCACTTCTTCTGGCCAGGTCTTAAGTCCGACGTGTCTCAGTATTGCAACTCTTGTCACATTTGTCAAATGGTTGGTAAACCAAATCAAAATGTTCCCAAAAGCTCCGTTACAGCCCATTCCTGCATTTCAGAAACTGTTTAGTCGGATTATAATAGACCGCGTTGGACCTTTGCCTAAGACAAAGTCAGGAAATCAGTATCTCTTGACCATCATGTGTGCTTCGACACGTTTTCCTGAAGCAAAACCTTTAAGGAATATTCAATCAAAAACGATTGTCAAGGCTCTTGTCAAATTCTTCACATTTGTTGGCCTCCCTAAGCCAGTTCAATCGAACAAGGGTTCGAATTTCATGCCTGGTATATTTCAGCAGGTCATGCATGAGCTAGGAATCAAACAATATAGTTCATCTGCTTATCCTCCTGAAAGTCAAAGTGCCTGAGAGAGATTTCACCAGACATTGAAACATGATTCGTACTTATTGCTTTGACACTGACAACAGCTGCGATGATGCAATCCCATTGCTCCTGTTTGCAATTAGGAAGTCAATACAGGAGTCTCTTGGATTTAGTCCATTTGAGCTTGTGTTTGGTCACTCTGTTCGTGGACCATTAAGACTACTTAAGGAGAAGTTCCTGTCTGATGATGAGTCATCATTGAACTTGTTGAAGTATGTGTCTGATTTCCGATAAAAGTTATCAAAAGCTTGTGAATTAGCAAGTTCAAATCTCAAAGCGGCCCAGGGAAAAATGAAAGTTAGATATGATATTAATACTCAAACTAGATCTTTCAAACCAGGTGACCAGGTTCTTGCACTATTGCAAATCCCAGGAAAACCATTACAAGCTAGATACTTTGGGCCTTACATTGTTGATAAGAAAGTCAGTGACCTCACTTACATAATAATCACTCCTGGGTATTGAAAAAACAAATGTGTCATGTTAACATGTTGAAATTGTACATTGACGGAAATAGCCAAAATGTTAGTAAACCTGTGTCAGTTGTTCACTCTGTCCCACCTGATTTAGACATTAATAATTCAGTTAGTGACAGTGATATTGAGATCAAAGTGGATCCTTGTCCCATTAAGCTGAATAACTCTGACATTCTGAGGAACATTGATGGGAAATTTATTCACCTGGAACCGGATCAAAAGGCACAGTTGACAAAACTTGTTTGTGAATTCCAACACTTGTTTCCTGACATTCCAACACGAACTGATAAAATCCGACACGATGTTATCGTTGAAATTGTGACTGCTGTTAAACAACATCCACACAGAATGAATCCATCAAAACAACAGTATCTACAAGAAGAAATATAGTTCTTACTGGACAATGACTTTATTGAGTTTATTCAAAGCAAATACAGTTCACCGTGTTTTTTTTTGTGCCAAAACCAGATGGAACATACAGACTATGCACTGACTACCGGAAGATCAATATCATCACAAAGACGGGTTCATATCCCATACCAAGGATGGATGATTGTATTGACACAGTTGGGAAAGCCAAATTTGTTACTAAGTTCGATCTTCTAAAAGGATTCTGGCAAGAACCTCTGACAGACCGGGCAAAGGAATTGTCTGCATTTGTGACACCAGAAGGACTGTACCAATACAAGGTTATGCCATTTGGCATGAAGAATTCACCAGCAACGTTCCAACGACTCATTAACTCTGTCATTTCTGGACTTAACGGGTGCGATGCCTACACCGACGACGTCATAATCTACTCTGAGACGTTTGCTGAACAACTGGAAATCATCCGATCTTTCTTCAACAGATTGAGTGAGGCAAAGCTAACCATCAACCTAGATAAAAGTGAATTTTGTCATGCTACGTCGACCTTTTTAGGACATGTTGTGGGTCATGTAAAACCTATTGATGCAAAAATTATGGCTATTTCTGATTTCCCAATACCTACATGTAAAAAGAATTGATGCGATTTCTTAGTATGGCAGGCTATTACAGAAAATTTTGTAAAAACTTTTCTGACATTGCAGAACCTTTGACAAACCTTCTCAAAAAAAGTAAATCATTTGTATGGAGTTCTCAATGTCTAACTGCATTTGACAAATTAAAAGCTGTACTTAAGAGCGCACCAATTCTCTTAACACCAGACTTTGGTAAAAGTTTTTCAATGGCTGTTGATACTAGTGACGTCGGTGGTGGTGCTGTTCTGTTACAATCAGATAGTGAGGGTACTGATCATCCCGTGTGCTATTTTTCGAAGAAGTTTAACAAACATCAGAGAAATTATTATACAATTGAAAAAGAGTGTCTTGCTCTTATTTTTGCTATACAACATTTTGAAGTGTATTTAACTTCTTCAGTTAAACCTATTGTTGTATTCAGTGACCATAACCCTCTCAAGTTCTTACACAAGTAAAAGAACAAACACCAAAGGTTACTAAGGTGGAGCCTTCTCTTACAAGAGTTTGATTGAAAAATCTAACATATAAAAGGAAAAGACAATGTTTTACCTGATGCTCTGTCTCGTATGTAATTGTGTTAACTGAATATGTTATTACATGTTTATTTTAAAGATTACATGTATTTTAAACTTTTTATAACTGTTATTGTTATATTGAGTACAGTTTGTTTTGATATGATGTCTGGTAAATATGTAAAACATACAATTTGTAATTTGTAACACTTAGATGTGTAAATTAGAAATTTCATATGTTTTGATATTAAATCAATTTAACTTTTGACACTTATATTGTATTTTGTATCAATGTTGTAATAACTTATTTTATTGAGTTATTGTTAATTTAATATTCTAAAAAAATATTGCATAACACTTTTTTCCTTTATGGGAGGAGATGTTATGTACAATAGTACACCAATGTTTAAGGTTACGCTAGTCAGGTTAAGGGTTGTTTACCGTTGTGGTTTTGATGACGTAGCATTCGCGTAACTGCTAGAAGAAAAGGATCATGCTAGAAAGTTCAATTGTTTTTTTAACTGGTCTCCGAGAATGTTCTGGGTACGTGAATGTTCTGGAAATTCTTTGGGTATATATAAGGGCGTGTTTGCCGAATTGAAGTTAAGTTTGGAAGTTTGGAAATTTAAATAAAAGTTTGCTTTAGAGATTGAACATATCATTTAGAAATACTTGCAGCTTCTATTTTAAATCTTTCTGTGTTGGAACTTACGTGGACTTACTATATTCTACAGTGACATAAATATTAAAGTGTTGAATTTGGATTATATAATTAACATTCGTGTATTGCACTTATCTATTGTGCTTATCTACGAGACCATTATACCGAAAACTCTTCAGGATTATTCAACGCTGGATTATTTGTTGCATTGTTAAAGGGACACCTCCTAAAGGGACAAACTGTAAGCTAATATTTATTTTGCCTTCTGAAATTTTCTTTCAATTATTTGTTATTGTTTTATCACGTCATATTTTTAATTTTTTTTTTTTAAATAAAAAATTATTGTACTAGTTTGTTGCTGGCTTGTTTTTTCTGTTACACCATTTCGTCGTTTAGTAAACGTGCCACTTTATAAATAAACTTTTATAGCGCGACGGGTTGTAACACAACCACAACAAAAACACCATTTAAATACGCTGTTTGTACAAAATTGTAAAAATAATGTGAACCTTGTTTACATAACCGATAGCTTCGAAAATCAAGAGTAAAGAAAATTCCACAAACGTCTATCTATTTATTATTTGTCTTTCATCCCAATATGCCTCATCAGTGCCGATGGTTTGGGTAGATTTAGAAAAAAAAAAACAACGTCAACGCTTATCAACCGCTTTTCTAATTTTGAGCTACTCAAAATACTGTGTACTAAATTAAAGAACTACTAAAGAATTAATATTATTACCAAATGTAATTTTGTGTTCAAATGAATATCCTTGATCATTTGAAGATTAAATGATCCATTTAATTAAAACTACGCGTGAATTTTTTGCATTGATAACATGTATTTAAATGAATTTTGATGGATGATTCGGTTTATTGCCGCAATCACTTGTTACTTCATAATTATGCACTATTATGCTTAGTTTTCAACTCATTTTCTACCATATAATTATTAATTCATTACATGATAAAAGTATATGACAAAGTCATACATGTATGAGCAACACATATCAATCCATGAAAAGGTACAGAACAAAGGTATTCACATGTAAGACAAAAGTAAAAGTAGGAACAAATCTGTGAGTCATTTAACAAAAAAGAGTAAACCAAACAGCTTCCGCCTTGGAACGGTCAGTCCGCAAAAAGGACCGACTGGGGTGCTTTACAGAGCTATAGCCTCGCACTTCCTGAGGGTTTTTTCCAAATCAAGCGCAAAACATGATTACTGATTTAGTTGTGCTGGTTTTGAGTTATCTATAATCAAAAATTGTATCATAAGAAAGCAAAACTAGCAATCATTTTTCCATGTTATACAAATATTATTTCTCATATTATTTGTAATTGTCACTTGAGTAAATACATTGTACTTGCCCATATAAATCATATTTCAAATGTTAGGATGGGATTGGGATTTGGGGGCATTTTTGCAGATATTGTGCAGCGACATTTCTATCATTATAGCACAGAGGCACTTATAAGGTACCCAGGGACTGAACCGGCCGGTCGATTATACTGACACCGACAAGTCAGGCGTACTTCTGTCCCCTTAGCCCGGGGCGTTAGGAGGGAAGCCACTACTACCAACTTTAAAGTCTTTGGTTAGGCCCGGCCGGGATTTGAACCCTCGACCTCCCGATCCGCAAGCCGACGCTCTACCGCTTGAGCTATTGCGGCCGGTCAAATGTAATGATATAATGCACTTACCATATTATTAAATATTCTTGATACTTTTGGAGCCATTTAATCGATATATGCAGAGTTTGTGTACACATTGAATGTGCGGAGTTACATACACGTTAACCGTAATTTAATACTTTTGTGACTTATAATTATATGTCATTGTTATGAGGAGAGATGTTGTTTTTCTGTGTTGGGTTTTGTTTCCGTCCTATTAACCTTCAAGTAAAAATGTATACCTTTGGCATGGTAACACGAAGTGGGCGTGTCATGGTTGTAGCAGCCTTTTCGTTCAATTATTGTCAAATCTTCGAAGTAAAAGAAAGAAATTATAATTAAAGCCTTTGATGTACAGCCTAGTTATGCAGCCATCTAATCGATACCCGCAGTGTCTGTGTTTAGACTGAATGTGAAGTGTTAATTAACATGACTTGCAGTATTATATTCACACTTTCTCGACCAAAATCAAATCATTTAATGCCGCTTAAGTGTGTGTGTGTGCGTTTTTTCTTCATTTAAATTATTATGTTTGGGCCTTTGTAGAAGGGTTATAAGTACACTTGTTAGAAAATAGTCATTAATAAAAAATACCGCGTTTTTACTTTAACTGAAATTGGACACAAAATGTGAAAAGCTTGTCTTTCTTTACTTTATCAAACGTATGGTAAATTATCTTATTTAACAATGTGTTCCCAGAGGAACAACAAAAAGCTACAAATAACCATTTCTAAAAGCAAAGATACTGTAAACATGTACAGTTTAATATCAAACACGAAAGCGAGCATGCATTCCAATCATTTTCTCAAATTAAGTTACATATAGTCTTATAATAGGAAATATGTTTTGTTCGTATTGAAAACACACAACTTAAGCGTTATCAAATTATACGAAAGAACGCATCGAACGAAAACTTTTTCGTGATCCAACATAAGGAAATCAGTTTAATGCCCTTTCGTGCATTTATGAAACGTGCGGTTTGTTTAAATCCACATATGAATGCAGGAGGACACTTCAGGTAATGGATGCCACCCACAGTTTATAACGATACTATCCATCCTTGCTAGTATGTTCGCATTTATAGAATTCAAATTACTATTTAAAATACAAATGTAATCGGGACATTCCAAAGAGACAAAATAACAATGTAAGTCAAGAATTTGAAGCAACTTCTTCATTCAGTTTTTTTTATTTAAAGAGAGTTAGGGCTTTTATTTATTATTTACTCTTTTTTTACAGAGTTGCGTATTCACTTAATAAAGTAGCTACATTGCAACTACGTGCAGTCATGGTTGATCTTAGGTTTAACTTGGTAAAATAGTCTTATTTCAAGAACAGTTATGTTCATATCACATGTAAAGAGTGAAGTAGAAAGAGTTTTCCGTGGCCGAGAGGTTAGAGTTGCCGACTTGTAACTCCTCAGACAGTGACCGCGAGGGTTTGAGTTCTGGTCGGTGAAAAGAAAATCACGACATGCCGAAACGTTACACGATTTTATTGTGTTTATTCAGATTTATAATTTTTATAAATATATAATTCGGGTTGCTTAAGTATTTTACACAGTGTTGTGTTACTGTATCTTTTTATAAAACGGGATTGTATGGTTAATTAAGGTGGTAATTTGCGTAGATTTAGATGTGTCTGATTATATCTCACAATGATGGCTATTTCTATGCTAGGGAACCAAGTAAACATAAAATGTAATAAAATTCTGTACATGCAACAGGCACCATAAAGTATGTTTTATTTGTTCTTTCAAGGTCGATAACAGTTTTAAAACACAATACGTGGTACTAACTGTTATTTTATCGTAAGTAAGGTAATGTCGCTAACGAAACACAGTCAACATATAACGACTTACTAGTAAGATAGGCAACCGATTTTTCTTTATTGTTCTTCAAACATTTATTTTATTAATAACAAGGTAATGTCACCCACAAAACTCAATCACCGTATTACAACATACTAGTAAGACACGAAACAGATTGTTTCTTCATAGTTTTCAGAATGTCTAAGTTCTGGTCATTTGTATTTGAAAACTGTCTACGGCACTGCAATGAATGCGTGCTATCTTAATTGTGTGTTTGTTTTGTCACCATTAAATTTCATTTAAGAATTGTTTCCGCTGTTAGTCACACGCGTGTTTTTTTGAATACGAATCGCCGTGCTTGCAAATTAATGAAGCGGGATAGAGATTCTTGGACAACTGAATGCACAGAGACTCGCGTTCGTGAAGCATGGTAGTCAGCAGAAATGTAATTTAACCATAATATGTTCGTGACACAATCTTAAAAGTTTAAAGCAACAATTATAATTGTTCTAAAAGACCTGCTTACCCTTAGAAAACAATTCAATTTCACAGCATTTCTCTTTCATTTGACAAGGCTTCTTGACTTTGTCACTTAGCCAGAAAATAATTATTTTATTAACGAAAGCATCTTCCAATTAAATGCATTGTTCGAGGTAAAATCAATAAAATGCAAGGACAAAGCATAACAAATTATATTTCTATGTAAAGATTAAATATTCTGTTTTATATCCAGATCGGAAAATGGTAAGAAAACAATCACGAATGACGTCAATCATTTATATGAGACACAGATCATTTAGGCTGTACATTTGTTCCTGTGATTAAGGTGCATGGAAATTAATAATGTATGTTCGGTGCCGGCTATAATCCATGAGACATGACCATATTGCCCAATAGTACACAGTCATTTCAGAATTACCTATGGTCTTCTTTGGCGCATTAAAAATAATTTTAATTTAATAAAACGAATCGGAATTGAGTGAATTTTAACAGCTCCTAAAATTATCGAGTAAAAGTTTAATATAACTTTTTTAAACCGTGTACAACCGTTATAGGGAAGGTCAAACTTAGTTGCTTAGACTATTATGGCTTCAACTTTAAGCACAAATCGTATATAAATAGTAATTAAATAAGAATTTAAACCTAGATGAGTCTTTCATTTTGCTGACGTTCATGTTGCTTCCCTATGATATAAAGGCTTATAGCATATATTTTTGTAGAGTGCATAGGTATATTGATATCTTTTAGAATTGAACATTTAATTAAAGGGAGCATGCGTTATTTTTCGACTTCGTTCTTTTTCACCCCGCATCTTATACTTACATGTAGTTCGACCAGACATCGAGAAGCGGGTCTCGGAAATCCGCCAATGAAAATAAGGTTTACGTTTTAAAGGTGTTATCCGACAGTGCTTATTCATTGATTTGAATTGGATGAACATTTAGGGCGCGTTTTTCGTGGTAAGTACTGTCTAGCAATGACGTTATTGTTAAAATTCGTCTTTATTTAGACCAAATCGTAAGTCTATGCAGCAATTATGAACATTTGCCCCAAACAGAGATAAGGTTTTGTTAATTGTAATTGATATGGGCAAACTGTCTGATACAACCTTAACACAAAGAATATAAAGGCTTTTTTATGGTAACCTTCGCCCATTTAAATGTAGTATCCGACAGTTTGGACCCAACATTACTTTTCTCAAATAATCAAAAGAGTTAATTGTTCACTGACAAGGTCCTGCAGAATGTTGTTCATTGATGTCCTAGATATGTGTGAACAGTCAAGCGTAAATCATAACTCGTCATTACAAATAGGTTTTTCCTATCCAAGACACACTGCAGAAATATCTATTTCTAAACGTTGAAAACCACATGGCCATTTACTTTTGTGACCACGTTATATGGTTATATGATGAGATTTTTGTGAAGTTGGAAAGAATACATATTCAGAGTGATCTTCTTTTCGCGATTAGTTCTTACAATTCAGTTAGAGTTCAAAATCGTATTTATTAAGACTAATGTATGGATTTATTCAAAAGGTCTTTAACATACATTTGAGAATAAAAATTCTTGTCTAAGATTTTAATTTTGAATCCTTCATTTAACAATATATTGCATATTAAGACCATCGATTAAAAGTCAAATTAATAATAATGCGATGTATTATATTGTGTGGCAGTATCACACTGTTAAATACTTGGAGACTGAGTCTGGAGTCATTTAGAAGGATCCGATTGGTTGGTTTTTAAATACAATTCCATTCCAACCAATCAGATGCTCGACATTGGGTTTAGGTTCAAGCAGAAAGGTTAGAATATAATATGGGTCTCTGCATGCCTATACATAAAGTCCTCGAAGACCTGCAAAACACAGCACTGGTCTTTCTGGTAACTGCAGTGGAAGGGGGACTCGGTAATGGTAGAGTCGCCGATTTGTAATTCCTTGAAACCGCGTTAGTTCGAGTCCCGTTCGGGGCGAAGGACTTACTGTGTGTTCTTCTAGCTTCTGACCAAAAAGCTTGACGTTGCTATACTGATTATAAATGGTCGCAGCAATGAATGTCAAAAAAAAAAACAAAAAAAAAAAAAACATGCTTTGTATAACCAATACAAAATTTCTTAACTATTTGATTTTAGCCAACTGCATAATAGGTTATAATATATACATGTATTTATGAAGACTTGGCAGCAAAAGAAAACAGTAGATCCTCAAGTTACAGTTTCTTGCTGAAGCTGGCTAATCGGAAGCTCTACTTATGGTCCTTGCTGAATGAATTCGTGCTGAGCTAAAAGTAAACAAGAAGGATGTTTATGTGTTCGTACTGGACCCCGTTGTTACATGATACCACAAATGACAAAACATTACTTACGCATTTATAAGGCTTAAAACTCTAAAAAAGTTACTGGATATTGAAATTAAACAGTATCAAAAGAAACTTCATTATGCTAAATGACGAAAATGACGAATAGAACTTAAAATTTAACAAAAAAAAAAAAAAAAAAAAACACAAAACAATGTGGTCGAACGTTTGATACATTTTTTTTATTTCCTTTCATGCATTCATGGAACGCGCAGTTTGGTCAAAGCGACATTTAGAAGCATTTTACATTTCATGTAATTAATACCACCTCAATTTACTGCAAAAAACTGCACACACTACTTAATCTGATACTTGCTTCAATAGAAGTCAATTTACTATTCAAATGAAAAATGTCAATGTGACATCCCAATAAAGGCAAAACTTCAATTTGGGATCATAATTTAAAGCTTAATTCAGTTTGTGGAATGATGCACCCGGAAATATATTTTCCCCCTAAATACTAGAGTATCTATAAAGTGAAAATATTAAAGAAATAGAGACAAAAAACAACAACAGCAAACAAACAGAGAATGGGGGTACTTGAAATATATAAGGACCACATTTTCACTGGTCAAATATTCAAAACCACAAAAAAACAAGTAAGAAAAGAAAAGTAGTCCTTTAAAAAAACATAATTCTAATACAAAATAAGTCTAGCGAAATGGACTGGGACTTTAAATACTTTTGTAATTATGTCTTTACTTACATTGTATATAGCTTTTCGTTGTAAAACGTTGCTGAAAGTTTTGTTCATTTAAAATACTCTTCATATCCGGAGGAATAAAAGATAAAAGAAGGTTCAAGATATTTTATAAAAAAAAACCCCACAAAAACAGGGATGGATCCAGTGTGGGGATACATGGTATCATAATATTACAAGATTTTAATCCATATATATACTCATTTTCAAGATTTATAAGTAAACAAACTTAATAAACCAGACGGATGTTCCATAGGACACTTGTGTCACCTGCATCCCAGCAATTGTGAGAGAAAGGGGGATTGTGTTTTCAACATCACCCGAAAGGGATAAGTAAAAAACGATGAGCATGCTAGACTTTTTGTGCACTGCACATCAACATCCCATAAGCTGACCTTATTCCAAGTTTGGAAAAAAAATAATTGAATTGTTTTTAAGTACTGCTTTATGGACAAAAGTGTGTGATGCTATTGCCAACACTATGTTCCCTTCATGTCTGCCACGCTACACAAAAGAAAAATCATCTTTTTTCTGACAGAGCACAAAGAAACTCACTCATCTTATATCTGGGGTCTTACACAACACAACAATATTTATATTAATATTACCCTAAGACTGTCATTAACCTATAACCTGCTCTGCACAAACTGACCCAGTTTGGGCAACTAGTGTAGATCCCATTCAGACAGCTTGCACTGGAAGTTGTCTGATCAGGATCTACTCTACTTGCTGTCACAAGCAAGATGTCTGGATACGTACCTTTGCATGTAGTTGTTAGCAAATGCAAATTGTAACTTTGTATTGCTTGAAACAATAAATGATGCATTAAAGTTTTAACACTCAGATCTAGGATCCTCAGAATGAATGTGAAGAATAATTTCCACGTGTTCAGGTTTGTTTCTCCACTAACACGTCAAATTTCTTATTTAAAGGGAATGGTATTCAATGAATATCTCTCCATTTTAACAAACACCACAAAACATTTTTTTCCATATATAATGAACACAGGCCAAATATTTCCCAAACAACAAGTCACTGATCTCTTTTAGAAGCACTTCTGACACTGTAACACATTTGCACTATTAAAAACACTATGTCATTACACAACAACAGAAAATCGCCAAATTTTTATTTTTCTTTTGAAAAATACACGCATAGACAAAAAAGCTCCAACAAACACATACCCAATCATTTACAAACCACTAATTCAAATTTCACTTCATCCAGTTCACATAATCAGTAAAACTTTCCTGTTGTAATACACATAAACATAACTCCAAGCTTAATAAAGATGCATCAGTTACGCATCAACTCCCTAGCAACAATAAGCATCAGATTTGCCAAATGCACTACATCAAACCACTGAGTATATTTCGAAAGCTATTTCACCAATGAACAAAAATTTATCATACATTTGATTTTAAATGAAAAAAAAAACCACCAACAATTCACATAGTGATCAAGTCAATAAATTAACTATGTTCACTAACACACTGATTTAAAGTCTTCATTAACATCTAGAAAACACATATCAGTTTCAAGATTGCACTTGCAAAATGCAAGTTATAACTATTAATTCACAACTTTGGGCCTCATAACATTTCACTTTTATCAACACTTCAAGACAACATTATCACCGGTGGATAACAATGAAGATAAGGGCAACACATTCCAACCACATTTTGTAATTACAATTTGTTTCCATTTTAACCATTTTTTTCAAACCATTGTTTTTTTTCCAAACTGGTCCATTTCTTTTTTCCAAACTGGTCCAAATTTTTTTTCCATATTAAAGGTTGCGATATCTCACTTATTAGTTGACATTATACTTCTGATAACACTTTCTGCATCTGTAGCCTCATAAATTTGTCCTTTTGCAGACATTCCAAACTCACTACTTTTAACTGTAGTGGTAGTACATTTATCATGACCAGGAGGAATAACCCCCTCTTCGCCACTTTTCTCATCAGGTACATTAGAGTTATCTCCCTTGCCACCCTTTCCAAGAGTTGTGATGGGAATTTGCACTGGTGCTCCTGCTGTAGTGTTCAGCATGCGTAGTATTTGCTCTTTGGAAGTCCTATTCATATCAATATCATATATTTTCAGTAGCATTGCAGCTTGTCCTGTGATAAAATCATGTGACCGCTTGCATTTTTCATCCAACTTGCATGTGCCATTAACAAAATCTTCACAGATATGTAAGAAAAAACAGAATCGTGCATCACCCCAGTCTTTCTTTTTGCACCCATGAAAATTGTTGTAGAATTTGCAGATTGCTGGCACCCTAGGATTGTAATACTCCTTTCTGCCTAAGGCTTTAGCTTGTTCACTTGTTGCGGTTTGGTCAATATTTTCATGAGGCATATTTTTTCACTTCCTTTTGCGTCGTTTTTAGGGTTTAAGTTAGTCTCTATTTGCTTATGCTTCAATGCCGTCATTTTCAATGCTTTTGTTTTCTCAAAGTCTATTACTTTGGCATTTATCATCTGACCAACAGTTGAATCAGATTTCTGGATCCAAGCCAAGCTTTTGTGTCAGTGCCAGAGGTTGCGTATCATAAATGCTTTGTGATCGTACACAGTTTACCTTTGTACAATTGCCTTTCATAAAATCGAGGCACATATGCAATGAATGGCAAATTTCATCATTGCCAGTTTTGTCTACCTTGTAACAGTTTTTCTCTCTATTGTAAAACCGGCAGATGCTTAGTATCGTCTCCAGTGTTCGATTGTCTTCATCGCACAGGTAAGATATCAACTCCTCTCCAGTCAGTCTGTGAAGTCTGAGATTTCTGAGAACTTTGACATTATGATCTGTCTTTAGTTTATTTCCAAATTTGCATTCCTTGTCAGAGCATGTCCTGAAGAAGTAATACTTATACATGTGCAGGGCATTGCAATTGCATTCAGTCACAGCAAATGGAAGCAAGCCATGTTTCTCGCAGAAGTTCAGTTTCACTCTTGCGTTCATTTTCACAATTTTCAAACTTTATCCTCATCATCGGAGTCAGTCGACTCCAGTACCTTAACGTTATCTGGATACAAATCCAGAATCTTTCTTAGATCAGCTGTTGATTGGATACTGATCAACATCTTCTATTTAATCACCGACATAAGTTTCTTCATTGTAACGTAAGGCAAATGAATAGTGAGAAGATTTCAAACCATCTCTGCTGTGAACTCTTCTTTGTAGGTCTCTGTCTCGGTTACAAAATGTATTTCTGTCATATTCAACATAGGAGAATGGGGAAATCTCCACAAGTCCCTAATTGGCTCTTTCAACTCTGGGTCCTTGTCATCTAGACCTTTTTTATTTAAGTGTCAAGAACTTTTAGATTAAGTATAAGTATAGTGAATATACTCCCCTCTGAGCTGTCTGCCTGGACAGCTCAGCTGGTTGAGCACCTTACTTCAGAGCAGAAGGTTGTGGGTTCGATCCCAACCCTGGGTAATGGGCTCTTTCCTGCTCAGTACAATTCAATACAAAAAAATAGATTCGGACTGAAATTGATTGCATGGATGTGAAGACTATATGTGTGGTGTTGATCTGTTATTAGTACTCTCTGAATTTCATTACAGTAAAATCAGAGTTATGTGGACATCATGTCAGCACGTTTGGAATACTCTTGATAGTACAATAAACCGAATATCCAAACGTTAGGACCGTCCGAATATACGTCTAGTTTCCTGCCACGATTAAATAATTGCGTCACATAAAAACATCAAAAACAATTCATAATAGTTATACTGTTATAACATTAATCACAGTCCCTGGAACCTTTCTTACAATGTTTTATTACAACTGAAATCCTTGTTGAATTTTGTAAAAGTAACAGCATGCTGTTTGACGAACAAGATAAAAACATTTAACTGAGACGCAATGCGGGCGTCAGTGTATTGAATGAACGAAATTGCAAGTAACTGTCGGAATGGTGTTAAACACATATTGCACACAAACCGAGCATGCTAACGAATATAGCTATGTATGTGGATTAATTTTATTTTTTATCTTTAATTTAAAACAGGTATCCCCACTTCAAGCAGGACAATTACTTAATTGCAATTGATAACAGCTAAATACTTGCCAAGAAATTGTTCAAATGTCCTCCTGTAAATTGTCTACATTTTATAATGTAATACATCGTATTTTTTGTTACAGAATTCCAATTTCAAGATATATTTTATTTTATTTAATTTACGGAAAAGATTTTGTCTGCTTTTGTTGAATTTTTTATTTTGTCTGTAAAAGGAACCGAAGGGATTTTGTCTCGGAGGAATTTTGTTATACAAATGCTAACGACTATTGCCAAAGTTTGTGTCTGTGTTTTTATTTTGCTGGATGTAACTTTAAATTTCTATTTTGCAGGGGGCCTGAGATACCCGTGATTATCTTTACACAGTCTACACAATTTGTGCGATTAAGCAATGTCTGAAGAAATATAGTCGAGAAAATATGAACGTCCGGGCCAACTGGTAGGGAACTGCAATCTTGGTCTCGATGCTTATATTCCACAAACCAACTAAAATATAAATAAAAGTTACTACTATGAGGTCCCGAATATCATTGTAAGTGATAGCAATTTTATATCAAACATATTATTACATGTTTTAAGCTATACACAATTCACAGCATACTCGTATATTTTGTAAAGAGTCATATCATAATACAAGTAATGAAGTAATGTCACATAAATTATGCTATTGTATTGCAATACTTAACACGTATTGTTATAGAGAATTTGCAGCATTAAAAGATGATAAAAAAACTTAGAAACTTAACCTAATACATCAACATGACAACTACTTAAAAGTGAATAAATGCGCCATTTCTTCTTTCGCCGTCATACCACGAAAAGGGAAAGTCTACACGTATATTCGCTTTTTAATGGTCAGCTCTTCTGCAAATCATATACTTTCATACATTGCATAGTGGTAAACAGCTTGCATATTTACTCTATCAATGTGTGGGACACTAGCGACAAAAAAGAAAAGAATATATGACTTTTAATATTTAAAAGATAAATGGTGGCACATTTATCCTATGTAAGATCTTTCCTTATTTAATGTAGACATTGGAAAATTCGTATCTTATATGTATAAGTATATGAATAAGGAAGTATGACAAAGTCCTATGAGCGGCTACCAGGCATATTTATATAGAGTTTGCTTTTCCAGTTTATATAAGTAACGGTAGTAGCTGCTCTACAGGAGTAGCTGTTTATATTTCCTTATTTATGATTACAACAATGTTATTTGTAGGCCGACGTAAAAAATTCTCCGCGTGCATGTATTATATGTTTTTATTTAATTTATCATATCAGGATTGTTACATGTATTTTCCTTTAATGGTCAAAGGACTTTTGTTCATATATTCCATCTATACATGAACAGGATGCTGTAACCATTTACACATTTCATTTTATTCTTGATTCAAAAAGATGATTTCATTTACAGTCAAGCATTTTGGGTACTTCTAATAAAATTAACGTTTTTCTCTCTCCTCAATACATATACCATGTGGTCATGTGGACATTTCGTTTTCGTCACAACTTTCGTTTTATGACATCATTACCTATCTCTAAGAATACGTAATCACTTGGACAGTTTTGTTTTAAACCTATTTGTTTACTCTTAATTGTTTGCATTCAAGGAACTTCTCAAGAAGTCCGATGTTAAAGCTCTGTAAAACCGGTTTAAGCATCCGAGCCGGTCCATTTTGCCGACTGACCTTTCCTGGTCGGTAACTGTTGAGTTTGTTCTATTTGTTTGATGACTGTTCACATATTTGTTTTAATTTTAATATTTGGTTAGAATGTGAATACCGTTGTCTAGTGCTTTTTAAAGTTTGGTATATGTTGAAATGCTTATTAAGACATATCATATTTCCTTATTTGCTTTCTAGATTATAGATTTTCATCTTTAATCACAATTTGTGTGACAATTTGTGTGACAAGGAATACAATTTGTTCTGTCTTAATGGTGTAATATGCAATATAGAAATGAGGGCTTGCCGACATTTTTGCCGATACTGTGCAGCGACATTTCTATCATCATAGCACAGGAACACTTTTGAGGTGCCCGGGGACTGATCCCGGCCGGTCCATTATACTGACACCGACAAGTCAGGCGTTATGCTGTCCTCTTAGCACCGAGCGTTAGGAGGGAAGCCACTATTACCAATTTTAAAGTCCTTGATTTGACCAGGACGGGGTTTGAACCCACGACCTCCCGATCAGCAAGCCGACGCTCTACCACCTGAGCTATTGCGGCCGGTTCGCAATATAAAAAAATAAGCCTAGTAAATTTGGTAAATATCTATAGTTCTCATAAAAGATAAGACTTTTTTAGCAATGATAAGAAAAAGAAAAATATTATAGAGGTACAGTATTTGGAGAGGCATTAAACGTTAAGTGTACTTGCCACTGTGACGTATATTTACAAATGTTTTAATCAGCACAAATTATTTATTGATTATTTTTAAAGAAGATAAGCTTGAACGAACACAGACATCTAAACAATATGTATTTTCTGATACTATTTTGATTTTTTTTTTAAATATCGATTACTAACTCTTTTATTACAAGAACAGGTAATGCAATCAAACCTGTTCAGTCTTCAGTTAATGATGCAATTGCACTCTACTTGCGGAAAATGTTGTCTAGCGTAGCAAGACATCAGACACGTGCACATAGCATGTGTATAGGTCTTGGACTAAGAATATTGTTTCTTGTTTATATGAGCATAGTGATGTCATTGGTATTTTCTACAAATTCGGACCGCATTGAAATTTATTCCTGTTTATCTTGCGTCAGCATCTCCAATTAGGTCAAAAGTGAGGTAAGACAGACATGTAATTCTGTTCAAAATGGTATTTTTATTTATTCTGCTTGGAATTAAGAAAAACCTTCAGGAAGTGCGAGGTTGGTGAGCTCCGTAAATCAGGTTTAAGCGCCCAGTTGCTGCTATTGCCAACTCACCACTCCAAGTAAGTGGCGGTAAGGGGCGCCCGATTTGTAACTGACTGCTTAGCTTCACCGTGTGGGTTCGAATCCCGTTCGGTCTCGCAGCTGACTTGGTTCTACTCAGACATGTGTCTGGGGTCTTCCACCAACAAAAAGCTGGACATTGCTTTTATGATCATAAATGGTCGCTGCAATGTATTTCAAAAACAAAACAGTAACTTGTGTTTTTTCTCTGTGTGAGCAACGTATCGTCTCAGAGGCATCATCATTTTTACATTGACTTGTAAAAAGAAACAAATATTATGACCCATTTTATAGGCATAATGTATGTATCGGTTTAAGAATATAAGTTTTGATATGCGCCACTACGGATCTTTGTTTTTACTTGCATTCTATTGCATTAAGCAGTCAGTTAGCCCTGAACGACATGTTTTAGGCGCATTGTGTGTCATACATTAATAATATCATCTGTATTGAGATACAACGGTAAATATAAACGTCACGACTGAACAGCCTCTCATACTTCCAAAATCATTTTAAAATGCAGCTGCAATAAATTAAACAAAGATACATAGTGCAATTAGCAATTTTATTATTTTAATAATAGAAGCAGTAAACAGTTTAAGACTATCAATCTTTAAGGAAATATTTCCTTTTTGTGCATTTTTTACATGAGTACAATCCGGAGTGCGAGATTTTCCTCAACGCGGTTCCCATTGTTTGCTCCGATAATGATGCTACATAAATTAAATCCCAAGACATTCAAGCATGTAGGTGCTGTGTCCTTAACAACATAACCTCCTATAATATAAGTGTCGCCTTCCGTCAGCGGAACCAGCAGTTTGCAGGACTTTCCTGGAGATTTTGAAAGGGTAGGAACTCCTTTGAAAAAAGAAAACGAAACGTTGCAACAGTAGTGCATAGAACCAATGTCGTGTGATACACATTTATATGCTACATGTTTTGGAAATCGTAAAGTTGCCTGTTCACATTTAAAAGTGATATCCGAAAATTTAGATCAAAATATTTTCATTAAACATCATAATAAACTATCGTTACATGAATATATCTCGCAAAATGCTGTTAATTGATGTCCTAAACCTGTTTGGAAAGTGGACCATAACGTCACAATCGTCATTTCAAATATTTATTTCCTATCTGAGACACGCTGCACAGTTAGCTATTTTTAATTTAAAAAACAACAACAAACGTGTTCTCACTTTTGTTTTAGCTTATCCACGTCATCCGCTGTGACGTCGATGTCTATTTTAGCAGGAATCCCAATCGTTCTTATTCATAGATATGAAAAGAATGATTGTTTAAATGTTAATTAATGTGCTTTACGGCCCTAAAATTGAGATACTGTTGAAAATCGTCAAAGCTTAGACTAAAGTATGATGTTTTTCTACAGACATTATGCACAAAAACCCCAACAGAGATAAACTATTGTTATATATATTAGATATAGGCAAACTAACGGATACCACCTTTAAGCATTGCAAATGATAGTCTAAAAATCACAATGTCAACACCTTGTACTTGTAAGTGTATGTTTTATAGCAGAGGTATACACTTGACGTATATTTCTGCATGCGACGAACCGTCTTTTCGATCTTAATTACTGGTGGTATGCACCTCATAAACTACAATTCAAGGGCGATTTATTAATTTGTTGATCAAAAAGACGCAACGGCTTTTATTTAACGCCGTCGTGGTAATAGGCGTTAACATTACCTTTGTAATAAAATGTATTCTTAATATAATTAATATAGCACTTTTAAAAACTTTGCACATATATTTGCACAAAGACATATTTTCTATCATCTCTCTTTGTGTACATGTTTACAGCCCTGTAGACTTTCCATACTGTTTCGGTTAACGTTTAAGCTGAGAATGAAACACAGACGACGTTGGCACACAATAATCTCAATCAATGACTGTGTTTGAAGTCATTTCGTGAGAAATTGAAATCACCGCATTTTGGACAATTAAAGACATTTTCGGAAAGTACACATTCTACATGCATGAATTTTACTTGTAAAAGTAGTAATCGCTAAGGACTGGCGACAATATTTCAGAAATGTAAACAAAGTACATTTTAACCAAGCTGCTTGATTTTGCAATTACTGAGAATTAGTGCGATTAAAAATGTCTTTTGATTGTTGCTTATTATTGGCAGAATCTTTTCTGGAATATTAAAAAGGCGGCTTGATCTAGGTACCAGCAATTAAAGCTTATCGCAATTAGCTTTGGTACATGCAACTAAGCCAATGGTTTCTGGCGTTCCTGGCAATACATGGATATATGATTATAATCAAAACATACTCACTTATATTTAATCGTGAATTGCAAATTCATTATGCTAATACAAACTTGTTATATTACATGTTGTGTATTTATGATACTCATAATAAATTATCAAATACCTAATTATTTCCAGTATATCCACCTCGTATTGGTAAACAGCGAACTGCTCGTCGAATGCGAACGGCGGCGGCAGGAATTTGGGGTAAATAGGGCCATTCTCCTTAATGACATTGGCCTTGATTACGTAATCTGGTTTGTAGATCTGGGTAAGATTAGGTGGAGCGCAAGAACAAGCAGCTGTCCAGTTAAAGCAGATGCCATCCATCACGAAGATCACTATTGCATGGGAATATGCCATCTTTGAATCTTAAAGCAATAACAATATTTAGGTGAATTAAAGGTGGTTTTTGACACTGTGTGTCAGAAAATAAAAACTTTACAATGTAAACAAATAATTCAAAGATCCTGCATTTTAAACCAAAACATAATTGTCTTTGGGAGATCGCTAATTTTGTAACTGCAATACAATTATTTTTAGAATCTGTTAGAACACATGTAAGGCATAAAGGGACATCAAAACCCCACTTCAATCATGTTAATAAAACAAAAACAAAAATGGTTGATAAATTGGTCACACCAATATGTCAAATAATGGTTAAATGATCACCAAATGGGTATACATCAGTCAATGTTTATACAGTGTGGCTTTAAAAGTAACCCTAAATTAGGAGCAGATCCACAATTAAACCAGATTTTCATGGTGCTGTCTTATCATTTAAGTATTGATAAAATCGTCTTGCTAAATGGTAAGAAAATGGGCTATGCCAGACATCTTTCCAAGACACTACCGAACGAAGAAATGCTGTCGTTTCATGCTATCTGATCTTGACAAATTATACCACAATTAAAGCAACTTTTCCAAGAAAAAAACAGCAAAAGGTGTATAAAACACCTTTATTTAATTTGGTCGACCTGTCTTAAATCATATAAAAAATGACCTAACGTGTAAAGAGCAGATCGCCCATGGCCTGGCGCTAAATGTCACCGATGGTTTTAGACAGCCGTATGTCTGAAGTCTTCCTGCACCAACAATAGCTGGGCGTCATCTATATGACCGTAGTTGTGTCGAAACAATTTTACAAAGAACTAAAAGTCCTGAACATCTGAAGAAACATTGTGGTAAAGATACATAAGAGCCAAGAGCATATATAAATAAGAGATACCAACGTTGTTTAAAATAAAATACACAAAAACAAAGGTCAATATACATATAACCAAGTGACTGAAATACACACGAGACCAAAATAAACATTAGTTAAGTACAATGCAATGTAGATATACTAAGCAAAATTGAAACATGAGCTTTTGTATTAAACAGTAATCGAAAATGGAGTTGTATTCTATTTAGCTAATAGTTTAACTGAGACACAAGTGCTCGTAAAAGGTTCTCAAATCACAATGGCTGGATATGAAGCAATTAAAGCACTACCGCTTTGTTGCATTTTGAATCAGTTTAAGTATATTCAACTGTTTTTGAAATGTCACCGTCTAGCATGACTGAGTGGCGGACTGGCGAATATTTTTTGAAATTATTAGAAAAACAAATACCACACAGGCGGCTTTAGCTTGTTATCGCAATTAACGACAATTACTATTAGATTCTATAATTATGCCAGTAATTACAATTCGGAACGCTAGTAGCCGAGGGACAGACACACGCATTTGTAACAAATCTGACTCCTCGACCTCTCAATATATGGGCTAGAAGAATGTCATGTAAGGATGTCTTCCAGCAAACTTGTGAAGCATCTGTGGCTATTCCAAAACATTTTTCTCGGATTTATCTTAACAAAAAAATAGCTTGACAGTGATAGTGATCATTATTGTTTCACTGCGATGTATTCAAGCATTCCTACACGCCTGGTAACGGGAGCATAAAGGAAACAGAACAGAACACAACTTTATTCTTCTAGGTGCAAGGTTACTGTACTATATAGAGAATTGGCATGCATAAATATAAATGAATAAATCAATCACATATGACGTCATGGTATTTTTATCGTATGACTTCACTTAATTGCTCTTATTGTTCGTCATCGCTTGGGTTGTTTCTTTTTCAAACTACTCTCTCATTTGGAACGTTTAGGTTGCCAAGGCTTTTATCAATTGTACATATTGAACATATGTTGATAGATTATTGTATTACTAGTTTTTTATTATTAGTTTTTTTTGTCTGTATATAAGTTCCTTTTTATCATTTTTAACTCCCGATGCTGGTGCTTACGTTTGGTTGTCTCACTTTTGATGGAATATTTTTATTTACACTGTTTCTTCGATAGAAAAACTTTCAGGATTGTTTAAATTAAACCATGTTAAAGCACCCCAGTCGGTCCTTTTGCCGACTGAACGCTCCAAGGAGTTAACTGCTGGTATTTCTTTTTGTGTGTTATGTCTCAGTTTTGTGTTTTTGTCACTTTTACATTAACCCTATTTGCCTTTGTTTAGACATAATTCAGATTTAAATATATGTGCTAATTCTTATAGGTCTTTTTCTTTTTCTTTTCCTTAACATTTTTTCTCGGCGTTGATGAAATTTTAATCCAATCCAATTACGCAATTTTATACAAGAGTTAATCACTGGGGTGAGTACAAATAAATCGGACGCCGATAAATGGCAATAACATATATATTATATAGTTCATTTAGTGGTTTATTCAACACATTATCTGACAAACGATGACAGAATAAATAAATTATACATATAACTGATTAATACAGTATTATGGTATTATGGGTGTCAAGAAAATCGGAAGAAAACAATACTCTTGATATACGTTGAACAATAACCACAGAGTGTTAATTATAACCAAACTATGCGTTTTGTTACACTTTAAATTATTGCAGTATTCGGACAAGTCATAATGATAATATTACATGCATATACGAAAAAAGCCCTTCACTATCATAGGTATTTTTTATGGAAATGTTGTTTTTATGCCTGGTATGGACATTTAGACAAAGTTGCAACTGTGGTGATATGTATTCTGACTAGTATTTTAAGTATAATCCTACAGCTGCTACAGTCATCAAATATAGATATTAACGATCGGTTGCTGTGTGCCGGTTGTTTTACCCAGACACAAGTCTGGTTTCTTCCTCCACCATCACTAAGCTGGACGTCGCCAATATAATCTTAATTGTGCGATGTAAACAGCTTTTTGTTCTGTGGGGAATGTATGCAAGTTAACGCTTGTATCCATGTTTTGATTTCACAATGGCAATAATGATATATGTAAGTAATTATTTATCAAAACATTAAGCAACTTATATATCAGTACTGTCTTTAATTGTCCCTTGACAACTTGACAATACAAGCTGACATACTTTACCCGTATCCATATTGCCGTATACTCTTTGATACAACTAAGATTCGACTGCATCCCTTAAAAATAAATACTAAATAGGATGATAAAACACAGTACCACCGTTGTCTTTTGATTTTTTAATATCTGTACTATTTTGTTATACAGATCCTGCCTTTTAAAAATGCCAAAAGTAACGTGTGATTTGTTAATCATTGTCGCAACACTACTTAATGATCTGTTAGGTTAAGGTATAAAAAAGCCGAATGAAGGATCAGCATCTAATTGAAAAATCATTCTTCTGCATTGTTAGTTTGCTTATATAATGCATGTGCATACATTCTAACTGTAAAAATAATACAAAATAAAATAACACAAGTTGAAATAACATAAACAGTTAAACAGGTATATTCTTTTGATAATGGTCTTACCGTAATGAAAAGGTCTGTCGGCAAAAGGGTGGTCTGCGGGTGCTAAAAGAAGTTCACAAGTCAAAATGATATGGATACATATGGTTAAATGCATATCGATTGCTTTAGAAAGAAAAGGAAAAATGTTTCTGGTATTTTATTTAAATATATATATCAAAATGATTTTAACATACTTGACATGGTTATTTAGATGAAATTGTACATGTAGATATATGTGTCCCGAATAGTGTTAGCATTATCTCCCCTTAACTGTTACACCCGAGCTACTTGTTTACCTATGATTGATGTATGCAAGGTAACGACCAAGGCTTTGATCCATGTTTTGATTTTCAAGAGGAAATAAATTGTCAAACATATCTGCCCCCCTCCCTCCCTCTCTCTCTCACTCTCTATCTCTCTCTCCCTTTCTCTCTCTCGTTCCCTTCCTCTCTCTATCTATCTATACATAATCTCGTCACAATACATCCTGACATACTCTTACCTATTGATCTCGTAGAAGACCTTTCACGAAAACCCGGTCTCCTCTAACATCTGGTAGAATACGATATAAATTTTAAATAACGTTTACAGCTTGTTCTATTATACTGGTCGTGCCTTTTATGAAAGAAATGGTTTTGCTTAAATGTTTGTAGACTTAATTAACACGGCTTTAGATGAAATTAAGTGAAAAAACATATTCCAGAAATCAGTAAAATTAAAATACATTGATTTCTTGTTGCGTAAATGTTCATTGTGATATTCCTAATTTCTCTTTCGACGATTTTCCTTTGAAAGTGCTTATATCCTTTTTTCATTCTGCAGCAGACGCAATAACACAAGGTGTAGCTATTTATTTTTCATGACATTGTCGTCTGATGACGAAAGTTATTGATTGAACCCGATAACACATTTTTATATGATCAATCAATTCACACATGTGTCACAGACTTGTCTTGCAAATGCTGAAAAGCATATGCTTTATTGTTGGCAAAAGGTAAATCTAGTAGTTATTATTTTTGTGAAATTCGTAAGATTAGCTTCCGGAATCCGAAATTAATGTGGCTGCTGTACAAACCTACCTCATTTTGCAATCTTGTTTAGTTTATCATTGTATAGGCAACGCATGTGTTTCAGTTGCAACTCCAAGCCAAGTTCATAGCAACTTTTCTTTGTCTTTCTTTTTCTTCTTATTAAAGTATTGTTTTAAAACATAATTAAACAAATAACAAACGATTCAATTCAGATTACAAAAAGAAATGCCACATAATTAATTTATAGTAATATGACAAAAATAATAATAATATAATAATAATAATAATAATAATAATAATAATAATAATAATAATAATACAAAAATGAAAAAAATAAAATTATTTCCAACAGTAATACAAATACAAATACAAAAAATGCAAAAACGATTTATAAAGATAATAATAATAATGATAATAATAATAATAATGATGATGATTGTGATGTTTATAATAATAATAATAATAATAATAATGAATATTATTATTATTATTATTATTATTATTATTATTATTATTATTATTATTATTATTATTAAAACAATAATAACAATAAGTGAAATACCTTATCCAAATTAAACATAAACAACGTATATAATAAATCATACAATATCAATCATTTATCAAGTTGTCTCTCTTTATATACACAACATCTATTATATTAGGTCAATTCAGCACAGTATTGGCGAATTACAATATTTGAATGGATATCCGTACAATTAACAACTAGTAAACACTTAATTACATTCGCTTCAAGAGCCGTCTATTTCGGTGGCATAAAAGTTTAAAAGGATTTCGCAGATTTTTTTAAAAAAAAGTAAATGTTTCAAAACACATTCTTGTATTTCTTCTTAGAAACTGCCTCGTAAAAAGTAACAAAATTACGTTAAGTAGTTTTATCATTTTTATGTATTTTATTAACAAGTTAATTTCATGAAATCATGTATACATATATTTTTATATAGATATAAAACAATAATTACGACGCTAGTATTGAAAATAATAATATTAATAACAAATACTCAATATTATACAACTGACCGAAAAACATAATTGTTCGGGTTCTCTCCCTTTATATGCACAGCACCTGTCATAGTTGGACAATAAAGAAAAATGACTTCTAACTACTTAATATGAATACAACTTCGTACAGATTGCAGAACATAAACACATTATGACTACCTCTTCAAGAACTGTTAGCATCGATGGCAACTAGGTATTCAAGAGATGCAAGAAGGCAATTACCTATCTTAATACCTAAGGCCAAGCTAAATGTTACACGGAGGTAACATGCAAACGTTTCAGTCCTTAAACAGATACAAGAAAAACATCATGTACAGACTTATCTTTGTAAATATATGGGAACATGGATCTTAACATTGAATGTATTGATATTGTAGATTAGTTGAATACTTTTTAATCCTCGCAGTTGTCTTGATTCACTGAACAATTTTACAAAACACCGCTTGTACAAAAACAAAAGAACCTTGAATTGTAGTGCCTTGCATAGGTTTTTAATTGACTAATTTTTATGCAGATGTTGTTAAAATCCGATTATAATTTGCGCCAGCGTCAGTTCGGGGAGTACATATTTTAACACCTTGTGTATGCCACGTGTTTATTGGATGCCAATCTGACGTTTATGCGTTTGTTATGCGTTGCCAGAGCGTCTTCAAGGTCGATATACTTAAAGTTATGTCAGCCAGTAGAAATGAGCAATTTGCAATTTTACCTTTTAACATAAAGCCCCAGAAATGTCTTTTTAATTTACTTTAAGTATTATTTGGAAAATAGTATGTGTGATATAACTACAGTAAAAATAATAATGAATGTAAGAATTTATTTTTGTTTTCAATATCGGGTTTCGACATTAATTTAGGTATACTTGGTTGAGATAGGTGAATGTACATACATAACGTCTACGTGGCATACCTTAGGTTTAATATGCGTGTAAGGATATAAACAAGCATATCTTGCACTGCTCGGTGTCTTATGGCAAATGGCAAGGCGGCCAGGATAAATGCATACCTACGTTAGGCTTTTTACTAATGATCACTCAGGCAGTAAACTTGTGCCTGTTGACATATTAATTAATACCCTATTTGAGTTAATTTAGACAGAGAAATAGGGATAAAAATAAACTAGGTATAAATATTATTATATAGGTAAATAAAATTATCATATTGAGATATAAAATGTTGTATATTGATTTAAAATTTTGTTGGTGTTTAGGCTTAGGTCATAGCTAAATAAAGTTAGAGTTGCAACAGCGGTCTAGGGTTCTGAAACTTCAACCGAAACAGATCTTGGGACGTGTCAAATCGTACCGCAGTTCCAATGGTAAGGGTAGCCGCACGGCGGATTAAAAATTGTGACGACCTCAATCCTGCAGCTCCATTGCGACAAAAAATGGAGCACGACGCTTAACGGTGATCGAATGGTGGCCAAACGGTTTACTAATAGGTAAATCAAGTTTCCCCGCTGTGAACGCAATTGTCCATATACATGTGTATATTACGCAATGTGTAGACTACCAAAGCAAGGAGGGTGTGCTGCGGACGTGTAAAAATGTTTGGGTCATGTGCTAAGAGACCACCATAGGGGAAACGTAGGGTCCCCTTAAGTCTGACACGTGGCGCCCATGGAATTTTTATGAGTTTACAAATACCAATTGGGAATTTGTACGGACTGCAGTGCAGAAACCGAAAGACAACTGTACCCATGACGTACAATTGCCGTGGACTGTTTATCAGCATGACAATGCAATGGCGTGTAACAATGCATTGTCCATGGTGGTAGAAATGCAAGTGTAACAGTTTTGCAATAACTTTCTAGACAACGTATGCCACCCTCAGTAGCCTTATTATTTAAGATATGTCACAATTAAAAAATGATTTGCCTTATTTCAGAAAGGAAAATCTTACAACAGTAATAGAAGCAGACGCGTATGTTGCGTATTTTACAACTATGCCTAAGTAATGTCGAAAGGCTGTACAGTGTCTGTCCAGAGACCAACCGAATGTGACAACTATGAAGCCATTATATAGGTGAAACAAACTGCAAACATTAAACACAATTCAAAGTGTGCCCGGAATGAATCTTTGGCTTAAACTCATTGGATAAATTAAGATGAAAAATATAGCCACAAGAAGGGGAACTCATACTGCTTTTTCCGCAGTGCCCTCGTCTTTCATGTTTGAATAATATTTCATGTGAATTTAGATTTAGGGCTTATATACGTTAGATCTACTTTACAAATAGGTAACATTAACTTGTACCCCTTATCTTTCTTGCACAATATCCACACAATTAAATAAAAAGTAACCATAAATTGTCCCGACAGCGTCGCAAACATTTCAAAGAGCTGTTTTTCTTTTAATGTTTTCAGTCATCATATCACTCGATTTTTAACAATATGCCAAACACATCAAAGTCGTCTCAAATAAACATTCCCATATTGCTGTTTTTATAAATCGATTTTAAATATGGATTTGTAAGGTCTTGACAAAAAAGAATTCTTTTTAGAGAAACTGTTTGGTTAATGTAAATATTAGACAGTTCATGTCCTGCTGAGAAAAGCTTTGACAACGCTACATTAAACACTCATTTAAGCGTATGGAAAACAATTAAGTCTCTGTAATTGATTTCGAAATCGTCCTTTGGTCTCATAATTTTTTAAACACGTGTTTCGTACATACGATCCAATTTCAATAAACAGGGCTTCTTGACAAAAACTGACAAACAGCTAATAATTTCACCCAAGTTAATAATTTTGTACCAAAAGACCAATGCATGATATCATAAAATCTATCGAGACCAACTTTCAACTGAAAATTCGTCAAGGATTTGTAAATAAAATATCAATTTTATCTTAAATAAAATACAACTTTTTACCTGGAAAATATCCTCAAGGAAAATAGTTTCTGAATGTATCTGGATATTTTCATTGAACCATTTAAATCATAAGTGAATATAAGTAATTTGGTTATACACCGGTAACATATTTCTGTATACAAAATACGATTAGAATATTAGTGAACATTAGTGAATCAATTTATAACTGGCAACAAAGTTTGGTATACAAGACCTAAGATGTCTGCATATTTCAAATGGTGACAATATAAATTAAAATGTCAAACGGCCAAATGTAACAACAGTAAACAATGATTACAATTATTTTCTCTATTATATTCTATTGTCATACTTAACAATTGTGTTAATGATTTACTGTGACGATTGTTGAGAAAAAATACAAACTTACGCCAAAAATAAACTTTAAAAATTTCATATATACAGTTATATATTTACTTATTTTGTCTTCGTCAAGCAAAGATGCCGTTTATTGTTGTTGTTTTACGATCAAGAGTGACATTGTATTCAGATTCTATTGCGAGGGCAATAATGTTAAAGGTTAATATAAGTAACAAAATATGAAGTATACATATATTTTAAAATTTACACTGCAATTTGCAAGGCAAGTCTTTTTATTGGATGGCATCAATACATTGACGCTGTAGTAATTGCACTGATAAAATACAATGTGCAATGTTCAAGTTAAATGATTCATATCGTAGAGAACAAACAGACAAAAATAAACTGGGACACAGTGTATTTAATACATCATGTACATTCTTTCTTTCGATAGAAACTTTCATCATACAAAGGCTTTTTAATTGCATGCCTTAACGTTCTCGTATATTTACTGGTATGTTACAACCTGTTTTAATTGCCTTGTCACGTAGGCTATAAGGCCAATCACAACGACTCGAAGTTTATGTAACCCGATACTATACAGGGTGATACCATGTACATGTCTATATCTTTGTCAAAGATTCATAACTAAATATACAAAAATATATTCACACGAAGTTTTGGGACTATATGACCAATTATTGACTGACCTAACCTTTATCACGACACACATCATTTCATTCAATTGTTAAGTATGTAACTTAATATCCTGCATTGATCTTTCCATACCTTAAGTTAATGATATATTCCCACATTTAACGATTGTAACTGATAAAAGATCTATACACCACAAAGAAAGCGCAGCCGACAATATATTCATGACTATGAATCATTTGGCTGTACAAACACAATGATCAGAACTAACCAGGTTTTAACTTGCAACGAAAGGCGTCCTCATGACCGAAACTAACCTAACTTTGTTAATGAAATATTTCACGTATTTTGATTAATATGTATGCAATGTATGGTAACATAGCACGGTAGCAAAGCAAAATGCTAACCTGGCAACTTAGGATGTAATCTTGTCAAATATGTCATATTGTCAAAATATAATTTTATCATATACCTAGCATAAGCAATCCTGTCCTGATTTTTTAAAAACAATACCATTTTAAGACATTGATCAAATTGACATCAGTTTATTTAAAAAAGAACTAAGTCATAATGTTACTTAAAGTTAGCAGGGAAGGTTTGTACTAAATGAAAACAAGAACAATCCCCGATTGTGTAAACGGTTTATCATTTATCTTTGCCCACATCCATTCTTAAACTCTTATCTTATCTTTAGTCTAATCGGATCAAGGAAACAACTGACTGGTCATCAATTCAAATTCTTCTTGCATGTTTGTATTCAACATATACTATTGACATAAGGCATATTGAAGATAGTAAAACACAATTGATCAAACATATTCAAATATATAGAGATATAGCGTAATGAAGAAATAACGTGCAACTAATCGACTCTAAAAAGACATCCAAATGAGAATAGTTAATCTTGTTTTCTGTGAGGAATAAGATTTTGCAGAGACCAATTATAATCATTATACCGACGTCCAGCTGTTTTGGTGGAGGAAAAGCTAGACAAATGTAGATAGAACCACCGGCGCATAGCAGGTCAGCAGGCAGATCTTTCAACATGCCGTTCTTGCTCCGAACGGCACTCGAAACCACGTGGTTAGAGGCTAAGCATTCAGCGTAGATACAAGCCAAAACACGTATTTTATGTTAAAGATGTGTCACGCGTTGGTTATCAAGTACATGTCTTTAAAAGCAACTTGTCGTATAAGTGTTTAATCTAAAGATTAACAGCTTTAAAGCAGATAGTTATGTTATCAAGCCCTTATAAATGCCCAATGGACAGAAATTGTTTTTCTTTCGACTTTGGTTTGCCTGTTTGCAGAAATGATGCCCCAATTCTCCCAATCCAGGTTTATATGTATTTGACAAACTATCGGATACCACCTTTAAGTGTGAAAATGATAGCATAGTTATAGTATAGACCGAATAATGAACTCTACAGATGTGTGGCGTACTGAATATATTAGTCCAATATGTTATGCCTGTAAAAATAAAACGCAACGGCATATCTATGTTCACAACAGCGATGTCCATATGTTTTGTTCAATGGAGACCCCAGACAAACGACTGGACAAATGCTGCCGGAAGAACTTCCGACATGAAATCCTTCGCCCCGACCGTGACTCGAACGTGAGAACCTTCAAGGTCATATGAGCTACAAGAGATTCTACACCTCCTAGATCACGGACGAAGTAAAGTTGAAGTTAAATAAAGAGATATGGCGTTATAAAAAGAGAAAATCCAATTTTATTGTAATATCGGTCATAAAGTTTGATTGTGTAAAATTGGAAACGTATCGAACCATAAGGTATTGAATGTGATGCATTTATACTGGCATCAAATTACAGAGGTGGCGACGAAGGAATATTTGCTTTTAAACAATAAGTTTAAATGTAGGCTAGGGGTATCTAGATTCCGATTGATGATATAAATACGAATAGGAACATAACTATGGTATTCTGGAAAAGTCCAGATTACGCGCACAAAGGAAGAAAATAACTGGTATATCATTGTATATTTAAGTTGGTCATAATCATAATTCATAATCATAAATTGTGTGAATATTCTCACTACAGATTTATAACTATATTTAAAAGTATTGCTACAACCAGTATGCTAGTCATTAACATTTGAAGACTTACATACTTTTAAACAATATTGTTTAAGTAAATGTCTAACACCAGATTTTCAATTCGTGGAAACCATATATATATACATATATCGTTTCCATGAATTGTAACCACGAAAAGTAGTTATGCAGGGGTGAAACTAGTGAATGCCTTCTACTACGGTACTTGTACTTTAGTCTTTTGAAACACTTTACTTATTATATTCCTCTTAGTTTGGAGAAAGGACATTGTTCAAATGAGTGTCCACAAATGAGTTAAGTTCTTTGCCGACGGTCTTCGGGCTGATAGACAGTCCTTTACATGGAAACTATAATACATCCATTGGCTAAAATGATTTTCCAGTTGTTTGCTAAATATAGCATTAAAATTGACCCTTGCTACTAAAAAACATTTCCAAGGTGTGTGAATGAATCAATCAGTTTTTGGAGTATGCTCATTTTATGACCTTTTCGTATTAAGCTTTTTTTTCGCATTCTTTCTATATTCATTAAGAAGTGCGAGGTTGAAGTAGTTTGTTTTTATTGGGTTGATCGTCCCACGAACAGTAGTTCAGTTATCTGGAGACGGTGTTCAATTGGAGCAGATATAGTGCTGCCTTCACTGTGTATAGCATGCCGCGAACACCTGACAAGATACCACACCCAGTCGCTTTATCCTGACAACGGGCCAACCTGTCATGTAACTACCCTTATATTTGCTTGAGCGTTATCAAGGGAGCTTCACAACTACCATTTTTAACGAATTTGTTATTTCGCGGCCTGGGATCAAACACTCGGGCCTCCCGTGCATATTTCCGATGCTCTAAAGATTGGGCTACCAGATCCGGTCAAGGTTGAAGTAATACGGTTTACAATGCCGATCCTTTTGCAGACTAAATGTTCGAAATGAGACAAGTAAGCTTACAGTAAGAGGTTGCACCATGAAAAAATAACTGGGCAAAAATTACAAAAAATGCCATTAACTTTTTCATATATGTACAAAATCTTGGCAACATAACAGTTTCTAAAGATAGATCCGTTTGAAATAAATAGTCCAAACGATGGCTTATAAGAAGAACTAGTTCTTTTTGAGGTCTTTTTGAACAAATATGTCAATTTTCTAACACAAAGGAGGTCATCAATTTTAGTGCTACGCTGTCAATCAGTTTGCACAATGGAGTTAAATACAGTTATTACACCAGTATTTAATTATCTGTTTTAAACTAGTTTTATTTATTTCTTTGAAGACCATAGAATTAGTTTATGTGGCATGGCATTTTGAACAGTTATGAACATCCTGGACAGTGGGTTTTAAAATGTTATGCCTGTGTGGATCATGTAACTTTTTATTCAGAGAAATTATTGTACTCTCAGTCACTGCTTTTAGGATTATAGATTGTGCGAATAATAAAATGAATACGTCAAAACATAAGCATACAGAATATTTACAGAATGATTTTAATATCCATTGATCAAACCATCTTTATGGTCCTCTTTATTTTTATTGGTAATATGTTTAATCCAAAGTAAAAAGCCATGTGGTAAGATCCTGTCATTTAAACAACAATCTAAACCTGTCAATTAAACAACAATCTACATGACCAGTCCCGCAACCAAAGATATTGGAGGGCTGCCAGCTTTAACGTTCACTGATTGCCGAGTTTAGTCTTCATGCTATGACAAGTCACTTGATCTGACCCCTTGCAAAATTAAAATCTTCAAGTATACACTTGAATTATGGACTAGAGTAAGATTGTGCGTTTCAAGTGTCTTTTTCCTTGTGACCAAGATTTATAGTCTTGCTTAGAAGTTCACATAGAACATGTGTAACAATCTCTATCACTGTGATAAAACTATTATTAAGTTAATGTTCCCATGAACTTTGCTCAATATCAAGCCATTCTTTGTTCATGATATATTAGACATGTTTGAAAAAATAACTGTTCTTTGTACCCCACACACTTTTATAAACAAAGGGTTAGCAATTAAGTTTACACTATATCAAGCACTTAACTAGTCAAGCGTTGTCCCATGACAGATCTTGTTCAACCAACCTCTTATGCAAAACATGGCATAATTTACGTTATGCTTCGGGTTATAACGGCGTTTCTTCGTACCTGTTCTGTAGGCACGTTCTTTTACCTTGACAACTACGCTTTGGGATGGTCTTTGGGAATGAATAAGAATATATGACAACTTCCTGCATACATTCCTAACACGTAATGATTTGTAACTAGTTTTATGTCCATTTATGGGCTGTGTTTACTCTAATAAGGACAACGTTTATATAACTCATTTAAAGCTACAATATCTCTAATTTGGATGTTATTTTATCCATCTCGTATCACTTTTACATGGTCGGTGGTTTACAATTAATGCTAAAACTAATTCGTCCAAAAGAGTCTGTAGCTGTTAATATTAAAATGACACAAATGGCAATAATGTCATAATAGCAAACATAACATGCCTGTTTTTCTGCGAATTGAACCCGAGGCCTCTTGTGTTAAAAAATCAATGCTCTGGTGAGTGCGCAAACAGCACACAGTTTACATATAAGTCAGCAGGGGTTGAGGGGGGGGGGGGGGGGGAGGGGGGGGGGGTGTTGCGAGTTTTTCGCTGACTACGAGTTAAAATAAAATAATTCTTATATCCAATACAAATGAATACTCTATTTACTTATTACCTAGAACATTTTTTTGATGAAAAGCACACACACACTATTCCTTTTTTCCATTAAAATACACAAACTATTTTTGACCATTCTTTTCATGTAAAATCAACTAAATTATACATATATGGAGATAATTAAGTACTTAAATATCAAATAATACTCTGTGTGTTATAGTCCAAGGTCTAGTTATGCTCCTTCTCAAGTATTTGACCGCCATTTCGGTCGTCTATTCAAAAATGAAAACGTTTAATTTAAGTAATTTGACTGCTGTCCAGTGTTAACTTGCTACTACAAATTTGGTCGAAGCGAGATTTCTTAGTGTTTATTCCCCGACGTGCCTCATTTGATGATCATGAGGCTTGCAAAAATTGCAGTATTCCTTACTCAGTTCCTTTCTGAAAAAGCTCTTCTTTTTTCGCAAAGAAATTCATATTTAGCCTGTTTACTGATAAATCCTGATATGTTACTGCATGATATAAAATCAGTATGTAGGCTCTTAAGATATACAAACAGTAATACAGTAAATACAATAACCTGCCAAACAATACGGCCTATATATGGCAAAGATAAATGACCCTGAAACTAAATGTCCTTTGCGAATCATCAAAGCATATAAATTTGAAATATAAAATTCCATGCGATGACGGTTGTTTTGTTGTTTTCTGTTTTTGTTTTTGTTTGTTTGTCTATTTATAATGTGATATTATAGTAGGATATACATGTTCAATTTTAACATGGAAAAAGCCATGCAATAATTGCAAAGCCTAATATATTGTATTTCTTGGAAGTAAAAGTTATTTTAAAAACCACACATGTTTAAAGAAAGTTAGATATCAAATCAGGATCCATGGTATTTGACTCAAATGCAGAGCTCGAATTGAGTTTAAGCAGTTTTTATTCAAGATTTAAAAATCGAACAAACAAATTAAATTTATGAAACATAACAAATACTGAAAGAATATTGGAAGAAATTATGATAACACATAATAAAAAAGACGCGATGAAGTGATCGCAGTGACAGATTATTTACAGTGGTATGAAAGAAAACCAAAAGCATTAGTTCAACAAAATTCTGAAACTGGAGCAAGTGAAATTTTACCAGCATTGAAAGACAAGTTCGAGACTCTATCTCGACTAGCTGTGAAATTAGAATTATTGGTTGTTGCTATGTTTCGCTGTTCAGAAAGAAGTAGATTAGATGTTTATCTCCATTTAGAACATGAATGATATTAACAAGCATGTCACGTCATCATCCTTTGTAATTGATCAAAACTACGGCTAGTCCTGTATCAACTATTTTCTTGGGCCCGACCATTCACAACGTAATTCGTGTTCATATGGTCACTTGTCACTTCAACAAATGGAGGAAAGATATATGTAGTTTGCTTCATTTGTTTCACAATAGTTTGTGACTATTTTGACCCGAGTGTGGATATTCTGTGGATTAAAACTATGGTTCAGTGAGAAGTCCACCAAAATATAATAATGGGCATTGGGGAGTTCGTTTCATGAAAACTAAGCAGTCTATATGGTCCCTTTCTAATGTGTTATACACATAACCTAGTAATTGCATAACCGATAAAAATGCATAAAAGTGTGTACATTATCAAAAGTACATTCATTTAGCAGTTCAATGTCTGTCGGAATTGACTCATGAGCTGAAGGGTGCGTGGTTAAACTATCTATCGAACGACTAATTGGAACAAGACCAGTAAAGATTAGTATAGCGTATGTATTGTTTGAAAATGTGAACTACCAAATAAATGCAATGGTGTATTATGGCTTTTGAAATTGATTTCCTTCGTGTTTTGTTGTTGTTGTTGTTTTCATTTTTAAATTTCACATTTTGACACATCTGACTCATGACGTCATTGCATTATATCGCATGACGCTGTTAAAGTGTTCTTATTATACGTGATCGCTTGGGCTGCTTTATTTCAAACTACTACCTCATTAGGAAGTTTAAGGTTGCCGAGGCTTTTATCTACTGTACATATTGTATGTATGTGGATAGTTTATTAAAATACTAGTTATTTTGTCTGTATATAGGTTCCTTTTATCAATGTTTCTTCCAGATGCAGGTGTACGATTAGTTGTCTCACTTTGGTGGGATATTTATTTTTACACAGTTTGTTTGATAGAAAACCATTCAAGAAGTGCGAGGTTGGAACGCTCCACAAACGTTTAAGCACCCCAGTTGGTCCTTTTGTCGACTGACCGTTCCAAGGCGGTAACTGATGGTTTTTCGTTTTGTGTGTTATGTCTCGTCTCTGTGTTTTTGTTTGTTTGTTTTTGTCACGTTTACATTTACCCTGTTTGCCTTTGTCTTGAAAATGTTAGATTAAATTTATGTGGTAATTCTTATTGGACCTTTTTCTTTTTCTTTTTTTTTGCTTATTTAATGAGCAGTATTGTGTACGTAAGACGGTATTTTTATGATCGTAAACTGAAACAATAAGTTATCAGCGGGTAGTTAAACGTCCTACTGCTGCTAATTATACAATTTATTTGGCTTACTTTGAAATCCATCCATACCAATAAAACAGAAAACGATACACGTACAATAGCAAGTACATACATAAAATACTGCGGCCTCCATTTTACACGGAGTTATTATGAAAAATACATAAAACTTGCCATGTTCTACGACCTTGGAAGATTGGCTTCGATATACGACTTCCCGAGTTCGTTCTGGTAATGTAACGACCTTTCATTAAGGTCGAAACGCACTAAATATTTACGAATGACAATGCCATCTGGCAAAAAAAACGTTACTAGAAACGTGCTTTTGGTTGGGTTGGTTTGGTGTGTTGCCACAACAAACGTTAGGCATTTAAACAAAATTTGCCTTCTCTGTTAAGTTAATGGTAAAAGGTAGAGAGTTAGAGTTACAAGTTTGTATTCCTAGACAATGTCAACAAGTGTAGCGCGAAAATAATGAAGCGGTAAAAAGACATGGTAACGTTTGGTGTATATATTTATACAAAAATGATGGCCCACACAGAACAACACGATCCACACACCATGTTTATAAAATGTATTTTCTATATAAAGGCATGCGTAGTTTAGGATTATTTTAGGATGGTAAGCCTAAAGGTGGTATTCGACAGTTTGGATCATTTGTCTTTAATGCATCCAAATAAGTTATCATTATATGAAAAGATCCAGCGAAATGATATTTACTGGTGCACTACATCTATGTGAAATGTAAAGCCAAACGCCGCACTTGTCATTATAAAAATGTATTTCTATCTCTACCGTTAGCGATTTTTAAACTAGGAAAATCACGTGACCACTAACTTTTGCTATGACATTACATGATCATCCGGGTAATAAACTCTGACGTTGTTATCTATTTTTAGCTGAAATATCCATCGTGCGTATTAATAAATTTGTAAATAATGGATATTAACAACCATATGTGTTACAATTTGTACTGTCCTGCAATTGAGGTTATGTTAAAACAGCATTGCCTTAAACCAATGCCTAAGTTTATGAAAAACCGTGCAATAATTTTTAGAACATGTATAAGATGTTGCTTCATGTACTTGATATAGCTAAACTGTCAGAGACCACCTTTAAAACGGCTTAACGTGTTAATAACCTTTGCACCCTTGGATTCTCCCTACCTCAAGAAAACACAATACTTTCAAGGACAACGTGTTCACAAATCATCTTGTGCTTGGGGACAAAGATGATTGGAATATTTATTGATTCAACCTTTTTAAGCATTAAAGATAGCCAATACACCGTTCTGCGTCCATTATTACTGTTGCCATCTGCTTACAGGTTATATTTCAGTAGAGATGTCAAATTGCAAACAACGTCTTTAGACCATGACCGAGCACATTGCAGAAGTTAATGGAAATAAAAACATACAAAATTGTGTGTTTTAATGTTCTTTCCAGTCCGTTTATATATATTTTATTATTTTGGTTCATTTGCTTTCTAGTTTGTCTCAGTACTAGTTTTAAAATTAAGTTAAGACGATAATGTAACATACTAATAAAGACATCGTCAACCTTGTCATCTAGTATATGTCAGTGGAACACTCGTTTGAATAATATTTTGCTCCTTCCTTTCGCTACCGTTCTCTAGTTATCCAAAGATATTACTGCGCGGCTTGTCCATTCATAAATCTGCATTTCATGTTTATCTGCTTTAACCATACATGTCTATTTCTGTACTTGCACTATTTTTCCCAAGCATGAAAAACTAGCCGTAATATCATGTCTGTTAAGTTACTAACTTTATATCATGTCTGTAAAGTTACTGACTTCATATTATGTCTGTTAAGTTACTAACTTTACATCATGTCTGTTAAGTTACTTACTTCAAATCAAGTCTGTTAAGTTACTAACTATAGCTTTACCATTTTCAAACAATAAAAAATTGTAATACTTGATGCATAATTGTTAACAAGATATATGACAAGGAAACCTTTAACACTGGTGAAATGTTGAAAAATGTTGAAAGGGATCGTGCAAATCCAACTGTGTGTGTCGCTAATATTGTATGACGTGGGTGTTTCCAACCAAGTTAACATACATTGTATGTTATGATAGACAAAATTGATGCCATTAACTTGCCTATCATGTGCTTACCTTGTGTTGTCAATATTATGTTATGTTATTTTATACCCGTAAACTATTTCAATATTGTTTATGTTTTATCACACGTATATGCATTGTGTTACACGACCATCGCCTATAAAATAGATTGTACTTTTTGTACAAAAACTAGGAGAAGATAGATGGAACAGTTTAAACTCCATGGTGCCGCTGATCGCCCAATGAAAGCTCACGGGGATCAATTTCAAAGGTGCTCACTCGTGCGGCTAGTCACCGAGAGCGCTGAGACATGGAAGGTGCGAAATCGAACATCTCCTAGACAGACCAGCCGATAAACAGCTACTTATGATAAGATGTGTCAACTAAGACACACTCTCCGACGGGGTTGCAGTGCATTACATATGCCTATTATGATTGCAATTCTATACTTTAAAGTACAAAGTATAGATTCAATGGATCATTCAGTTTATATTTTACTGACTACTACAGTTTCCTCGGCGTTTGGATTACTAAAGACGGGCCACTTTGGTATTTATCTGTGCTTGCCTATCGTCAGCATCTCTAAGTAGGTTAGAAGTGAGGTTAGACGGCTACTCCGAAAACAAAAGCTGCGGCACGGTAGCCATACGGCTTACACAAAGCAACTGCCATACTTCACTTTGTTATAATAGTTTCAAGGAAGGTTTATGCGCATATTTTAACACTTTTTCTTCCATGTCAGAATGTCGCACATGCTCAAAAGACATTGTTGACAAACTAGAAATGGTATACATGTATGCTGCTAATGTTATTTTTTATTTATAAAGTCGTTAAATAAGACACATTTCAATTTGCTATAAAGCCATGCGATTTTTAAACGGTTAGACATTTAGAACATTAACTCACTATCGAGCCTAAGCTTTACGTATGACCAACGTGGCTTATACAAAGCCACGACAAACGCATGCCTGTATTACAGAGTATACATGCAAATGGTATCTTTGTGTGTTCAAGGCATAACAAGTATGGCGTTGCACCTGAGCAATGTGCACTAGGTTAACAGTATCGAAAAGGTCTGTCTGATTGCTTGCACGTATCTGCGGTTATGCTGCAATTATGCACAGAGGGGAATATCGTGTGACCGAAAGTATTGGTCGGTTAATGAGACACGGTCATAACAGGAAGAATTCGCTTTAATATATTGATCGCTTTAATTTATTTTGGTTTTGATACAAATCAATAAACCAAAGCAATTAGGTGAGGGGTTGCACTTGATAAAATGTATACAGTACCAAACGCCATTACAAAATAGTCAATACCGCTTCAATTATAAAGCAATTAGTGCTATTACGAAGCTACTAAAACACACAAAAACATACATAGTAATATGTCATGAATGTTTGGCGCACAGTTTTGGAAACATTTATATTATTATTATTATTATTAGTAGTAGTAGTAGTAGTATTAGAAGTAACAGTAGTAGTAGTAATAGTAGTAGTAGTAGTAGTAGTAGTAGTAGTAGTAGTAGTAGTAGTAGTAGTAGTAGTAGTAGTAGTAGTAGTAGAAGTAGTACAAATGTAGTTGTAGTTGTTGCAGTAGTTGTTGTAGTATTGTGTTGTTCATAATTACTATTTACTTTAGTTTAATTTTAGCAATTATCATTATTTAAATTTTTATTGTTATTAATTTTTTTAAAATAATTATATTAACATTAAAATCATTATTACTTGTATCATTATTATTATTATTATTATTATTATTATTATTATTATTATTATTATTATTATTATTATTATTATTATTATTATTATTATGATTATTATTATCTAAATTTTTTTGTTTTTTCGTATTATTTTGTAGCTATGACTAGAAAATATATTTTAAGGGAAAATAAAAATATAAGAAATAATGAAAATCTACAGAAGATATTTGGTATAAAAATCGCAGCTTTATTGATTGAACAATAAGTAAGAATTTTACATTATCATTCTATATTAATTAGCATTAAACTTCTTTGTCCTGGTTCGTCTTCTGGTAGTGACATCCGGAATCGCTACATTGGTGCTGCAAAATAATAATCGCTACTTTCACTAATTTATTCCTAAAAAAAACACTTAAGAACGAAGTATTTAAGGAAATAATTGATAGCTATTTGTGTTAATTATAGAACTTATAAAAACAAATAAAAAATAAAAAAACTAGAATTTATTAATACATTACTTTGTGAATGCTATACAAATATTTCCAGTAAGTATTTTAAACGGTTCATGATTTAGCAAACAACACGTGTTTATTTCACTTCAAGTTAAATATAAAAGTAAAGAATAATCTGTACTAAATCATTAATATATATTTTTATACCTGTACACATTTTATATCTGTACAAAAATCGATAATGTATTTATATCTGCTCGTTCAATTTTAAGAGAGGGGTCGAAGGGAAAACAAACACGCTTACCATTCATATCTGTACGTGCGTGAAACCGCCCAGCCTGCATGGGCAGCTGACAATAGCAGTTAATTCCTATGAAAAATGGTCCATTCCCCCATTTTCGTGCTTTGCACGCAGAAGAATGAAAAGTTTTGCCGTCTGAATTGTATGGAGCCAGTTGCTGCTCAGGATTATAACTGGCATAAACATTTGAGAATTTACCACACATGCATCTCCGTATAAACACTGTGACATTATGTCCGGCTCTGAAAGATTTGTAGCGACATCTTTCGTGTCTGTGCTCTTCGTGGCCTCGCATGTTGCCTCCTTCCATATCATCAGGACTATCAGATGAAGAGTCGTTTTGTGGATAATTCATGACACTGTATTTTGTATGTGTTTGTGCTACCGATGTCTCTTGTTCTTTAACTGCACAGCACAGTCGCACGAGTATATATAGCTCAGTATATCGGGAGGTGCGGCGAGGGGGGAAATCTATAAAATGTTGTGTTTGTTAGAAAAACTGCTGGGCTAAAGGATTGTTACAAAATATAAAAATGATCTATTGTATGAAGTATTATGCTTCAGGTAGCAATCATAATTTCTCGAGATTTGAAGTATATTACTCATGCTCACATCATCGCATTAAGCGAATGAACAATGGACAATCACTTGCAATATACAAAGCTATTTGTAATGTACATGCAATAGTGGCTTTCAAGCCAACAATATTGTATATCACACTCTTAAATAAAATAAACTCTTTAAAAATAGTTTGCGAGATTGTACAAACTATTTTATTATTAACTATTAACTATTAATGGCAACCATTATTGCAAATTTAAGGATTGTTTTGCCATCAAAGTATAAGGTAATTATATAAAAAATCTTTTAACTATAAAATATATTCAGAGAATGTTGTTGTAGATGACAATCTTTTTTCAACTTCTCCTTTTTTAAGTTTTATCTATTTTCTTTTTTTGCAATTTCATATGCTATTTTTATATTTTCGTGGAAGCAATTTTAGGATTATTTAAGAGTCATTTCAACTTGATTCGGAAAACTGATATTTCTTCACAGTGACCGGTGCAATATTTGAAGTAGGTTCTGACATGTACATAGCAAACCTTTATAAGTTCTTTGAACAATTAACATTTGAAACACGCGGTGCTTGACTCTTTTCAATGTATTTCTTTTTTATGATCATAAGAATGATTACTACAATTGCTAAGTTGACCAAATTGTTGGTTTAAGCAATGAGGAATGATATTCTTATGTGGATATTTACGTATTAGGATCAAGAACCAAAGTTTTGGCTGTAACAAATTACTGTTGCCCAACAAATTATTTAATATGCATTTGCATTTATTTTATTTTATAGGAAAATATGAAAAGATCTTATTGGACGTAATACAAAGATAAAAGGTTAATTAAAGGTAAGCCACTTTAAGTGGTTGTTTTAATATACTCAGGAGAGTATTATGAAGGTTCTGTTCAAAACCTGCAAATATAAATATTTTACATAAATACAAACACACACATTTATGACTATGAAAATATAAAAATATATTGTTAACATTTGATTAAGGATTCAGGGGGATTTTGTCCTCCTTGTAAAGTTCACTGGCGTATTCTGTCCGCCTTGGAAAATTCACGGTGGTGATTATGTCCACCTATGCTAATATGACTCGAATGGATTTCGCTGAAATTCCTCGTACTGTGGGGCAGCGGATTGGCAGCATATGTTGCAGCAATCGGCTTACGGTGACAAGTAATACGGCAAACAGACAAATACTATTTCGTTTATATATTCTAAGTAAATAAGCTTGATTAAACAGTCCACCAACATCAGAGGTAGTACACAAAGATAAAAGATATGCAAAACGTTGGCACAACGGTTAAGTCGCAAGTTCTAAAAACTTAAGCACTCCACTCTTCAAAAACCATTTATCAAGAACGCTTAAATAGTAGTACATACACTGTCTGTTTTACTCTGCTTTGGCAGCGGATTGGCAGCAACAATGTTATAATCGACGGCTCACTTCAACAGCACTAAAAGAATCAAACTTACATGAAGGAAAATAATTGAAGTAATAAAACAAAACGGCGACAAATGCAATCTTTTGAATCTGTATACTTCACCAACCAAATCATATCCGGTTATTTGGACAGAAATCTCCCGTGAACTTTCGGAGTCAGACAAGCACCAGCCCGTGAATTTTCAAGAAGAAGACAGAATATTCGCCCTTATACTAAGGTTTCTCTCAAACTTGGACTTCCACATGAATGGAAACCTGGGTTATTATGTTTCGATTATTATAATACCTGTTAAGAAAAAAGTAGCATTTGGGGGCCGTGGAGGGGAGTTCGGGTGTTGCTAAAATACTGCCCTACTGGCCTGACCTTAGAAACCATATTGATTTTGTTCTGGTGCGATTGTAGCTGTTATCGTTGCTGGTCCGCCGCGTATCGATTTTCATCTGTTTTGGGAATATGTCTAGATAAAATAATCATCAAAAAATGTATATTGTCCCTACCCAAGCTAATATAAATGGACGGCTTAGGATTATTAATTTTGTTGTTGGTGATAATGGCTTTGATGACGATGGCGATTTCGTTAACGATTTTAAGGACCGCTACGACGATAATGATGATGAAGGTGATGATAAATATGATCAGGACTATAACAACGATGATGATGATGACGACGACAACGTTAATGATGACGATGATGATGACAACGATAATGATAATGATGATCATGATTTAGTTGATGATTAAGAGGAGGTGTAGAAGGGTGATAATGGTAGTTATGAAGAAAAAGAAGGTAATTGTGAAGTAAAAGATGATCAGAATCACATGATACCGATGATGATGGTGGCGATATTGATGACGACGGCGAAGAAGACAATGACGACGACGACGACTACGATAATGATGATGATAATGGGGATGATGATGATGTTGTTGTTAACGACAATAACGATGAAAGGGAGAAAATGAAGATGAAAAATTTAATGGTTGTTACTAATATTTTAATTTCTATAACAGTTGTTTGTTCTGCCTTCTTTCCGCTATCTGCTGATAGCTATCAGTCAACTGAAAAGTTTGATAAGAGCGTCCTTTGCAAGTGTGTGCGGTTCAATTTCCCAAGATACAATCATTTATTTATAACGGCGCACCTGTTATCAATCAGAAGGTAGACATTTTCTAGTTTAGAGGGTCTGCAATCATATACCAATGAACATGTTTTAACATAAATCAACTTAACATTCAATTTAAGATTACGGTGCACCAATGCTAAGTCGCGATTGATTTAATCACCGCATATAAATCTTGCTTTAGCAGGCCGTAAATACAGTAATGTGTATGATTTATTGGTTTTGACTACAACATCTACATTCAAATACACTTACGTTTTATGTTAATTGGAAATATGTTATATTAATCATGCAGGACCTCAAATAAAAATATGTTCTAGGCCACATATGTATGTTTAAATAAAAAGAATATTAACATGTTTCTAGGTAGAACCAGTGATACAATGACGAGTATTTAAACACGGAAACAAATTTCTTCACATTAGCGACATCTAGTTACTGTCTGAGCAGAACCAGTGCCTCACCGCATATTACCCGTAAGACATCCTAAAGCAGATTATTCTAGATCGGGACTCGAACCCATGCCGTGTGACGTGAGGACCTAAAGGTGGTATCCCACACTTTGTCTATATTTAATGCATGTAGCAAAAGCTTACCCATATTCTGGGCCAGGGGCGGATCCAGAAAATTTTGGTTGGAGGGGAATGAATCACGATCCATTCAACTTTATCGCAGTAAGTACTACACACACACACACACACACACACACACACACACACACACACACACACACACACACACACACACACACACACACAAACACACAAACACACACACACAAACACACGCACAAACACACATACACAAACACACACACAAACACACACACAGACACATACACAGACACACAGAAGGAATCGTAACTACAACCTAAGCAGTCAACAGGCAAAATTGACTTTAAAAGCTTAGATCTTAAGATTACATATATGTGTTTACACAACTGTACTATTTCACCTTGTTGGTGGGGGGATGCATCCCCCACCCCACCCTGGATCCATCCCTGTTCTGGGAAATTTAATCCAATTATTTTTTAGTTTATAATATAGCCTTAATTGTAAGGCAGTACACATCGTGAAGTAAATAACTTTAAATGTTCATTACTTCCAATCCAATAAATAAGCACGGTGGTGAGCTTTCAGCGAATGTTTATAAACAAAGATCGGTGAGATTCTCGATAGAGAAAGAGTAGATTTCAACTTTCCTATATTTTTGGAGAGTATGTAATATTGAAAAACCACGGATAAAATGTGTAATCTTTTCATTGTTCAATTCGCTGACAAAAATGTTAATATTTTAGTACTTTCTGAAAGCGTGTATGACTTTAAAGATATTGACGTCAGAGCTGATTACCCGTATGATCATGTAACGTGATCTCAAAGTTATGTGGTCACATGTTTTTATAGCTTATAAATAGCTATCTGTGGAACGGAAAGAAAGTATATGTGTAAATAACAAGTGGAGATTTGTTGTGGATGAAGAGCACGATAAAATTATTCTCTATCATTATAAATGCTCCTTTGTTTCTCAGAAAAGATAACGTCCAATATATACACCACATGATACATCATGTATATTACTCCTGTAGCCAGACAAATCAATACTCGGCTGCCTATCCTAGGCATTCCTCGACTCCAGTCAGATGTCAATAAAGCCTTGTCTACAAGCATATTGTGTGCTAAATGTTACGTGCCTAGTACACACTAAATAACAGATTAGGAAATGATAAAAAATCAAATAAAATATTTTATGATTTGCTGATTGATTTACACTGTTTTATAAGAAGGAAAGTTGTTTTAACGTGTAACAAGGCTTCACCAATCATAATAAATAATCCTCAAAGTATAAATAGTAGAAATATGGGATATATAAGCTTAAATTCAAAACCAAACAAACGTACTAAAATGCTTTATTATACGGTTAGTATCATGCATACACGGATATAAAGCCCTCCATATCTTTACATACCCACTAAAGTTTAACATATTTATAATCATTTTTATATATAAATCAACAAATTAACAGATCAATTAACCGTTTTGGGGTGACTGATTTTTTGCCACAGTCTCACTTATAAACAATAATTTATCACGAATTATGTAAACAGACAAATGTTTAATTCAAATCCATTAATAACAGCGTTTAAATGTATTCCAACGTATATATTAAACACAAATGTAAGATTAAGAAATCTATGTCTTTATGCGGTAATGTTTACCTATTAAGAAAAGCAATATTTGGTTTGGAACTGATTTGGATTTTTTGTTTGTTGGCACTGATTAATGAAATTCCACAATAACATATGTTTCAAGTGATTAATTCATTGATTAAGAGTGAAAATGACGGATGATTATGCTGAGCTATTGTGAGAGTCCGTGGTCAGGTGATTAAAAAATTCAAGTCTCCGAATCAGAGGATGATTGGTGCGAACCCCAAGGCTAAGCTGGAACTGGACACGGCATTTAAAAGTAACATCCGACAGTTTGTCTATTTCGAATACATGTACCCAAATCTGACCCCTGTTTAGGTGTATTTTTGGATACTTTCTACAGACATATAAGTCCACGCAAGCAGGATTTTTTAACGAAACCTTAATTATTTGGGGAAAGAAATATCGTGTAGAAAATCACACTTAGTGTTTCTTCTTTTGTAATCCATGCGTAATCTATAAATGAGCACGGTTGGGCTTTCAGCTAAAATTAGACATCGAAGACAGAGCAAACTACCCGAAGGATGATACAACGTGATCTCAAAAATAAGTGGTCACGTGGTTTTCTTAGTTTAAAAAATAGCTAACTGTGCAGCTCATATGAGAAATACATGATTGTAATGGCAATGGAGGTTTTACTTTTCACATAGATGTAGGACATCAAAAGACTATTCACACAGATGTAGGGCATCAGTGGACTGTACACGTAGATATTGGACATCAACAGACTTTTCACATAGATGTAGGGCATCAATAGACTTTCCACACAGATGAAGGACATCAATAGACTGTTCACGTAGATATTGGGCATCAACAGACTTTTCACATAGACGTCGGGCATCAATAGACGTTTCACATAGATGTAGGACATCCATAGATTTTTCACATAGATGTAGAACATCAATAGACTTTCCACATAGATGTAGGGCATCAATAGACTTGTTACATAGATGTAGAACATCAATAGACTTTTCACATAGACGTAGGACATCAATCGACTGTTCACGTGTGTATGATTGGGCATCAATAGACTTTTCACGTAGATGTAGGAAATCAATATACTTTTCAAATAGATGTAGGGCATAAATAGACTGTTCACATAGATATTGGGCATCGATAGACTTTTCACATAGATGTAGGGCATCAATATACTTTTCACATAGATGTAGGAAATCAATATACTTTTTACATAGATGTAGGACATCAATTGATTGTTCACGTAGATATTGGGCATCAACAGACTTTTCGCATAGATGTAGGGCATCACTTGCCTTTTTACATAGATGTAGGGCATCAATAGACTTTTTACATAGATGTTGGAAATCTATATACTTTTTACATAGATGTAGGGCATCAATAGACTTTCACAAAGATTTAGGAAATCAATAGACTTTTCACACAGATGTAGGGCATCAATAGACTCTACACATAGATGTAAAACAACAATAGACTTTTTACATAGATGTACGGATTGGGATTTGGATTAGCCGGCCTTTCTTGCCGATACTGCGCAGCGACATTTCTATCATTATAGCACTGGGGCACTTTGGGTGCCCAGGGACTGAACCCGACCGGTCCATTATACTGACACCGGCGAGTCAGGCGTAATGATGTCCCTTTAGCCCCGAGCGTTAGGAGGGAAGTCACTACTACCAACTTTAAAGTCTTTGGTTTGACCCGGCCGGGGTTCGAACCCACAACCTCTCTATCCGCAAGCCGACGCTCTACCACCCGAGCTATTGCGGCCGGTCATAGATGTAGGACATCGATATTATTTTCACATACATGTAGGGCATCAATAGACAGTTCACATTGATATCGGGCATCACTAGCCTTTGCACAAAAATGTAGGACATCAAAAGACTGTTCACGTAGATATTGGGCATCACTAGCCTTTTTACATAGATGTAGAACATCAATAGACTTTCCACACAGATGTAGGGCATCAATAGACTTTTCACATAGATGTAAGGCATAAATAAACTTTTCACATAGATATTGGCATCAACAGACTTTTCACATAGATGTAGGGCATCGAAAGACTTTTCACATAGATGTAGGACATCAATAGACTGTTCACATAGATGTAGGGCATCAATAGACTGTTCACATAGATGAAGGGCATCAACAGACTTTTCACATATCTATTGGCATCAACAGACTTTTCACATAGATTTAGGGCATCGATAGACTTTTCACATAGATGTAAGGCATCAATAAACTTTTCACATAGATATTGGGCATCAACAAACTGTTCACACAAATGTAGGGCATCAATAGATTTTTCACATAGATGTAGGGCATCAATATACTTTTCACATATATATAGGACATCAATAGACAGAATTTAAATGGATCTTTTTTAGGATTTTTTAGGATATATGCTATATAGAATTGTGTACTGACATCTAAGCTAGCAATTATCATTAGCTGGAAGCCATACATCTTTGGGTATTTCGCGCCTTTAATTCCAGAACACTGTAGTATGGTGGGGCTACAGTGTTGATTAAAGCATGCGCTCTATCCGTTCTAGTGGCATTCTACCATCAATGAGGCATATTTGTCAGCTTTTCGCTCAATGGCTTCATCACATCTCTCTTCCCATGGCACAGTGAGCTCAATAGCATTGATCTTTTCCCCATGATTTGACCATAGAACTATGTCCGGTCTGAGATTGGTGTGGACCATATCAGGGAACCGGAGTTTCTTTTCCGGGTCTACACGCATTTTCCAGGTACTTGCAGAACTCAATATGTCCTGTTAATGTGTTGGCTTTTTCACTCTCCGCACAAAATGGGTTTGTTGTAGTCTGTCTCTTTTACCTCCATTTTATGTTCAAAAAGTGGGCCAGCTGTCGTAGCACTCGGTCATAGCGAGAGAGATAGTGTGCGAGAGCTGCGTAAAGATTAAAGGATTTAGAGTAACTTTCCAGACAAGAATGGGATGGGTCAACTGTCATTTTCCGACAGTGCAAGTTGACAGGTGTTGGCTCAACAGGAAGCGTATTCTGACAAGTTCCAGATTCCATATCTGGGTCCATGTCAGTTTTTTGTCGGGCACTGTCCATTGAATACTTCCTTGTCTTTCTAATTGCGCCAGCTTTGACGCCCTGGACACTTCCTCCTCTTTCCAAATGACCTGTTGTACCATAGCTCTATTCATCTGGGCGTCAGCTGTTGACCACATGTTTCTATGGTGTATACCAAGACCTTGTCGTCCTATGTTTGTAGTACAAATAATGTCCTGGTGTGCTAATCTGCATTGTGCTGCGTCTTCAGCACGGCTCACGGACCACTTCCTGTCTGTTTTCAGCTCAGTGTCAGCTGTATTGATACAGTCATCGGGTGAGTAATTTAAAGTCATAAGCAGTCGTACCTTGGCTACCTTAAACTCCTCGACAATTGACAATACGGGCAGTTAAAATTTCCTGCCGAGGAGTACAGTCCAGTGCAGCTTGGTGGTAGTCAAAGCCAGCGCCAATTGTTTGCTGATGATGCCCTTAACTGCTGATGTTGCAATCTAGTACAGCATCAGGAATTAAGTTTATATCCGGCAGTTTGCCTATATCTAATACACATAGCAACATTGTTCCCCTGCTCTGGGGACTGTGGGCCTAAACCCGGCATTAACTTATTATTTAGTTTAAGTAAGAAAGGTTAGGTTGCATGATAGAAATCAAGGTTGGTCCAAACTGTAGCTTAAAAACTCGGGTGCATCTGTTCACGTGAGAAAAGTTCAAGCTTACATAGTGGCGTAAACTGGTTTGGGTTCACCCCAAAAAAGTGCCTTGATGCTAAAAATACTGCACAGCAGAAGCCATCGCTTTATAATGACGTCACTACACGCAAGCAGTCTGCTGAATAATAAAGCCCTTATCTTTGACGATTTTAAAACGTAAGCAGGAACTCTACGCTTCTTAATTTTGAACTTTCTCACTCATAAGACACTAACCTACGCATAGTGTTTATTTCAATGCGCCCTTCCGACAAGTTTGAAACACACAACGACATTACGTTTGTATGGACCTTGAGTTAAATATCGTACTAACATCAAAATTGCTCCTTTATTCGCTCTTTTTTCCGACTGACCGTTTACAGACGGTAACTGTTGGGTTTGCTCTTTATGTTTGATGACTCATCACAGATTTGTTCTTACATTTACATTTGGCTTGCTTGTGAAAACCTTTGTCCTGTGCCTTTTCAAATGTTGGTTTATGTTGTAATTGTCATAGGACTTGGCCATTCATATTTCCTTGTTCACTTGCTTAAATGACGTGATTAACATCAAGGAAATGATTGTCAAGAGGAAGTTCATATTTGCACTACAGTGTGGCCATAATGTAATAGTCCGGCACACCGGTTACCGCGCACACCCCACAACCGCTCCACGCCCCATCCTCCCCCGCACCTCCCTCCCCCACTTCCCTCCAAGTCCCCCCGCTCCTCGACTTTTTTTCAATGGTACTAAAATGTTCGTTAGGGTGTCTAGAAACTGAATCTTCAATGTACTAAAAAATAAACTCATTTGAGCTATATGAAAACTAATGGGGTCCATAGCAACCGTTACGAAATTTCGATAGAATGGTATGTTTTTTTGAATGAATATCACTTGAAAAATGGTAATAGAACTATAACAATGGTACTCAATTAAAGGTTGTTGAATGGCTATTATTATATTATGAAAATTTATACATGTTAATGAGGCTCTTAAAAATTGCTTTTTTTTTGTTGAAAAGTTGATAAGATTCTTTTTGTTTAAAAGTAATGTGTAAACATATTGAACCGTTTCTAAAGTTGTACACTAGTCAACAACACATGTTGGTCTAAGTTTTATATAATTTGGTTCGTTTTATGATTTTTTAAGATTGCTTAATTGTTTTCGTCCAAAGTTTGCTCATAAAATTTTAATGCACAATTTGTTTAGAAGCCTGCTTATAACTAACCATAACATTCAACAATAATTTATGCATCGTTCCTTAAGTGATAGCTATCATTAAAATTGGATTTCAAATTATCAATTAAATGAAAATTTTTACAAAGCTGAATGGGAATCTAAAAGTAGACTTTAACTTCAAAAAGTTTATTAGATTATTTTTTTAATTAAAAGCCATATTCAAACATATCGACCAGTTTTAAACGTCACATAGACACCTCTCTTAGTCTGACAAAAGGGGATTCAAGTTTTGCATTATTTGATCCATAGATTCGATATTTTACGAATTTGTATTTAATTTCCATGGAATTTTTCTCATTGAATGTATTATGTGAAGTTGATGAGAAAGCTGCTTGTAAACAGGTGCACTGTATTGTATTGTTAAAATCTAACTACAATATGGTAAAATCAGTTTTATACCAGGGCTTCATTGAAGACTATCACTAAGCCAAGATTTGAAATTACAAATATGCAAACTAGTCCTGATAAATATTCATGAATCTTAATTAAGAGCTATTTTTTTTAATTTCTACATTTTTTGTTTAGTTACATTCTTACAAAATAAAGTTACTTTATTGTTGATAGTACATTTTTGTCATGATATTAATATCAGTATATTTTTATAGGTATTTTACTGAGCATAGTGTCTTTATTAAAATATATATTAAAATTAAATCTTGATTAATACAAGTATTAAGTGTTTTATTTTTGTTTTAATGCTACGGTTTAAGCAATATGTTATTACAATTGTGTTAAATAATCTAGATTAATACTTCTCAAATGCTTATTATACAAAGTAAAATATTAGGGATGGTCATACGGAGGGTGTAAAGTTGCCGTAATATCAAATGTCTAAGGCGGAAACAAACACATCATCAAATAGCTGATTAAAATCACCGTCGCACCGAAACCAGGGCCTACGAATACGTCGCCCCGCTTCGGGCATAAGTCTACGTATTGTTGTGATGATGCTCACAATTTAGCGATTTTAGAGTTTTGGGCGAAGTGCGCCTCTCCATTAAGTCTATTCAAGGCCTTGTGAATGTGACGTGTAACCCGGCGCCTATTGCGCAACAAGTAGAGCATAAGACTTAAATGCAGACCATCGTGGATTCTGTACCCAGGCTGAGCTACATATAGTACTGTCTTTCAAGTTATATCGATATAAAATCAGTCTATATCAATATTGATATTGATCAATCAGTCGATATTTGAATAAAAACATTTCGATTTGTTATTTTATTACTATTCTGCCCATAAAAATAGTATCAAGATCCTTAATAAATCTCAGATTTTTCGCAAATATTCTGTGAAAAGTAGCTTAATAATGGTTGGATTATTCTGTTGACAACGTTTTCTTCTTCGTGAATCTTTCAGTTATTGCATTGTCGATTGACGACACTTAATACTGAAGTGAAGCTTTAAAGGTAATTATCAGACAGTTTGGACCAAATACATTTTCATTAAACATCTTATTAAGATTGTGAGATCTGTTCAGGTAACAATAGTTTATTAAGACTCTTAATAAACTATTGTTACCTGAACAGATCTCACAAAATACTGTTTATTGACACCGTCTGATCGCCGTTACAAACATGTATTTCCTATCTGAGCCACGCTGCACAGTTAGCTACTTTTAAAATAAGAAAACCACGTGACCACTAATGTGAAGTGGATGTCTACTTTTAGCAGGAATCCCAATTGCTCTTATTAATAAATTTGAAAAGAATGAACATTTTAAGTCTAAATTAAGGAGTTATATTGCCCTAAGACGAGATACTGTTAAAAATCTTCGAAGCTTAGACTAAATTATGAGGTGTTTTTTTTCTACAAAATTTATGCACAAATACCCCAAATAAAGGTCAGATATTGTTACATGTATTAGATATATATGCAAACTGTCGGATACCAGCTTTAATGGCAAATTTTATATATCGCCTTTAATAAAATGTTTCACATCGTTGGCGAAACATTGAACTCAGATTAAATTTAAGACATTATACAGCTAGCATGCACATAGCAGTTTCCTTATTCAACACAGGTTCAAATGGCATGTTGTCTCATATTAATATTGTAGCAGTTTATATGTATATGTCAGTGTTGCAGTTTTACATTACAACATTTAGTCAGTGTTGCGCTTTTACATTACAATATATGTCAGTGTTACAGTTTTACATTACAACATATATGTCAATGTTGCAGTTTTACATTACAATATATATGTCAGTGCTGCAGTTTTACATTACAATAAATATGTCGGTGTTGCAATTTTGTATTACAATATATATATGTCAGTGTTGCAGTTTCACTTTAAAATATATATGTCAGTGTTGCAGTTTTGCATTACAATATATGTCAGTGTTGCAGTTTTACATTACAATATATATGTAGTCCCAAATATGTTATGTATGACTTTACGTGTTTTCATTGCAGAAACCATGTTATTGTTACATGAAAAGGTCTTGCAAAATGCTGCTTATTGATGCCCTAAATCAGTGTAAACAGTCCTCTTTGCAAACATGTATGTCCTCTCTGAGCCACTATGCAGAGATAGCTTTTTTAACTATGAAAACCACGTGAAAATTCACTTTTGAGATTACGTTATACAATCGGAAGACCTCGGATAATTCACGAATCACCTCTCGGATGTATATAGGTAGTCGATTCACTCTGGCCATTTCCCTGAATGGGACTACTTTTGTGACAGACTTCAAAACAAAGATGGCAGCTCGGATGACAGCTCACTATAATATGATGCCTGTAAAACTTCAATTTGTGGGTGCTTCAAATTTTAATCATCTAACTTTAATTTACACAGCGCAGTAGTAACTCCGCTGTCAAACGATGCCTTTGTTTATGTTTTGTGCGAGCTACATTTTAGCATAACATTCTTCTTCTGACTTCCAGCGAACAAAACAATCGTGATTTCTGTAAGTATCAGTGCACCAGATACATCCGTGGCCAATCGGAACTCCTCGGGTAATTCCGTCCTCGGGACAATCATCCCTCGGATGTATCTGGTGCAATGATACTTAAAGAAATCACGATCGTTTTGTTCGCCGGAAGTCGAAAGAATATGCCTAAAATGTAGTTCGCACAAAACATAAACAATGGCGTCGTTTGACAGTTGTTTTGTTTGCTGCGCTTTGTAAATTAAACTTGGCTGATTTAAATTAAGCCATATACAAAACAATATTTAATCAACTTTTAACCAAAACGTTCTAGTAGCAGTTATATTGGAATGATGGGTCATTAAATCAATTATTCCTTTTTTACTATACCATGTAACAAATGAGAATAAGTGAAAGAGGGAGAGAGAGAGAGAGAGAGAGAGAGTGATAGATGGAGAAAGAGCTATGTCTGTGTGTAAGAGAGAGAGAGAGAGAGAGAGAGAGAGAGAGAGAGAGAGAGAGAGACTGAAAAGACAGAAATAGGAGGAATGTAATGAGAGAGGGATGTATATCCATAGCATGATGATGTAAATATATAAAGCTCCACTTCTTCTTCAACCATATATATGTATTATGACATTCGTATATTGTATGTAGAACTTGAATGAACTTAAATGATTTGTAATATGTGCCATCATGTTGCATAAATAAAAGATAAAAAAGCACATTGCCTATTATTTAACATTTACGAACCGTAAACTTAATCAAATTGCCCAAGTATAAGGAGAAAATAAATGAAATAAAAAGAAATAAAAAAGCTAACAATATGTACTTGAAAACATTTTGTCACAACTATTAAAAAGCTGGAAAATTAAACAAAGAAGGATAGAAACATGTAATAAAACAAACAGTAAAACTGTTTTGTAGTCTTCTGTGACATATACTATTTATGATTCTTGTGGACCGTTAGTGGGACATTTGCAAGCTTTTAACTCCGTGAAAATCTCCAACCAGTAACACAGCACATTACGACTACAACTACCAAGCTCCTGCGCAGTAGAACTGCTACACATCAATAACTCCATTCGGATCAGCTCGGGTTTTTACTTTCAGAAATAGGCTCCGGAGTTAATATTGGGAAAAAGTAGTCGCTGCAAGATGGCAACCAACCCCAAAGACCTTGATGGCAGTCTGTTGTCCAACCACTTGCTAAATTGCACAGATACAGCAAAACTATTGAAAAGAAACGATGAGAAAGAGAGACACACACAGACACACAGAGAGAGAGAGAGAGAGAGAGAGAGAGAGAGAGAGACAGGGAGAGAGAGAGACAGACAGATAGACAGACATAGACAGAGACAGAGACAGAGAGACAAAGAGACAAAGAGAGAGGAGGAGAGAGATACAGAGGAAAAGGACAGGATTACAGACAGAGATTTATTTCTTTTCTGATGTACAACAATATCAAAATACAGTCAACTCTCGGTGTCTCAATTTCAAGGGAGCGTAGAAAATAGTTTGAGATATCCGAAGTTTGAGTTACCCGAATTTAAGGATAGTTTGTGTAAATCTTAAAAATCTTACCTGCTACACGATGACTGGTAATGACTGAAATTCCTTGTTATATCTGCCAATGAAAACTAAGTTTCTGCAAGTTTGTGTGGTTTTGCATGTTTAAAGTGTTATTAGATTTTTTACAATGTAAATTAATATTCTTCTTTTTATTGTAGGTTGTTGCGTCCTCTCATTTTATTAACAAGTTGAGAAGGCGTGTCAACAAGTTCTCAAAAACTGTTACAACAACAAGTACAAACTGAAACACTTTAATCAGCGTTAATTGATTAACGAAATTGTTGTTCATTAAATCAGCTAATTAAATAATAATCGATTAACCTCTTCTCTAAATTACGTGACATCCTGTTTGCCGAAAATTGGCGATAAAACTCGCGCCCAAATCTTCGCTAGTTTCACGGTAGGTTTGAAAATCACTATTGTTGCCGTTTTGCATCTTATAGCAGTTTGAAGTTTGAGATAGACCAACTGATTTCAACAGTTTTATGCGTGTGGGGACAAAGAATTTAGTTTAATATATCCGATTATTTGAGACATCCGAATTTGAATTAAGCGGAGTCGAACTATATAGAAACTAAAGGGAAACAACGGGACCGTAGAAAACAGTTTGACATAACCGGAAATTTGAAATAACCGATTTTGAGAAAACGAGAGTTGACTGTATGTGAACTACTGAAACAAAATAAAATGTTTAAAATGTACGAATAATTTTTGTTACATAAAGTAAGAAGTAACCAAATAAGGTCAGTTCATATGATGTAAACTAAGGCATGTTCGCTGGTGTAAAAGTCTGGTACAATTACGTAAATGACTGCTTAACCTCCAACCGCATGGGTTCGAGTCCCGTTCGGGGCGAAGGACTTAAAGTGGGGAGGTCTTCCAGCTGACTTGCAGTGCGCCGCTGGTACAACCAAGAACGTGTTTGGGGTCTTCCTCCGCTAAAGTAGCTGGACGTTGCTTTAATGATCATAAATGGTCGCTGCAATGTATTAAAAATACGTATATGCTATTATTAGAAACCGCGCTGACCTTACTGTATCTATTCGTGTGTTGTAGCCCTGATATGAGCTGAAATTTGCATTTTAACTGTTGTGTGGACATTCAAAACAGTGTTCTAAATAAGCCATTATGATTATTTGATTGGGTTATTTTTATTTCGCAATCAACTTTCTTGAAATGTGCAGGAGGTACTTAACGATGTACGAAAACAAAAGCACATACCGAGAATTCATGTCAAAGTATAAAGGTGGTATCCGACAGTTTGCCTATATCTTATATAATATGTAACAATATCAGACCTCTGTTTGGGTATTTGTACACAATTTCTGCAGAAAAAAATCATACAATCGTCTAAACTTTGACGAGTTTCAACCGTATTACAATTTTAGCACAGTAAAACTCGTTAATCAACACTTTAATGTTCAATCTTTTCAAATATATAAATAAGAACGACTGGGATTCCTGCTAAAATAGACATCGACGCCACAATGGGTGACGTGGTTGAGCTAAAACATATGTGGTCACGCAGATTTTGTTAGTTTAAAAATAGCCATCTTTGCAGCGTGGCTCAGATACATGTTTGAAATGACGACTGCGACGTTATGGTTCACTTTTCAGACAGGTGCAGGACATCAATAAACAGCATTTTGTGAGATCCGTTTGGGTAACAATGGTTAATTATGATGTTAAAAGAAAATATTTTTGGTCCAAACTGTCGGATATTACCTTTAATACTATAACCTTCATTATTTCGAGATTGATCAAATTTTATCAAAGCATCCGAGGCTGTTTTTCGAACTTGTCAAATAGTTTAGTGTACAAATTAAAAGTAATAGATATTATTTTCAACACACACACACACACACTCTACAACAACAACAACGTTAAATATAGGTGTCATATGTAGATACAAGCATCAGCCGTCTTTGTGTATGGAGTTTTATTGTCTAAAATGTTTGGAGAAAAAAAATCAATGCCGAACGTGGGTTGGGAAGGTCTTCCTGCTGACATGCGGGGCGCGGGTGATCTACCCTGTCGTTCGTCTGGGGTCTCCCTCCAAAAACATAGCTGGATGTCGCTTAAATGACCACAACTGGTAGCTGCGATGTATTTCAGAAACAAAACAAAACAAACAACAATACAACATTCACTACAACTTTGCAAAGTTTAGTGTGTACTAAATCTCTAAACTACACGTATATCTATTAGGACCCCGGCTTTTGGCGTGAGACGTTCGCTTTCTTTATAAATCAACTAACCCTCTCACGCATACCTCTCAGCTTTCCCGCCTTTGACGTAATACTTCCGTCGTCAAAAATCAACTCATGCTCTCACGCATGCCTGTCAGGTCACCCGCTTTCGGCTTGTGATTTTCGGTCCCAAAAAAATCAACTCACCCCCTTACGCATACCTAGGAAATGTAAACGTACCTTTTACATAAAAAGGAATCAACTTGGTTATTACTTGCTTGTGAAACCTTTATTGACCTTTTGTCCAGATACACTTCAGAACGCATCTCCAACATTTTAGAACTATTTCTTTTTCACAGAGAAGATACACAGGGTAGAGGCTTACTCCTCTGACCAAGCAGCCTCTAACCACGTGGGTTCGAATTCCAATCGGGCCGAATTACTGTATTTTAGAAGGTCTTACAACTGACCTGCGGGGCGACCTTATAAGTTGCCGCCCTTTTGATCATTTATTTTTGATAACTCATTGCGACCATTGTGTTTTCTAAGGCTTCAAGCACAGGTTAAATTTCAATATGCATCCGCCAATTGTACTAATTGGAACAAGCGTGACATTGTGTTTGATCGGGCGTATGGCTGTATGTACATGTAATTTTCCCGCTGTGAAAAAGCTATGTGGCAGAATCAAGCATTGTTAAGCAAAATCTGTGTTAAGCAAAGACTCTTAATAATGGCTAGACCATTAATGGTCGCTTACAATAAAATACAGTATATGCTGAGTTGCGGGCCTCTTCAATGGTGTTCTCAATAGACGTGAACTGGTGGGGACTTTACGGCGGGTCCCAGGAGCATAATTTAATTTAGAGAAGTGTTGTGAGTCGTGTCTTGGCTTTAACGTCTTTAATGATAGTGAGCAAATCATAAATAGTGATTGTTAGTTTAACTTTCTTATGTTCAATATCGATATTATACCCCGTTCCCTTTTCTTCTTGTAGGATGTTCATATTAATGGGAGAAGACTGGGTCGCCATATCTACTCCTCTAGAGGGTAGGGCTGTCTTTGTTGTCACTGGGGTGTGTGTGTGTGTGTGGGGGGGGGTCACCCAACCCCAGTTACCCATCGGTTAAGGTGGTAAATCGTCGACTTCGTCTGGGTCTGTCTCTGAGTGGGAATCACTGCTGCTATCCGACAGGGATGATATAGAGATCGACTCATCCCCGTCAGACAGCAGGACTACATCGTCCTCTATCACATTTTGTTTCTGTTTCACACTCCTCTATTGGTATGGGGTGTTTGCGCACGGAACCGTCGGCTTTAATAGGTTGGCTGCCGGGTGGTTTTACCCCCCGGTCGCATCTTCCTATCACCGAGGGCCGCTGAGGTCACCCCTGTGGCACGAAGCACAGAATCTGGAAACTGCCATATTTTCTGTCTCCTACGAGCTTCCAGAGTTTACCTTCCGCGTCCCTCACCAGGCGGTTTATCGGCCTTCCGGGGCCCTCCACCCTCCCCTGGGACTGGGGAGGGCTTGGGTTTTCACTAGGGCCTGACCTGGTGGCGGAGTGCGTACGCTGCTATATAGGTTGGAAAAAAGTGGGCGGCACTTGTATATTGGCTTTCTGCGCACTCCTTCTCTCCTCATGAGCCAAGTCACTTTGGCTGCCCTTATAAATGAAGGGCAGCCCCTATAGCTCGTTGTATGAGGGCCTTGACAATTGTGGCACACTTGTTGGTGTCTGATGTGCATTGTTTTATACCATGCCCCCACACCCCACACCCCCGCATTTGGCACATTTTTTGACCCGGGCATCTCTGGGATTTGTGTCCGAAGCCCTGGCACCTCAAGCATTTTAATGGAGGGGCTGCATACTCCTGGACAGGAAACATTATGTCGGTTCCCCGCACTTTGACATGGGTTGGCAGCTCCCTCCCTGTAAATTTCAGCAGAACTGCTGTGGATTCTATGTCGAATTTGTTTTTAAGCAATATGCAGATGCTGTGTGATTATGGATGTGAATATTGTGAATATATTCTAATATTGTATCTGTGTTTGTGTTGAGGGGGATATTGTGAATAACCCCCTCACAGTGTGTTCCGGCAGTGAGTTCCACAGCTGTTACACCCACCCCCGCCAAAGATAAACGTTTTCTCTTAAGGACGCCTACCAGAGCCTCAGCAGACGCCACCTCTAAAAGGTAGGCCCCTGACGCTAGGAGCACCACCCTTTTGTCTTCCTTGCTGAATTCAGTGTTGATAGCCCTGGCCATGGTAAATAGAGACAGATCTCCCACAGTTTTTTCTCCCCCACGAGCCCCCCCCCCCCCCCGCCCCCGCCCGAATGATCATTTTATGTGGCAATGTGCTTTTGTTTATCAGGTGAGATTGGTTTGGAGTTCTGCCCCCCCCCCCGTAGCAAAGGAGAGTGATTTTGACTGTTTGTCTGTCACCCCCCCCCCTGGTGGACTGAAACATTTCCCTCTTAGGTTTGAGTTTTCCACACCACACAAGGTGGATACGCGGAAACGGAGGTGACACAATAAATGTCCTTGTGCAAGTGCAAGTGCCGCTTCATGTCTAAATGGGTGATATCCACCCCTTATCATCAGTTAATAGATGTAAATACAATTAAACAGATAAAAATAGAAAATGATGTAGAGTGTTATACATGTCCACTTATGGACTATCTTAGTTATCAGATGTTTGGTAAAATTTATCACTAATTTCTATCACAGTATTCAAAATATCACGGATGGTTATATGTATTTCTGTTTTCTATCAGGGTGTGTGTATTTATGTATATGTGGTGAGGTTTTAGCTGTCAATAGTATTCGTCCGCTAGTAGACTATAGAGCAGAAGGGAAACAGTTAAAATGGTTGAATATACCCTCACCCTGTAAATAAGACCAAGTATTATAGTAGTATAAATAATAGAGTGTTTGCTTGTGTTTTATTAAGATGATCTATGAGGACGGATCGGAATTTTGACCAAGCAAACACAACATGAAATAAAGCCAATGAGAGAGGGGGTGGTACTTAACTTTTCAAAATGTAAATAGAAAAATAAGATGGCCGACGTAAGTAGAAGGGGTACAGTTTTGTAGGCAATTGCAGTTGTATAAGATGGCGGCGTGCGGCGTAGTGTTGGCAGATATTTTTTTACGTCTAGGTGATCTGCCCTCTAGCATCTGAATGTGACTTGCTCCGATACACGGGCTGTCTTTGGGTCATGTCGGCGGCTCTAACCGCTGGGTCAACGACCAAAACATTGATTAAAACACTTATTAAAATAAGTCTGTTAAAGAATTCACTTTTTAAAATGAATCTCAAAAACACCAGTACATAAATTCAAATCAATAAATAGTAAAAAGTCAGAATTGTAAAATAAATTTGATTTTAAACACTAAAATATATGTATATACAAGTTTGCATTTTCGTATGACTCGGTCTAGAACTAAACCAACAACGACTATCCATACTTTGGCCCGACGATCATTTACGCCATCACCAAGGTCTATTTGTAAGTTCACAGCTTTATTTGGCCACGTGTGCCACTTTGTATTCTTTGTTATCGAACGTATCTATGAGCATTCTTCATTTACAAAATGGACATTCAATAAAGCCACTAAACATTTCAAATGTGTCACTTTTGTTGGCAGACAATGGATTTGAAGAGGCATATTATACTTCTTTGAAGCAAAATTGGGATTTTTTTTGTTCTTTCAAAGACATATTTACGAATCTTTTTGGATGGTATAATTAAAATTCTTTGAAAGATCGATTTGAGCAAACAAAAGAAACATATAAGCCCGCACACATTCCAGTGTCACATATATGTCTCTGAATAGTGAAAACACTTCTTTATGAACACTGATAGCTTACACCAGTGGGCTGTGCATTAAACAAATAACGATAAAGCGATGTTTGTTTTCAGCTCAATTTCCCCGCCCCCAAATCGGTTGGTCCTGTTTTGGTATGGTAATTTTTAAACGTTTACATAATAAAATGTAAGTACCAAATAGTTGACACCCATCTTTTCGCATTATATTATACTTTACACAAAGTCCACAGCTCCGCGTTTATATAATAACATCATTTGTTTTGTTGCTTGTTTGAATTTTTGAACTAGTGCATTAAATGGAATATCTGACTTACATGTATGCTGTCGCTCTATAAAATCGTGTACGTTCAGAGCGGAATGTCTGAGCTAACATCAAAGTTATATATCAAAAGCAACATTAAAAGTGTTCGCATCTAGGTAGTGACGAGTTTTCTCCCCTAAGAGTAGACCTGACAAACTTTCGACTTGATAAGACTTAAAGAATCGCCTCCCCTTTACACCAGAAACCACTTGCATAAGCGAGTGTAAGTGGAATAAGATCTGAAGAGTTGTTTCCCTTGCATAAGTGACAAAACAGCGACTTCAACAATAAGATAGACAGAGTGAAGCCCCTTCAAACCGACAGAACATCGATTGAACCAGTAAGGCCGACAGAGTGTCTCCCCTTGTCTATGATGTTTAATGTTTCGCAAGTAGGTATACAATACGCAACTCAAAGCAGGCGTTCTACATCAGTTGTTCGTGATTAATGGAAAAGTAAGTAAAACATTAATCTGCATGACAAACCAAAATCATAATTGAAACATGTCTAAACACATACTGCATACCAGTGCAGTTGAATATTTTATATGCTGGCAAAGGTTGTTCGAATTCAGAATGCAACTTTTGTCATTGCCTGGTGTACGACTGTTCCTATTATTGCTTGCTAGTTGATTTCATAGAATACTGCTTGCCATTGTCAATATCATTTTAAAAATAATTTATTGCGAAAATTGCAGCAAGCAAAATTTGAAGAACAGAATAATAATGTTTGATCTACCCATCATGTCAAAATTAAAGCTCAAATATCTTTAAAATAACACCTGCATATATTCTTTTATTTTTGACGGAGAGGGTGAAGGATCGCCATTAAAGGTGGTATACGACCGTGTCACGTAACCAAATTTTCATTACATGAAATGATCCCTCGAAATGCAATTTGTTGGTGTACATCTATGGCAAAAATAAACCACAACACCACACTTGTCAATACAAACACGTATTTCCTATCCGAGTTACGTTGCACAGTTAGCTGTTTTGAAGCAAAAAAAAAAAAAAAAAAAAAACACCACTTGACCATTTACTTTTGGGCTCACGTCACATGATCGTCCGGGAATTCAGCTCTGACGTCGATATCTATTTTTAGCTGAAATCCTTGTCGTGCTTATTAATAGATCGGGAAATAATTCATTTTATTTAACGATATTTACTTTCTAAAATTAATGTATTGTTATAAACAGTCTAACTTTAAGTAAGTTTATACATTAATTGTGCACAAATTCCCGGAACAGGTGTAAAGTATTGTTACGACTAAGGGCGTTTTAACGAGACTGTACGAAAAAGAAATGAAAAGAAACTACTTGATATGATTTTCAATTGGATTCAATCTTCTTGTGTTATTTTTTTATTATTTTTAATGGTGGGGACATAATTCTTACTATGCAAATTACATTGTGTTACCTCCCTTGTGAGTTGAAAAATTAATATGGTTATTCGCAATATCTTCGGCCCTTACCATACACGTTCGGAAAGGAACTCGAAGGTTTTAGTACAATCGAAACTTCTCAGATATTTTCGTGTGAGTGAATTATCCAAGGTGTTCCGAATGGGTAATTCTATTTGATACGCCGGGATTCTCGGTACGCTCTTAGGTCTTCATACATATTTCATCATATTTCTCCCCCTCCTCCTCATTATAATTGTTCAAATCATCATTAACATCGTCTAGTCATTGTAATCATCCTTAATGTTCACACTATCATCATCAGCGGCATTAGGAACATTGGTAAGTAGCACTTACAATTACAGTAGTTCTAAATCTAGATATTTTTTATAGCAGGATCTTTTTTTTTCTTACTGAATAGGGGTATTTGGGTTAAATTCCATATTAATATGAACAGACAAAATTCGGATACCTTATATTTTTGGTAACACCCTTTAGAAAATTATATATATTTAGGTAAAATTGTGATATTCCTATGAACAAAACAATACCACCAAACAGACATTTGTTTCAACGTGATTTAAATGAAACCAAAAAAAATTTGCTAATTAATATATGAAGTAAATGTAGAACTAAAGGTCGTGGGATGTATGAAATTTACGTCAGTCACTTGTGATTGTGCTTGTGTTTTTATTATTGTTATTATTATTATTATTTTTTTTTTTATTTATTTATTATTTATTATATTCTTTTATTTTCAGTGAAGATTGTCACTATCATGATCAAGTTGTTTGCTTGTTTGTTTGTTTATTGGGTTCATCGTCCCACCAACATTATTTCGATTATCTGAAGATGGTGTCCACTTGAAGTAGATATAGTGCTGCCTTTAACTGTGTATAGCATGCCGTGAACACATGGCATGATACCACGCACAGTCACATTATCCTGACACCGGACCAACCAGTCGTGGAAGTACCCGTATATTTTCTTAAGCGTTTCAATTTTTAAGACTTTGGGCGTAAACATTTTTGCGACTTGGGTATGTCGCGACCCGGGTTTTTTTATTGTATGAATGCAATATATAAGCTCAAACACACGAACAAAGATAATATTGTCACAATGAACCAAAACTAAAAAATATCAAATTACTATTGTATCAATAACTTAAAAATATGAAAAAGTATAAAATTGCATTCTAAATAAAATAAAATCGATAGACATTCAACTGTGTATGATGTGCAAGGAATAACCCTGTTGAAATGTGAATGTGACGTGTGTTTTTTTTATTAATACCTAAATCATTTCCAAAATTGTCGCCTGTAAACTGCGTTTATCACGTGAGTCTTTTCCTTATGTAGGAGTATATATATATATATATATATATATATATATATATATATATATATATATATATATATATATATATATATATAGTTTATTCAGAATAAAAGAGCATTGCACATGGAATACAATATCGCAAAGATGAATAGTACTTTAACAATTCACATTTGGTAGGTAAATTTGAGTTATTAAATATAGTAAAAATATATCAATAAAATGTTTATCGAAATATGTGTATTTGATTTTATATAATATCATGTCAAGCCACAATTATTCAAGGATAGCACAAAAAAGAGCGAACTCTTATTTCCATTGTTGTCCCAATAAGTGTGGTTAACATAGAGAGGTTACTTTAAGTTGATAGAAAACCTAAAAAGCTTTGAAATTAAGATACTTAAAAAAATATCACAATTTTGGGAGTTCAATGGGTATTAATTGTAATTGCTATTATACGTAAGAAGAACACCTGAATAAAAATATCACAGGTTAAATGTAATCACATAGAAAACTGGTACTTGAGATCATATTCAGTATGTGGTATAAAATAATTACAGATCACTAGAATAGTTATATCACAGAAAGGTAATGCTGTTTAATACTGTTTTTAAAATGACTAAGGTTGGTAATAGCCCTTATGTCCGAAGGCAGCTGATTCCAGAGTTTACAGCCTTTGTAAGAAAAAGACTTCAAGCCATGGGATTTGACCTTTGGAACAGAAAAACAACCACTTTTACTGAACCGGGTGTTGTGAGAGTGAACACTGTCTTGTGACACAAAATGTTCCGACATGTAATCTGAGGCCAGCCCATGCTTGATTTTAGAAACATGACATAGTGTTATTTGGTCAACTCTCTTCTGCACGGGTAGCCAATTGAGATCTTTAAAATGATTTTTAGATATGTGCGATCTTTGTTCTAAGCTCAACACAAACTTATCATTTTGTTTTGAGTGACTTGCAGCTTGTTTTTCATCTTATTTTTAAGACAATGGAACCAAAAAGAGCAGGCATAGTCAAAGTGGCACTGAATGAGCGAGGATACTAAAAGTTTCTTGGTATGTTCATTAAGAAAATTATGCTGGCGGTATAGAAACTGTAGTCTGGAGTTGATCTTTTGAATAACAGAATTGACCATTTAATCACAAGACAGGGAATTATCTAACAAGGCTCCAAGGTATTTGACTGAAGAGATAGACTTAATGTCTGTACCATTACAAGATATATTAAGAGAACTGCCTTCCTTTAAGCGAATTTTGGAACCAAAAAGAATGGACTCAGTTTTCCCAAGATGAAGTGATAGCTTATTATCTACTAACCACTCACTGACAGACTGAAGTTCCTTAGACAAATCCTGTTCTATCTGTAATCTATCTTTGCCAGTGACTAAAATAGCAGAATCATCTGCATACAACAGGAGTTTGTTATTGATAACTGCTGACATGTCATTAACATATATTAAAAACAATAGGGGGCCAAGGATTGAACCTTGCGGAACACCACAGGTAACCTTGCTAAAAGAAGAAGGAGTACTGGAAACATCAACCAGTTGTTGCCTATCACAGAGGTAAGATTTGAACCATAAAACAATATCATGAACAAGACCAATGGCTTCAAGCTTTGATTTTAGAATAACATGATCAACACTATCAAAAGCTTTTTGTAAATCTAAAAGAATCATGCCAACAAAGTTGCCACTGTCCATTTGAAATCTAATAAAATCAGATAAATGAATGACACAGGTGTCTGTGGAGAACCCCGTTCTAAAGCCAGATTGGAAATTGTACAAGAGGTTATGTTCCTTTAAATAAGATTCTACCTGGTCATATACAACCCGTTCAAAGATTTTAGAGAAAACAGCTAAAATAGAGACAGGACGGTAATTTTCAACTGTGTTTTGTCAGATTTCTTGAATAGGGGAACAACTCTAGCTGCCTTCAGTTCATCAGGTACAATTCCCTCGATCAAAGACAAGTTTATCACATGAGTAAGGGGATGTGCTATGACATCTGCACTATCAACAATAACACGAGCCGGGATACCATCTAAACCAGTGGCCCTTTTGGAACTTAGAGAGCTTAAGTACTTTTGAACTTTTTTGTCAGAAACAAGAGAAAATGAAAAGTTATTTGGAAATACACCTTTTTGTGAATAAAAACTAGATAAAAAATCCTTTCCAAACTTGAAAGAAGGTTTAGGTAATTTGGAAACTAGATTTGCCGCAACAGTTGTATAAAAATGGTTAAAACATTTAGCAACTTTTAAAGTATCAAAGCAAAGTTCCTTGTCAATAGTGAAGCCAATACTCTGTTTACTAGATGAACCTGTGCCCTTTTAGATGCTAGTCCCTATTGCTTCAACGTTGTCCATAAAGATTTAGAATCAGACTTTTGCTCTCTACATGTCTCAGTAAAATAATCTTCCTTAGCTTTCTGGATTGCATATTGTGTTTTATTTCTGAAAGATTTAAATTTTTCATAGTTACAGTCGGACTTATCATGTTTGTAAGCAAAAAAGCGTTATTTCTTTCCTAAATACATTGTAAAACTTTAGAATTTATCCATGGTTCAGAGCGTTGTTTGACTTTAATTTGTTTGACTGGCGCAATGCTATCTAGAACAGATAAAAATATTTTCTTAAAATTTTGCCAAGCTTCATTTACATTATCACTTAAAAGAACACTATTCCAGTCAGTGTATAAGAGTGAAAATTGAAAGTTCTTTTTGTTGTAAGTTTTCAAGGAACGAACAGTTGAAATATTGTGCTTACCAATAAAAGGTTTAGTGATTTTTCTTGTACAATAAGTCAAAAAAAGATCACTGAATAAGGTATGAATTACACCAGACTGTGAGACTTTGGACACATTAGAGATTAAAACAAGATCTATGACAGTTGATGATGTTTTACAAATGCGAGTAAAATCAGTAATAATCTGCTTAAAATCAAACATGTTCATATAATGTTTTAAAGAACTTTGGTAAGAGTTTGTAGTAGAAACATCACTGTTGAAATCACCCATGATAAAAGTTTCATATTCACTAAATTATGTACTGTTCGTGCAGAGTTTTTCTAAAATAGTGTAAAAGTCATTTTGCTTGGGTGGTCTATAAATAGCAGCAAGAAGAATTGGCTTTGTCTTGGGGAGTAAAAGTTCAATCCATAATGATTCTAGGTCCTGGTGTTGAAGGTCTTCACGAGTGTTAAAAGCTATATCACTACGTATGTATAGACAAACACAACGCCATGCCGATTCCTGTCCTTGCGATGAATATTGTATAGTTCTGATTCAAAGACACTGTCGTCCAACCAGGTTTCAGATATGGCAATGCAGGCAGCGTTAGTTTCCCGTGCTATCAGGCGTAGCTCACCCAACTTGGGAAGAAGACTACATATATTGATATGAATAAAATGAAGACCTCTTTTCTTGAACACATTGAACTTGTTATGTGGATCAATACTGGAAGAACATTCTGGCCCTGGACGGATGGATGTCACCACAAAGGAGTAATACTGTAGAAAGCCAGTTAGAATATGAACAATTGAGTGAAAATGTTTTCTTTCTAGACGTTGAGGATGAAAAATAACTGGAACAGCAATGTTCATAGAACGATAGGTGTCCGTATGAGATTGAGTTTACCAATTGTCGGAATGTTTGTTATTATAACTGCATTTGAAATTTCTTTTCAATATTGAGCTGCATGTGTGCCATTTAGCAAAGTGTTGTGTCAACAGACTGTGTATTAAGGTGTTTGGAGAAGGCGAAACAACTTGTCCCCCATATAACCTCCAAGGCCTATTTCTGAAAGAGAAATAGCTGAAATGAATGGTAGTATGCCAATTTCCACGTCAGAGGACAAATGTCTTTCAGGTCGCTAAAAATCGTCAATGATCTTGACGAACAAAGTTTGAACGAGATATTAATATTTATGTATATTTTTAGCAATGTCATTATACGCTTATTCGACAATGGTATGAATTTTCACATTTAAAAATAAATAGTTTTGAATGTTTTATATTTAAATCGTATGGACAATTGTTTCTTCGAAACTGATATCAATGCGCAAAAGCAAATATTTAATTATATGGTCACATGTTTTTCAAGACAGCAGTGGTTGTTGCAGCACAGTGAAACGACGTCGGTGTTAGAAGTATGGTGGTCTGTATTTACTTACATAATGTCCTCCCTATGGTATCCGACAGTCTGCTTACATCTAATACATGTAACAATGTCTTACCCCAGTTCTATAATTTGTGCACAATTCCTGCTTTACATTTATACTTAGGTTCACATTAAGACATAGTACATAGCCTCAGTTAATACATTGTACAAATCGTGAACTATATCGCTTTAAATGTCCATTTTTTTTAAATCGATAAATCAACGCGATGGGGATTTTAGCTAAAATGAATATCAAGCTGGTGTAATTGGTGACCAGGGTCGGATCCAGAACATGTTGGTAGGGGGTGGGGGAATGAATCAAGATCCATTCAACTTTTTCGCAATAAAGACTACATATATATACACAGTTAGAGACCCTTACTTTAACCTAAGCAATCAACAGACAAAATTTACTTTAAAAGCTTAGTATTTTTTAAGCTTACATGTGTGTGTTTTCACAACTCTACTCTTTTACCTGGTTGGTGGGAGGGATGCATCCCGCCATTCCCTCCTACCTCCGGATCAATTCCTGTTGGTGACACAGTTGTGTTTTAAGATTAGAATAAGACAAGAAAATCAGCACAGAAAACAAGATTTTATAGACAACTATCAAATAAAAACGTGTTATTTCCATTAAAAACTAATGGCATTACGGTTTTACAGCACCTACAGTCGTATACAAACGAAATTCTATCTTTTCGGTTATAAGGGACGATACTTTGTAAAGTCCACTGTTTTACCACCCTTGTGGGTATTTGGTATTTAGTTACTTAAGAAAAAATATAATTTTTAACTTTTCGAACTTTTTAAAACACGGACGACTGCAACATGATCATAATTTTTAATGTTTCTTTTGGACTTAGATTAGGCTAAGTCAAAGTGCTTGAGCGATACTTTAAAAATAAGTCAATTAAAATAATATTTCTTATATAAAGTAAATGTATTTGTAAATACCTTACACAAGGGAGATAACTAAAACGCAATACACCAAAAGTGGTAAATGAAAATAATGATTTTCAGAAAATAATCTATGACCTTACTTGACCTTAATTTTACCTTCAAAATTTACACCACCATTGTTCTAGATAAGAAGTCGGTTTAAATAATTCGCACTGAATATTTATTCACTGCGCTGTGTTCAAGCAACCAGCACATATTTTATCAGCTTATCGAATGTACATAAAAATCAATATGTAATATGGTTTTGGCCGTTTTCCTGAAAATCGGATGACATTTTGTATTGAATTTACATGGGTTACAAAGTCGGTCATTTGGTTACACATTAGGTCGCAGGATGTTTTGGTTTATATTATCACATTGTTTACGGACATTACTTCCTGTACACCAGTGAATTAGATATAAAAAGTGAAGAAAAGTTAGAAGAGAAAAGAGTACAGAAATGAAAAGAAACAGCATTATTGACAAACAAAATGCGTATAACTTTACAACTGTATAAGCGAATTAGAGAAAGTAATTAATGGAGAGAAAGAGAGAGAGAGAGAGAGAGAGAGAGAGAGAGAGAGAGAGAGAGAGAGAGAGAGAGAGAGAGAGAGGGTACGTACAAGGATACAGAAATATAGTGTAGAAGAGAAATCGAGATGGGAGAAGGGAGACGGAAAGCGATAAAGAGAAAGAGAGTTCGAGCAAGAGCAAAAGAGGAAAAATGAAATATTAATGAACAATCAAACATAAAACGAACTTTGATTGTATTGTAAAAATATATAGTTTTAATCATGTAAGTTTTAAGCGAAGGGGTTCGATTTTTCGAAAAAAAAAAGACAGACAAACATCATATCTATAAGTTGCTGTGAAACAGAAGAACGTTGAAGAAAAGGTCAAATAAAGTTTAACACAGATAAACAGATTGAACACACTACATAATAGATAAAAAAATAACATAATATAATAACATAAATGATAGAAGTTATATATAAAGTCATATAAAGTAAACAAATTGATCAATTGATATAATTTTAACATTGTCTCTTAAAATTATACAAAGTTGATTATTTAAAATAGTTCATAAATAACCTGATGACTACGGCTGTAATTATAATTAAAACATATATTATTTATTTTCAGTGTGAAAAAGATCAACATACCGGAGCGATAAATATATATTCCGACTTCATTTTTGTCGCTGTTTCTCAGAGAAGTTTAAAACAGACTGCGACTCTTGGCGGAGAACCTGGCAATTTTTTGGCGAGGTGCCTTGCGAATGTTAAGATAGTAATGAAGAACTAGATATGCTGAACTAAATCAATAGGGAGTACATTTTTACCATGATTCTGTGATAAGCTCCTCGATCTTAATCTATCAGAAATGCAGCAGTACTGATAATGTCAAAGTTAACAGATGATTTGTTTGAAACAAAAGCCGCAGCAACACAATATTGATCGTAAAGTAATGGGAAGGCCCCAGTGGCGGATACAAATGGGGCGGTGTTGGGGCGGGGCAAACCCTGCTTCTCCAATCCACACCATACTTAATATATGTCAATATATACCCAGTAATATAAAATCACATTTAAAGACTTTACTTAAATAATGCCGATTTTGTCCACAGTTACGTCACAATGTACCTACGTCATTCCAGACATCTGACGGTTAAAGTGGGTGTAGCATGTTTCCGGATTTCCATAGCAAAAAATGTGTAGATGGGCTTAAAATCCGCATTTTCCTTCGCGCGTTTTTAATTTGTAATTTTAAAGGTGTCATATATAGTGAATGCTATGAAATGGTATATCAGGTCGTTATAAAAGTGGCATGGTCACAGTTTTGCGTCGGTAAATGTATGGAATCAATGTATTGTATATATATTTATTTATATTTATATATACATAGTATATAGTCTAACATGCGCATTTCAGAAATATACTTGTTTATTGAGCTGAAAACGGCTAAAAATAGTTGAAAAGCGTCACGACGTTATCGAGTCTCCAATCATAAAGACACCCTAATCTTCTGACGGAAAGTATATTCACAAATAAACTAGAGATCAATGGCAAAATTTGAATCTTTTATGCATTGTGTGTTCAACAGATTAGCTTTTACATTTAAGATCAAAAGGTGCATATTTTAGAATCTTAGAGCATGTCGCTTCAAAGCATACTTCATGGCCAATGTTTAAGAAAGAAAAAACAACAACAACACGCTCCTCGCCCTCTCCCCTCAACGTACATTGCTAGATCCGCACTTAAGTGGTAATAACGCCATTGTCTATATTTATTTTTTAAGTTGTATTTATTTTCAGAAAAAGGAAAGAAAACTGCGTTGATACATCTTATTTGGGTTTCTGAACTTTAAACAAGGATGATCCGCCCCGATTGAAATCCAGACCCAGGTCGAAAGGCAGAACTGGATAAGTGTTATCGTGTACATGTATAATGTGGATATTCCAAATATCTTAGTCAAAATTGTTTAGCTCCTTTCCAGACTAATCATGGTAATTTTCAACAGCAAAATAGGATTGTCCAATACACTGTATACGTTTTCGGTCCCTATCTACTTATGTGCTTGCTGTATTTGTTTTAAATGTCAGTTGAACTGAGTGTCTCTGTGGCATGTAGTTTATATGTGGTAAATCACAATCGGGGTAACACCCACTATTTGGCCGGTTTCCATAGTGCGTTTTAAACATTGGGTAATCTTGAAAGTGCTTTGGGTCTCACGATCATCATCATCATCATCATCATCATCATCATCATCATCATCATCATCATCATCGTCATCATCATCATCATCATCATCATCATCGTCATCGTCGTCATCGTCGTCATCGTCGTTATCACCGACATCATAACTACCACCACTATCATCAAAGATCATCTTTATCGTAATCATCATCTTCTTCGCCTTTGTCGTCGTTATCGTCATCATCATCATTGTCGCCGTCGTCAACATCATCATCATCACCATCATCAGCGTCATTGTCATCATCATTACCATCAATGTCATCACCACCACTACTAACACCATCAGCATCGTCATCGCCATCATCCTCGTTTTCATCATCATCATCATCATCATCATCATCATCATCATCATCATCATCATCATCATCATTATCATTATCATTATCATCATCATCGTCGTCGTCGTCATCGTCGTTATCGTCGTCACCGACATCATAACTACCACCACTATCATCAAAAATCATCTTTATCGTAATAATCATCTTCTTCTTCGCCTTCGTCGTCGTCATCGTCATCATCATCATTGTCGCCGTCGTCATCATCATCATCATAACCATCATCAGCGTCATGGTCATCATCATTACCATCAATGTCATCACCACCACTACTAACACCATCACCATCGTCATCGCCATCATCGTCATCATTATCATCATCACCACCATTATCATCATCATCATCATCATCAAGGTCATTACCACCACCATTACCATCGTCATCCTCCGACTCATCCTCCTCCTCCACCTCCTCCTCATCATCCTTATCACCATCAACGTCATCACCACCACAATCGCCATAGTCATCGACATCGTCTTTATCATTATTATCATCTTCATCGTCATCATCACCATCATCATCATCATCATCATCATCACCATCAACGTCATCAATACCACCATCGTCATCGTAATAGTCCTCATCATTACTATCATCATCAACATCCTCCTCCTCCTCCTCATCATCATCATCCTCCTCCTCAAAATCAACCTCCTCATCATCATCCTTATCCTCATCATCATTATTATTATATTCTTCATGTTCTTCTTGTTCTTCTTGTTCTTCTTCTTCTTAGGCGTCTTATCGTCATCGTCGTCGTTATCGTCATCATCATCAACAGCAACAACAACAACAATAACATAACAAAACCTATAAAATCAAGTTTGCAGACAGCCTCTTAATTGGTCTTGATAACAAGTTTGTTTAAAAATGGTAATAAAGTAACGTTTTTCCAAAATGAAATGTGATGTTACGCGATAATAACTCTTATGGTAATACTGTGTTATCAGTCATTACCAAGCGTCATTCACCTCCTCATCCTCATCATTATCATCACAACCATCAGTCATTACCAATGGGTGTAGTTACAGAAGCTACAATTTTGTGTACCAATGTGTCAAACAAAAGCGACAAAAAGATACTCAGAATTATATTTTGACACTGTATGTAACAAAGCAAGTTTATTTCAAACTTCGATAAGGGGAAGCTTATCGTTGAAGAAAACGCATACACTTATTTAATAGGCAGTTTGAAGTTTTCGGAAATGGGTACATAAACTGGTCGGATATGAAAAAGTAATTAACCAATGTTAAAAAGTCGAGGCCTAGACTAGTCACGTTGGTTACTCGTCGGTCACTCAACCACTTAGTCACAGGCGCCATGTCTTTCGGGTTGATTCACTTCTTGTATTCATAATGACATTTATTGGAAATCTAATAATAGGACGCTATCACACTTCCTTATCAACATACCGGAGCAATAAATATATATTGAGACTTCACACTGGAAAAGGTATTTCATATATCGGCTATATCTGACATCCACTTGTTTCGCCGATTATAAAACAACAGTGGAATGGCTGTTGAAGATGGTAAAAGTTGATACTGACCATTTGGAAGAAGAATAAAGACTATGGTGATTGTGGCAGGTATGAGGAGGATTGCTATGTTGGTGTTGATGTTAATGTTTATGATGATGATGTTGTTGTTGTTGATGATGATGATGATGATATAATAATAATAATAATAATAATAATAATAATAATAATAATAATAATAATAATTATAATAATATTATTATAAATAATAATGATCATAAAATAATAATGATAAAAAATAATAATAATAAAATAATTATAATGATAATTATGATGATGATGATGATGATGATGATGTTAATGATGATGATGATGATGATAATGATGATGATGATGATGATGATAGACATTCCAATCAGGTGGAAGAGGAGGAGGTGTATTTTACGATTTAATAAAGGTCATACAATGTGGTGATACTGTTTTAAAAAAAATACAAATCGAAAGTAGGCGTTGAGTGTTTAATAAGAAACGATAAATGAGGTGAGATAACGTTTCCTAAAAACTTCAGAGAGAGTTCCCGACGTTAGTTTAATGAGCTGAATGCATTCGAGACCGCATATGAACATTACGCGTAGAACCACACGATGTGCACTTCATATTAACTTATTGCATCATTATTGATCTAATCGGTGTATGGTTTGACTCAATCTATGGTTTCTTATTTACACAATTTCTCTTCTCTCGAAATGGCACTTTTCATTTTGGTGTTATTTTAAGAAAATGTAGAAGCTGTTAAACTTCGTCCTGCCGCATTATCAGCTCTTCGTTGTATTGTCTTGCAGAAAGCTGGCGATTTTCCGACATTTCGTCTTGGGGTCCAACAACCATACTCTACTTTATCACATAACCTACCGCCCAAGAGTGAGGGGTTATTTTTGGTAACACACTAGTTAGTTATCGTAGTTTGACGTCATTAAGAATGTGTAGTGTATATGAAATTTCCTGCTAATTTTGTTGTCACCGTTTTATACATTTTGTTGGACAATTTCATTTAATCTTATAAAAAATAACATTTTAGTCATGATATAAAAGAACCTGCTCCCGTTATGAAAAATAGTCGAGTAAAAAGTGAAACTATTTTTTTATGCGGATTCTCCCAAACCGTCAATGTCAAGGCCGACTGTTCATACTATAAATAGATGATGCATGGTTAAATTATGGTATACATATAAAATCGCAAGTATTATCAATGTACCACATATGCTGGAATTTATACACACGTGAAGGAGGACTGATAAGGTAATTTTCTGTCAGAACCTTTAGTCAAAATATTTAATCACTGTTTTGCATCCTTATCCCGACATTTAAGAAAAGCGCCCATTTAAGTATCCTGTCTAATAAATTGCCTTTATTTTTGTTTATTTTTAAATAGTCACAAAACGATATGAATATCTGTTATGTTAAAAATTGAATGTTGTGGTTTATTGTCATTTCAACAATCATAAATCATAAGAAATGAAATGTATGTTGAAACATGCTATCATTGATATAAGAGTTGTGTACCCTAAAGTCTAAACAAAGACAAATATAAGCAAAATATACGGTATTTGCTACTCATTAATAATGTAATATTGGTCCTTCATGTTTCGTTATTCAAAATGCTAAGACAATTTTTGTTTTCAGGAAATGTTAAAGGATTTGTTAAAATAAGTGGATTACTTGCCAGGTTTAATAGATTCCAAGCGCGATCAGAATTCATTCGTTTGATTACCTATCGTGCAGAATCTAGCCTGTCTGGTTCCAAGCGTGATCAGAATTGATTCATTTGATAACCTATTGTGCTGATTCTAGCCTGGCTGGTTCCAAGCGTGATCAGAATTGATTCATTTGATTACCTGTTGTGCACATTCTAGCCCGTCTGGTTCCAAGCGTGATCAGAATTGATTCATTTGATTACCTTTTGTGCAGATTCTAGCCCGTCTGGTTCCAAACGTGATCAGAATGGATTCATTTGATTACCTATTGTGTTGATAATAGCCTGGCTGGTTCGATCCAAGCTTGATCAGAATTGATTCATTTGATTACCAATCGTGCAGAATCTAGCCCGTCTGGTTCTAAGCGTGATCAGAATTGATTCATTTGATTACCTATTGTGCAGATTCTAGCCCCGTCTGGTTCCAAGCGTGATCAGAATTGATTCATTTGATTACCTATCGTGCAGATTCTAGCCCGTCTGGTTCCAAGCGTGAGCAGAATTGATTCATTTGATTACCTATTGTGTTGATTCCAGCCAGGCTGGTTCCAAGCGTTATCAGAATTGATTCATTTGATTACCTATCGTGCAGAATCTAGCCCGTCTGGTTCCAAGCGTGAGCAGAATTCATTCATATGATTACCTATTGTGCAGATTCTAGCCCCGTCTGGTTCCAAGCGTGAGCAGAATGGATCCATTACAACGTAATAAGAAGAAAAACTTTGTTCTTACCTTGTGATCTACTTTTTCGCAGGAAACACAGTTCCGGGAGTGTCCAGGATAGGGCTTCGGACAAATACTCACCATGATCTCGACAATACACATCTGTTGAACCAACCCACATCGTAACATCACCTGCACGGAATTTCCCCTTACTTCCGGACAACTCGAAGTCTTATAGATCGCCCCCATCCAGTCGGAACTCCTCGGGGTTATTCCGCCTTGGAAGTTAGCAGATTCTGCGTCGTCATCTTTGTTTTGACATCTATCAACAATCGGAATACTTCGGGACAGAGATTCGGGAAATAGTTACGAATGACCTTTTAAAAATAATTTCAGTAAAGAATATGGGCGAGGGGATCCGACTACCTACATACATCCGAGAGATGATTCGTGAGTTATCTAAGGTGATCAGAATGCAAACCAAACTCCTCCCATTCGCATCATTTTCGGCCCTTAGCTGAGGTGCTCCGAATGCCACCATCGAAGTTTGGCCGAAATCCAGCTCAACGAGAATTTAATCATATCCTCGCTGTCTACTGTGTATTTAAAACAATATTTCATTTTAAGATTAAATGTAGGGGATGTTTAACATTATTTTATTATATTATTTTCCTGACGAGTAAACTCTCCACTGAAATGGAATGTATACAAAACATGAAACTCCACAGTAATTAATTGCCTCTTTAAATTTTGTTTAGAATTAGCTTTAAGTTTTCTTGTTCAATGACACATTTCACCATGATTTCGAGTTCAGATTGTTATTAATTTTATCACGAAGGCCTTAGGCATTATCCTATAGGACCAGAATCTAATCAGTGATGGAATTAACGTGACTGTAAGGAACAATAACCTTACAAATAAATAATATATGGACCCAAAACTAAGTTACTATCAAACGTTAGTGTTTTTGCTAGTTTAAAAATAGCTTACAATGCAGCGTGGAAATACTCTAACGAATTAAAGACCGGGAACCATGTGTGCATAAAGACGCTTGTTAGTGTATGTTTAAAACTGCTTGTAAAGCGTCTAGCTGACCAGGAAGCGTTGTTTTGTTTTGACAGAAGTCAAAAAGTTGACAGATGAAGAAATTTCTGATTTTATCGACGGACAAAAGGTGAAAAACTCTGTAAATAAAATGAAATCAGATGTTGGAATATTTATTCGATGGTTGGCTGCTACACTGCCATCTGAATCGCGAAACTTAGAAGAAAATTCCCCCTGCACAACTTAACTCTTTCTTGAAAAGTTTGTATTTGAGAGTGAGGAAGAGAAACGGGGACGAATACGAACCAGAAACTTTAATTTCTATTAAGAACAGCATTGACAGATATTTATGTGAAAAATCATATGGATATATTGTGTGCCGGGGGGGGGGAGTTTTAATCCAGTCGAGAGGTGCTAAGTGCCAAGGGCAAACAACTGAGAAAGGATGGAAAGGGAAGGAAGCCTAATAGAGAGTAAGAGGTGACAGCCGAGGAAGAAAAGGTATAATGAATGTTCACACATTTGACCAGTTATGTGATATCAAACTATTTTAGCTACCAAAGTAATATCTATTCATTTTTTTATTTTTTATTTTTTTTGGCGGATGAAAAGTGGGAGGCTTTATAAGTTGTAATTGATCGAGATTAACAAATTTCAATTTTGTAATGCTTTAAATTTGGCTTACCACCTTATTATTGTTTAAACTGAATGACTAAACTTCTTAAGTGAACGTTAAACTATCAAAGGTCGGTACATTATCTAATATGAGTAATAAATCAGTGTAAACAAGATATTTGACACTCTTTTCTACTTTACCATTATTTTTTTTTTAAATTTTAAATGCAAACAGTGATGCTGACTCTTCGTTCACAGAAATTGTGGGACCTTGGAATCATGAGCACGCATGAGCCATATGCATTGACGAGAGCCATGTGGTGGAGAAATAACTTCTTCGGACTTCAGGGGAGAGATGAGCACAGGAAACTTCGGTGGGGGAACATTACCATTCGAGAAGAAGTTGATGGAACAAGATATTTAATTGATACCTTTAAAGTGTAATTATAGCTTTCGTTGTTTTGGACTTAATTATATATATTTTTTTAAAGTTTAAAATACTAATGACAAAAGACAAGCTGTCTTAAAAGATTTCTTGTTTTTCTTTAAATTGACTATATGCTTAACCATCTTTGTTGCTTATAAATTGAAATGAAGTTTAACTCAAGGTAAAATTTTGATAAAATAACAAGCCTGAAACATGTCCTGTAAATCTGTTTTTGCAGTATACGCACAGGTATGTGTTAATAATATTTAATTAGCAAATAAGTTATTACATAAATCAGTTTTTATTTCAAGATCACATCATGATGAGTATTTTACATGAACATATCAATTGCAAAAAAAGTTGTAGTATTTCAAATTTCTTTAAGATTTAATCATACAGTATCATTTGTAATAATGATATCAAATTTGATAAGTATTGCTATTTTATATTAAACAAAATAACATTTCTTTTAAAAATGTGCATCTTGTATAAATTTTTTAGGATTTTGTGAAATCATTGCTGCATAAATATATTGAAACAAATTACACTAATCAAAGAAAAGTGAACATATACTGTATTTTTTTATTTATTCATTCTTAAAAATCATAAAAAGGCACTGAAGATGAAAGCAGTTAAAATCATATAAGCAGTTCATCCTGTCCTTTTCAGGCGGCCAGTTGCCATGTGTCACCCAGACAAGCCCTTTTACCTCCAAGCTCACCAGTCCTGGAACAAGGGCGACCAGCCGTTACAGACCTGGTTCAAATGCCAGCCTTTAGGAGAGCACAGCCTGGGGAATATAATGAAAGACATGGCTCGCCAGGCCAATTTACCTGGCAGAAAGACCAATCATTCTGGACGAAAGACACCTGTCAAAAGACTGAAAGAAGCCAATTTTGAAAATACAGACATTATTCAAATCACAGGGCACAAAAATGTGCAAAGTTTGAACTCTTACCGTTGTGTGCCAAATAAAACAATAAACAAATGTCAGAAACTCTGACAGCATGCGATGGGGAGGCCTCTGAAAACAAGGAAAATGTGGAATTTCCCTAAATTCCAAGCCATGAAATGGAAGAAATACTCAAGTCTATTGAAGTAATCGAGCAGCCGCATAAGCTGCTGCAACAAGAAGAAATTGAGTGTCCGCAACAAATTCAACTGTTCTCAAGCAATAGTCTGAGTCATAAAGCATTTGGTCTTGGCACTGCAATGCTGTCTGGGGCCCAGATCAGTGGGGGCAGTTTTGTGTTTAACATTAACATTATTTCTCAGTAAGGTAGTTTACATATTGACAAGTACATGTTCTTGAAGTTCATGTATTTAAATTACTATTGGCAGTATTGGGTTGTTTTTTGTGATAGTATTGTCAATGTGATAATTGTAATAGGGTCTTGATGTGATTTTTTTTCCAAGATTAGAGTTACATGCATATGAAAATGTTTTTATAGTGTTGTGATTATTGAGATTGTCTATGTGACATTTTTCTGATTTACTGTTATAAAAAAATGTATTTTAAATGTGATACTTGTAATAGAGATACGGTGTAAATGTGATATTTTTCTGTTTTATAGTTTAATAATTATGTTTTTGTGATACATGTAGTATTGTCGATGTGATAATTGAGATAGAGGTGTCAATGTGATATATATTTTGGATTTACTGTTACATTTTTATGATGTTTATTCAACAGATATTAATGATAAATCTAAGTTGTTACAATGTATAATTTGTTAAGACAATGTCAACTGTTATTTTCTTGCACTTTCAGAAAATAAAAAAAAAATAATGTAAAAAAATATTGTTTTATCAGTCCAATACAAAAACAACTAATGTATGTATACACCAAAACCATTCATGAATTAATACCTTTTCTTCTAAAAAAATGACAGAGCTATTATAAATAATGGTGGTAGTGGTGGTGGTTTTGGTGGTGATCTTGATGTATATTTCAAAGTAAACGAAAGATATACAATAAAAAGGTTATTATATATTTAACTGTACAATAGGGAATATATTTGGACTGGTACACAGCTTATAAAGTCATATTGGAATCGCCTTCGGCTCGTCCAATATGACTTCAAGCTGTGTACTCGTCCAAATATATTCCCGTATTGTACAGTAAAATGTATAACCTATAAATATAAAACGTAATAATATTTAAAAACACTAGATGTTTGGATAATAATAACATTCCAACGCAGTGTCCCTACATCGCCAATGGCAACAAATGATACAAAATACAGAGAAATTGGAAATAGGAATCGTACCTACACAAAGATGAATTACGAGTTAAAACATAGTAAACAATATTATTTAACACTTGTTTGGACGTTTAATCAATTAATAGAATTAAAAATACTTTAACTTAATATAATCAAAGGATCCAGAAACATGCAGTGGCTAGTTGCAACAGTAAGCTGCATCGAATTGAGCTAAAATAAAAGATAACTCTAGCGGAGAATTGTTACATCAGGCAATACGAGTTGTCTTTCTTGTTTGAACTTGCGTGTATACATTACTCATTTAATCAACATTTTTCTGATTGTAAATACATACGATTCGTGAATCTTTTTTTTTTCCAGATAAATTATTACAAGTATCTGTCTTCATTGAAACGGGAAAATTGTACGTATTTAGGTCTTTTTCTGACAGTGATTTGTTTGCAGTTGATCGCGACATTTGAACTACTAACACTCAACTATATTTGCGTTTTACACTGTGGACGTTTATAGAGAATGAGACCAAAATAACAAAACAATAACAATAAACTTAGAAAAC